>CP092874.1:83504460-83595098 GCA_030710605.1 Cordylochernes scorpioides
CATTATATTCCTTTAAAATATCAGTTGCGTTAAAGTCCGCCCTAGGCTGACGAGGGCCATTAGCCCGAAACCAGGGTCTCTAGGTGGATGCTTTTCAGTTTGCCAAAGCTGGTGTTGTGGCTTTTTAACCGACCCGAGGCCGCTAGTTTGCGGCGACGGTCAATAGATGGCGTCTGGTTTTGACATATGATACATGGCATCTGTCCAGTAAGCGGAACACTGTGGGTTCGATTCCCATCCCTGGACACTTTATTTTTCCGTATATCATTACTCTTCACAATTCATACTTTCATACTTCATCCCTAAGGTTAGAAATAATCGTTATTTCTCCTTAATATATATATCAATTTTTCGTTCAAAAGAAACATTTGCGGTATTATTGTTAGATATATTGAATTTTTAAAATTATTCGTAGATTGCGAAATTACCGATATTTTATTATAAAATAATTAATCGCACCACTTTAATCAAAAATACACAAGTATATAAGATTAGTTCCTTTGATGTTGTATCCTTATTTCTTTTAATCTACCTCTTAACTCCGCTTTGCCGGTCCCAAACCCTGATGAAAAAAGAAGGAGGGGGAGCAGTAACAAGCTCACTAAAAAAACCTGGACTCAGCTGGCCCGGCTGATAGTACCCTGTAAGGTCTCCTAACCCAGGGATACAAGATGAGCAGCGTTTGTACTCCATGTTAGTAGCGGCTGTACATGGCGTCTGTTCCTCATGTCAGAGGCGGTCATTTATTTTGGAGCTAAGTCGGCCTGCCACTGAGTAGTGGTCCCAGTCTTAATGACAAAGGCAGAAGCATTCTACTTCACCCAGTCATGATGGTTGTCAAACAGACACCATCAAGGGTCACAACTTGATACCCTAATATGATTGAGTGGAGATAAGAAATAAGAAGTTAAAAGTAGTTAAGAAATTGTTCGATAAAATAATCCCTTGAATCATTATCAAAACACCTTAACCAAAGCACTTTATTTAAATCTTATTTTATTGGCGTTTTAATGATGTAAGATATTTTCTCCCGTAGAAGGACTTTCTTACCCGAAAGCTTGAGAGATTTTTAAATAAAAAAGTATTTTAAAAATAAACTTTTCCATGGATGCTTAATACTCTTATTTTGATAAGAAATTACTCTTGATTTGTATTTTGTGTTTATACTTCTGCAATTATTATAACTATTGGGATAAATTATAGATTCGGGGAAGAAAGAAGGCTGATAATTATAACGTTCCCTTATTACCTTAAAGGTATTTAATGAACAATAAGGAAGGATAAGAGATTAAAGAAAAAAAACTAGATAAAATTATAAATATAATGTTCCTCTCTCTCTCTCTCTCTCTCTTCAATTAAATAAATAAATATGCTTTACCAAATTAAGAAAGACATTTTAATTATATATCTTTTTAATGCTATATATACACTTTTGAATATATTCATAACAACAACAATAATTACAGTGCTGTCAAAACCAAACATTCAAAAATAAATTAATTGAACAGAGTATTATTATTATATTATAAGGTATATTACAATATACATACCAGTAGCTTCACGCTAATCAGCAGCCTGATCTATCCAAGAACCGCTAGCCAATTAACAAAGCTGCGATTTCTAGCAAAGATGCAAATATAGCATAGACAACATTCCAACAATATGCAAATTATAACAAGAGATCATAGAAATATCCTAGAATTTCCACTTTAAACAATAACTTAATCCAAAATTTATTTCATTAACAATTATTTGATTAAAAAAGGCATATATTGGATCAAAATATCATTTCTTTTACCAATATTTCAGTTGGCTGAATACCAACTGTAGTATTCTGTGTTTTAAAATATATCATATATCATCATCATAAACAATAATAATACGATGTATAATGTAAACAACGTGTTAATGTAAAAATATAAATATAAAGTGTAATAAATAATTAGTAATAATAATTTCATCTGGTGAGTAATGTTTAATTAAATAATAACTATACAACATAAATTGGCGACGAGAATTTGAAAATATAACTGTAGCCCTAAAAAAAAAACAAGTATGGCAGCCAACCTGACGCCACCGTTACCCATGAATATGAATGCTAGCAATTTATTTGCGGAATATAAGCAATGGATGGAATCCTATGCCATTTTTGAAATAGCATCTGGAATTTCAAAAAAATCGGATGAAATTAAGAGAGCAACTCTATTGCATTGTTTAGGGCCAAATGTACAGCGTATATTTTTCAACTTGCCAGATGAAAAGGAAAATTATGAACAAACTAAAATGGCTTTAGATAAATATTTCACACCTCATAAAAATGTGGTCACTGAGAGATTTAAATTTAGACAAAGAGTCCAGAAAGATGATGAATCGATCGACAACTACCTAATTTCTTTAAGAGAGCTTTCTAAATCTTGTGAATTTGGGAATTTAGAAGCTGATATGATAAGAGACCAAATAATTGAAAAATGTAACAACAAAAAACTTAAAGAAAAATTGCTGCAACAAGAAAATTTGACACTGTCAAAAACCATTGATATTGCTAGAATGTTAGAAATTCCTAGAAAATAAATTAGACTTCTTGAACCTCAAAATGATCAAACACTAAATAGAGTTCAAAATAAACCTAAAAAGCACTATAATGCTAATAATTTCAACAAAGGTAGATTCACTAATCAAGGTACCCCATCATTTTCAGGTGCCTCAAAGCCTAAATGTTATCGCTGTGGATTAGATACACATTCAGCACAAGAATGTGGTGCTAAAAAATGACTTGTTCATATTGCAATAAATTAGGACATCTTTTTAGAGCTTGCAGGAACCGCCCAAATCAAAATAATAATAGAAACCACAAAAATTTCAATCAAACTAAAGTTAAGACCATACAAGAAGAAAATAAGACTGAAGTAGGTGAAAGTTCAGATGAATATACCTACTATACAGGTGCTGAAAATAAAGAAAAAGTGCAAATAGATGGTAGTGAAATAAATATGATAATTGATACAGGGAGTGATAGAACTTTCATAAGCTATAATAAGATGCTTGAATTATATGGCCATAAAATTATGCCAAAATTACATGACACCACCCGAACCTTTTTTGCCTATGGTCAAGATAGACCTCTTCCATGTTATGGTTATTTCAATGCTGTGATTTCTTGGAAAGAAAATTCAGTTTCAGAAGAAATTTATGTGATTGATAAAAAAGTTGAATCTTTGTTGGGAGGCAAGGCTAGTTTTGAACTAGGTATAATTAAAAGGGTAAATCATGTAAATGAATCAATGTCTACTAATATAGAAACTCTTGTTCAAGAACATGAACATCTTTTCCATGGACTTGGAACTATAAAAGGCTATAGTCATAAAGTGACATTGAAAGACAACTATAGGCCCATTGCCCAGAGATGCCGTCGTATACCTTATGCAATGGTAGAAGCAGTAAATCAAGAGCTTGATAAGATGCTAGAGAATGGAATCATTGAAGAAGTGCATCAAGGTTCTGAATGGGTTTCTAACATAATAGTTGTTCCAAAAAGGGATAGTGAGGAAATTAGACTATGCATAGACCTTCGGGAAGTGAATAAAGCAATATTGAGAGAAAGACATCCAATTCCTACAATTGACAATATGTTACATGCCCTTAAAGGTGCTAAAGTATTTGCAAAGCTGGATGCAAAAAAAAGGGTTTTGGAAGGTTGACTTAGACCCTCAATCAAGACCCCTTACAACTTTCATCACGCACCGTGGTTGTTACAGATTTTGTAAAGTTCCTTTTGGTCTATCAAGTGCTCCAGAGGCATATCAGAAAGGAATGGATTCAATTTTGCTTGATTTGAAAGGTGTAATTTGTTACTTGGACGATGTCGTTGTTTACGCCAAAGATAGACAAGAACTAGAAGAAAGGCTTAGAAAAGTCTTACAAAGATTTGATAAAGTAGGCATTAGGCTCAACAGGAATAAGTGCAAATTTGCCATGGAAGAATTGGATATTTTAGGTCACATTGTTAGTAGTGAAGGTATTAAACCTGATAATAGGAAAATAGAAGCAGTCTTAAATTTTCCAATACCTAAAAATATTGAAATGTTAAGGTCATTCTTAGGAACTTGTGGGTTTTTAAGAAAATTCATACCTATTTTTTCTAAATTGGCTGAACCTCTAAATAATTTGACTAGAAAAAATGTTAGGTGGAATTGGGATTTGAAAACAAATAAAGCATTTCAGGATCTTAAAGAGTCACTAACAAAAGAGCCTTGCTTGGCATATTACAACTTGAACTCACCAACTGAATTAATCACAGATGCAAGCCCTATTGGTCTTGGAGCAGTATTAATACAAACACAATAAAATGGCATTAAAAGACCCATTGCATATGCCAGCAGATCCTTAACTGATACTGAAAAAAGATATTCACAAATAGAAAAAGAGACATTGGGATGTGTATGGGCAATTGAACATTTTAACACCTATATTTGGGGAAGGAAATTTGTGTTAAAAACAGATCACAAACCTCTAATCTATATGCTGAATCCTAAAAATGGAGCTGTTTTGCCTCCAAGAATTCAAAGATTGAGTTGGAGATTACAACCATATGACTTTGAAATTGAATTCATTCAAGGAAAGCAAAATATTGCAGATATATTTTCAAGACAACCTCTTTCTAACACAAGTGATGAAAAATGGCTGGAGGACTATGTTCATAAAGTCTTATCCATCACTTCTGAAGAGCTTCAAGCACTGTCTTTGAAAGAGATAAAAGTTTGTACAGAGCAAGAGCCTTTGTTTCAAAAACTGAAAGATATGGTTCAAAAGGGAGTTTGGCCATATCCTTTGAATGAAGAATTCAAATGTTTTTATAAGTTTAAAGATGAACTCTCAATTTTTGATAATCTTATCTTAAAAGGAAGTAGAATTTTGCTACCTTCAAAACTAATAAAGAGAGTCTTGAGAATTGCACATGAAACACATCAAGGAATGACAAGAACCAAACAACTGTTAAGAGAAAAATATTTTTGGATAAACATGGACTTTGACATTGAAAAATTGATAAGAAACTGTCAAATTTGTGTAAGGAATCAACCATTGATAAATGATCAACCATTGCAAATAGTTCCGTTACCATCAAAACCTTGGATGAAACTTGGAATTGACATAGTTGGTCCAATTGGCCATCATTATGTTTTAACAGTGATCGACTACTATTCTTCATATCCTGAAGCAATGATAATAGAAGACATTTCCAGCAAGACAATTATTAAAAAATTGATGGAGACCAATCAAGGCATTTCTGACTTGATTCCAGAAGAGAGCCAGGAAAATCTTAGTTCAGATTCGACAAGAATTGAACACCTCAACTCTTCTGATGTACAAATACCAGATGATAATTCCTCAAACCAAGACAAGGACACTTCTTTAAACCGACCAAGTTCAAGTAGAACAGGGTCTACATTTAACCCAGTTGTTTCAGATAGACTTGATGCCGAGGCTCTTCACCAGTTGCCACCAGAGGTTTCTCCACCCTTGCCGACCACCAAGGAACCCGTGATCACCAGGAGTGGAAGAGTCGTCAAGCCATCATCAAGATATAAAGACATGATTCCTTTCATCTAAAGGAAGGAGGGAATGTAGTATTCTGTGTTTTAAAATATATCATCATCATAAACAATAATAATACGATGTATAATGTAAACAACGTGTTAATGTAAAAATATAAATATAAAGTGTAATAAATAATTAGTAATAATAATTTCATCTGGTGAGTAATGTTTAATTAAATAATAACTATACAACACCAACCTTTATCAAGGTGTTATAACATATTTAAGCATATTTTGAAAATAGAGCAATCCATAAATAAATCTTTAATTAAAAAGGCATATATTGGATCAAAATAAAATTGAATATAACAAAATATTTTAAAAACTTAATGCTGTTGACGTTATGTGGCGCTGAGTTTGTTGTTGACACACTTTAAAATGTTATAACACCTTGATAAAGGTTGGCGTTCAGCCAACTGAAATATCGGTAAAATAAATGATATTTCGATCCAATATATGCCTTTTTAATTAAAAATTTAAGCATATTTAAGTAACAATTATTATTCGATAACATTTATTCTGTATTCAAACAACTGTACCCACAGTATTTTATTTGAATTCAACTCTTATTTTAATGGCGTTTTAATGTAAAATAATTTCTCCTGTTGAAGGGCTTTCTTGCCTGAAAGATTGAGAGATTTATAAATAAAAAATATTTTAAAAATAAACTTTTCTCTGGAGACCTAAAGTTCTTGTTTAAATAAGTTTAACAATATTTAAAATATCTTACTGTATAAGCTTTCAAATTTAGTGGCTCCTTTATAGAAGTTTAATTAACAAATTTAAAAAAGGATAGAAACATGGTTTTATCTACGAAGTTTATTTTATCTTTTACCGTTTGTTGAGTTATTTAAATTAAATTTCGATAATTATTTTTCTCTACTTATTCTCTCTATATATTTATTATTTTATATTTTCCATTATTGACTTGTATGATTTTAATAAATAATTTTAAATCTCAAATCTCTATTTCAGAAGAAAATAAAAGGCGCGTTGTAAAATAGTTACAAATAAAGTTCATAGATGGCGACACTCTCCTTGCAAAATGTATCTTCTGTTTTATTTTTATAAGAGAATGGAAAGTAATAAATTGATTAATATTATATAATTTATAAAGGATATTCTGAACCTTTTAAAATATCTATATTAACATTTCCGTATAAAGTATTTTAATTTTATCAATTTGTCTAATCTGAGTATATCCTGATTTTTGGCAACCCAAACATACACTTTATACTTTTTCTCGTGATAGAATAATTATTATTTTCATGGAAATATCTCGTGATTCATTCAAGAACTTAAAATTCTACCATCAACTTTATCAAAGCTACTTACTTTCTAAACAAATAACAGTAATTCACAATCCTCAAATCTCGGCTTTTTCGCTAAGATCATGATGTATATAGTTGTTTATTTGTTTTGCATAATATTTCATTTATAAATTAATCTCATAATTTAGTCTGTGAAAATAAAAATATTTGACTGGTGACCAAACAAACTGTAAATAGATGGTTTAATGTTATGTAGTTATGATATATAATTAATTGTGATGGTTATGTAATTTTGATCTTTATTGAATAAAATATATAAAGTTTAAATATGTTTTAAACTTTAATAACAAGCACAAAACAGATTAAAGTGTATCTGTTGTGCTGTAAGCATTCTAAAGAATGGGATCACATAGTCCTTTGATGGATTAACCCCAGGATTTTGGACCTTCCGGACACCCTTGTAACTTGCTCCACCTCCGCTGCAAAATGGCCTGGTATTGCACTACCTCCACTACCGCCTGTGGGTTCAGCGACCTGTCGCTGGTTCACCGGTACTGGTCCTGCCGCTACATCAGGCCTCTCATCTGGGAGGCATTTACCATCATCCCCCCTGACCTGCAGGGCTGGGTCTTCGGGCATGGCCTAGACGATGACGCCCTGGACATCCTGACGTCTACCAAGACCCACATCTATAGGTACTTCCTCGGCGTGGAACTGAGGAGTGAAGATCTTGTCTGGAGGAGGACTCTCTCAAGGTGGGGAAGTCTTCCTTGCTGAAGACATTTGTACATATACACAACTATATATATATTCCCCTACATTTTATCTACCCTTTATTTACCATTTTATTATATATTTTCTACCTTTGTAACAATTGATTAGAAGAATTAATATAATTGTTTTAATTGTCCAAGAATGGACCAGCCGCAAGCCCCAGTGGAACCCCAAGCTCCAGAGGAACCCTAAGACGTCGAGCAGCCCACGAGCAACTCCCAATGGATTCAGAGGGCGGCTCACCCTCCAACGTGGGGACTATCCTTACATTTGGGTGAGTACCTGGCTAGAGGCGGTTCAAAAGGTAAGTCGGACATTTTGGGCGCCAATGGGTCGTCTTTTTAGCTCACAATCCTCAAAGTTTTTGTCCTTCCATCCTATCTCAATAACCCATTTCCCCTCTTCCCATTCGCTTTATGTATTAGCTAACCCCCTATACTAATATATACACCATAAACGACATAGCAAACATTGTAATATCTCTTTTTCTAAGGGAGCTAATCCACAAAAGGGTACAACTTGTAGAATAACTTGAGATGTACAGACATGTACACTTACCTTATATTAGAATTATAATCCTATGTATCAATTAGAATAATCAAATATAAATCTCCGAGGATGGGTTTTTCTTTGCTCATGATGAAATTGTGAAAAACGTTTTAAAATTACAAAATATTTTATCACAATGAGTAAAAATATTAAAAACAAATTAAACGATTACTTTTAGAATCTCTCATTTCCAATGAATATAACAGCTGTGAAGAAATGTCTGGTAATCGTTTCACAAAACACTGATGCGAAAATCGGTAGAAGAATTCGCAGTGATGATTCTTTTGTGGGCGGTTGCAAGGATTTAAATCAGATCACTAAATAGCAGAAAGGAGAGGGTAAAAGTTTCATTCAAATTAACTTTATTAAAACATGTTAAGAACACAGAGGAAAACACCCAACTGGTCAGCAGCAGACCAGGCCGTGCTCTCCCTCCCCTTTTTATTGCCGGCTGGCGCAGCTGGGGCTTGTTTGTTTACAGTCACCCGAGCCGTCGCTGTCCGACATCCCGAAGTGGATCTCCATTATTCCACAACAGCATAAACAGGAAGATACCATCACAATACCTTAGATATCTTAGAAGAAATCAATAGATCAATTTTATAGGTTCTGGATGCCCTAAAAATGTAAATAGATATATTCCATAACATTGTTAAATTACACATCAATTTAAAATTGCAGTTGTAAATATCCACGCTGTATGTTTTTGTAAATATTTCTTGTAAGATATAGTCTATGTTTTATTAAGTCCGTTGAAGAGCGATTATCACTTAAAAGCTAGCGTTTTGTAATAAAAAGAAACTCATTGTGAGAAAATATTTTGTAATTTTAATATGTTTCTTTATTATACTTTTAACGAGTTTACAAGTTTTCGGGTTTTAAACGAACTTTTACAGGTAAATATTTTTAGAATAGAAAACCATGCTGTATTGTAGTTATACAATACTATAAAATGAAAGAATTCAAAAGCACGAATGTTTCTTTTATACATAATACAAACTTCTACTGCCCTTACTGCGATGAAAAAATATATTGGGAGGGCTTGGCTCATCAGTGGTGAACCCTCCCAGCGGTTTCACCAATTTAATCCACCAGACCGCTTTTCAGAGATCTAATACTGTATTGGACGATTCTGCTTATATACGCAGCACTGAAGGATGAGATCTCAGAATAAGCTTATAGGACAGTAGAATTACATTCAAATATATGCATCGAGCAATGCTCTTCCGCAAATAATAAAGACAAGGCCAGTTATGCATAAATGATGAGCCAAGCCCTCCCAATATATTTTTCATCGCAGTAAGGACAGTAGAAGTTTGTATTATGTATAAAAGAAACATTCCTGCTTTTAAATCCTTTCACTTTATATGATTAGATGGCGCGTTATTGATTTGTATACATTACTATATTTACATATTTTGGTTTGGACTATTCAGATATTACTTTAAATATTAATTTATACAATTTGATATGAAAAAAAGGTTATCTTAAAGTTACTTACCTTATCTCAATTAACTCAATACATTAATTTGTAATCTTGGGATCTACATCAGAATCTCCATAGCAACCATTGTAAACTTGCCATATCTCAATGAATTCTATGTGTTAAAGTGTAATACTTGTCTAATACCCTGATATCTTCATTATGAACTACTAAGAACACACATCCAATGTATATTTGTCTTATCCCAATGAACCCAATCCATTAATGTATATACTACTGTAAAACGACATTCGAAAATTATCCCGCATGTGTTTCTTTTGAACGAAAAATCGAAATTTATTTTAAGGAGAAATAACGATTATTTCTAACCTTAGGGATGAAGTATGAAATGATGAATTGTGAAGAGTAATGATAAACGGAAAAATAAAAGTGTCCAGGAATGGGAATTTATCATTACTCTTCACAATTCATCATTTCATACTTCATCCAAAAGGTTAGAAATAATTGTTATTTCTCCTTTAAAAAATTTCAATTTTTCGTTCAAAAGAAACACATGCGGGATAATTTTCAAATGTCGTTTTACAATCATAATCCGCATTATATTGTATTATAAATTACTGTATATACTAATGTTCAAATATACTAGATCTTCCCTAGACATTTCATAGCAACCTCTATACACTTTACCTATCTTAATATTTTTCCTTTAATATTTTGAGATATTCAACTTATTCTGATTGTAATTTTTATAATAATTTGTTCATGCACAAATTTCTTCCACCTACTTTGTATTTAAAATTATTTCAACTGTGATGTTATAACACTATGCGGCGCTGAATTTGTTTATACAAAAATGTAATGCCTCGATAAAGGTTGGCGTTCAACCAGCCGAAATATTGGTTAATAAATATTTTATTCAATCCAATATATGCCATTTTCCTATCTAATATCTCAATATATTTTACATAATATTTATGTAAATTAGGTTTTAATACTATTGGGAATGATACCAAATAAATTTGAACTAATTCCGAACACTATAATGTCAAGAAGCTCCATTCAGATGGGACACCTGTCAATCATCCCTGGACCCCGGGGGGGACCACAGGTATGAGGGGTTCTCGGAAGCTGATCTGTAAATAAGGAAAACGGGACGGTGGCTGACGTCTCTCATTAGGATTTATCTTTAACTTGGGGTAAGTTGTACTCACTCTCTCCCTATAAATACCCCTTATAATAAATTATTTATTCCCAAATTTGCCCTTGCTTTATTTATCTCCGCGACAATATAAATAAATAAACCGAAGTCAGTTTAGAAAGAGGGAATCATATATCGCCGCAACTTTTTATTTTTTTTACCATGAATACCGAAGTCAATTAACACTTTAATCTTCTACAAGTAATCACCTATCTGTCTCCAATGTTTTTATGGTTTAAACCAATTCATTTATTCGCAAACCATAGCATCAATCCGTAGCACATTCTGGAACAAAACACGAATAATTATAATATTGGTAGGTCAAATATTTTTGCTCTAACTATTAATCAACGAAAAAAAATGAATCAATTCAATATCAATATATATCTTCTTATATATAAATCTCATTGTCTGTTTCGCGATAAACTCAAAAACTACTGAACCAATTGGTACCAAATTTTGAATGTCGCTTTTTATAAACCTGAGGAAATTTTTCGGCTATATTTGTGTGTGCTTGTGTAAGTGCTTCGAGATTGGTTTTCAACGGAAGAAATCTTTCATAGATGCTAATACTTTGAGAAACTTTGAAAATTTGAAAGTTGTAGTAGCTTCAATAAAAATAAGTGATTGTAGAATTTTTGGAGTGACCCTTGTACAACCTACACAACAGCAAACTGATTATAGGCACAGTGTATATTCTAAAATTGATATATTGTCTTTCAGAACTCTACATACACAATGTATCCATAGAAGCATAGGGCGCCTCTCCCGTCAAAATAAACGTCAAAACCTGACGCCATCTATTGACCATCGCCGCAACTAGCGGCCTCGGTTCGGTGACAAAGCCACAACACCAGCTTTGGCAAACTGAGAAGCGTCCACCTAGAGACCATGGTTTCGGGCTAATGGCCCTCGTCAGTCTAGGGCGGACTTTATTCCATGAGATCCACACGGGATCTAATGGAATATTCACAATCTATCAATAAGGTGCTTTTCTGGCAAGGTGGCTAGGCCATATCTATGGCTAGAATATAGATGTAAAATTTGCCGGGAGGAAATTGATCCATAGAAGCATAGGGCGCCTCTCCCGTCAATAATCAACAATGTATCCCGTCAACAATGTATATGCCGATCCTCTGCATATAGGTACATATACTAGAGAGTTACGGAAGAGATATGCAAATAGGTCATACCAATGTGTATATACATGATAAGACAGACAATATAGATCCAGTAGAGGAGTCGGTGGAAGGATTATCTAAACCGTTGTTTTTCAACCGTTATGACCTGGGTTCGATTCCCGCATTGAGCACTTTTTTTCAAATTTAAAGAAATTCTCCAATGGCCCCCTAATCTTTCAAAAGTGCATTTATTCAAATGGGGCTCTGGCATATTTGTAAGTGCAAAGTCGAACTGATTTTCACATGTATAGACACGTGGTGCATTTACAGTAAAAGCAGTCGCCTACTTCTACCCACCATGATGTTTGTACCACGTGTACTAGGGATGAGCAAGAAATATCCAGTAGTTCCAGAGTTCTTGCTAGATGAATACATATATATATATAACGACATTTGAAAATTATCCCGCATCTGTTTCTTCTGTGAACGAAAAATCGTAATTTATGTTAAGGAGAAATAACGATTATTTCTAACCTTAGGGATGAAGAGCACTTTATTTTTCTGTTCATTATTACCCTTCACAATTCATCCTTTCATACTTCATCCCTAAGGTTAAAAAAAAATCGTTATTTCTCCTTAAAAGAAATTTCGATTTTTCGTTCAAAAGAAACACATGCGGGATAATTTTCAAATGTCGTTTTACAATCATAAGCCGCATTATATTGTATTACTTATATATATACCTGGACAGGTCAAATAGCCGTCTTCGTGCAAGATGGCGTTGGTTAAGTTGAGATGAGTCTCACAGTACTGACAGCTGAAGCATCGTCTATGCCAGGTCTGGATAGAAACATAAAAGTCACATTTTATCATACAAGATAGAAATTTTTACAAAGAGAGGACCATGAATCAATATAATCCTATATTGATAAAACAGAATACATAAGAAATTGAACCATAAAGAACAAATGTTTCTTTTAAATCCAAGTAAAACAAACTTATACTGTCCTTACTGCATGGAATATATTGGGAAAAATTGGCTTATTAGGCATTTGGAAAACAATAAGTTGTACAAATATTGATATATTATTTTAAAGGAAGCATTAAAATTGTTATTTAAAAAATGGAGCACCCTCTGTATAACTCTGAAAGATACACTCATGGACAAAACTTAAGGAAGTTATACCTTTTAGCATGTATATCGGGATACAGACAATAACTCTGAAAGATACACTCATGGACAAAACTTAAGGAAGTTATACCTTTTAGCATGTATATCGGGATTCAGACAATAACTCTGAAAGATTCACTCATGGACAAAACTTAAGGAAGTTCTACCTTTTAGCATGTATATCGGTATTCAGACAATAACTCTGAAAGATACACTCATGGACAACACTTAAGGAAGTTGTATCTCTCAGCATGTATATAAGGATTCGGACAATAACTCTGAAAGATACACTCATGGACAAAACTTAAGGAAGTTGTACCTTTTAGCATGTATATCGGGATTCAGACAATAACTCTGAAAGATACACTCATGGACAAAACTTAAGGAAGTTGTACCTTTTAGCATTTATATCGGGATTCAGACAATAACTCTGAAAGATACACTCATGGACAAAACTTAAGGAAGTTCTACCTTTTAGCATGTATATCGGGATTCAGACAATAACTCTGAAAGATACACTCATAGACAAAACTTAGGAAGTTGTACCTTTTAGCATTTATATCGGGATTCAGACAATAACTCTGAAAGATACACTCATGGACAAAACTTAAGGAAGTTGTACCTTTTAGCATGTATATCGGGATTCGGACAATAACTCTGAAAGATACACTCATGGACAAAACTTAAGGAAGTTGTACCTTTAAGCATGTATTTCGGGATTCAGACAATAACTCTGAAAGATACACTCATGGAAAAAACTTAAGGAAGTTGTACCTTTTAGCATGTATATCGATATTCAGACAATAACTCTGAAAGATATTACAGTGATCTCTATTAAAGATACACGAGATAAACACGTTTATATACACTCATGGGCAAAACTTAAGGAAGTTGTACCTTTTAGCATGTATATTGGGATTCAGACAATAACTCTGAAAGATATTACAGTGACCTTTATTGGAGACACACGAGATAACCTAGTGTATATGCACTCATGGCAAAACTTAAGGAAGTTTTACCTTTTAGTATGTATATCGAGATTCAGACAATAACTCTGAAATATATTACATGATCTTTATTGAATACACACGAGATAATCAAGTGTAAACAAAATTACCTCTGTTCTTGTACAATACTTGTGCAATGGATAAATGTATATTCATACAAAATATTGCGAGAATGGATTTCGCCTCTGAATATAAAAATGAATAAATGAAGATTGTTAAATTCTTTAATCCTATTTTATATTATAATTCAATTAAACTGGTTTAAACATAATTGGAGGGGGTCGGTGGAAGGATGGTCTAAACTGTTGGTTTTCGACCGCTAGGACCTGGGTTCGATTCCTGCATTGAGCACTTTTTTCTGATTAAAAAAAAAAAAAAATTGTCCAATGTCCCCCGATCTTGCAAAATTCCAACCCCCACCAGCGAGTGCAAGTAACCAAAAGGGGCTCTGGCACATTTGTAAGTGCAAAGTCGAACTGCTTTTCACATGTGTAGACATGTGGTGCACTTACAGTAAAAGCAGTCGCCTACTTCTACCCACCATGATTATCATGGCCTGTACCACGTGTACTAGGGATAAGCAAAAAAAAAAAAAAAACATAACTGGTTTATTTCTCAATTTGTAATTCTACCTGCCATCATGTTAGTTACAAATTTGTATATATCTTGGCTCTCAAAGTACGTCTATATAATTCCACACATCACACCTTGTCTTTACGTCCTTTGAAGAACAATGTTGTTCGAAATCTAACGGAATAAACATGTTCAATAGAAGAAGCTTCTTTTGAGTTATAATCTTACAATATAGTTATGGTGATGTTGATGTCTACATTAATCAAAGTTTATTCTCCCGTTTAGATGTAAACCTGAATTTTACGATTAATGTTGCATTTTACAATTTTCGATTAGAACAAAGAAATAGAATGAAAATTTCAGTGTTAATCTTAAATGTTTCTATTAATACTTCAAAAGTAAATATTCCCATCCCTGGAAACTTTATTTTTACGTTTATAATTACTCTTGTAAAACGACATTTGAAATACTATCCCGCATGTGTTTCTTTTCAACGAAAATTCAAATTTTATTTCAAGGAGAAATAACGATTATTTCTAACCATTTGGATGAGGTATGAAAGGGTGATTTGTGAAGATTCCCATCCCTGGACACTTTTATTTTTCCGTTTATCATTACTCTTCACAAATCACCCTTTCATACCTCATCCAAAAGGTTAGAAATAATCGTTATTTCTCCTTGAAATAAAATTTGAATTTTCGTTGAAAAGAAACACATGCGGGATAGTATTTCAAATGTCGTTTTACAATCACAAGCCGCATTATATTATATTGTATAATTACTCTTCACAATTCATTCTTTCTTACTAATCTCTAAGGTTAGAAATAATCGTTATTTCTCCTTAAAATGAATTGCGATTTTTTTTAATTCAATAGAAACACATGCGGGATAATTTTAAATGTCATTTTACAATCATAGTCCGCATTATATTGTATTATAAATATTTATATGCTTACCATGGATTCGAAACACCACCATGTCTGAGAAATCTACTGGTTCTCCGCATAGGTAGCAAAGGCCGCGATTGTCTGAACTGGAGACTGAAGCTTTCCTACCAAGACAGATCTGGAAATACTCTTAATCCTTTTTTTCAAGTGGCATTTTGATCTTATTCTGGATTTTGCATCAGTACAGCGAGCGCAAGGTCTAAGATTTGATGGACCTTGGTCGAATAGCCAGAGATGGTTAGGCAACTGGCATTACTGTGATTTGCTAAAGGACCTTTGCAGTTTTCAGGAATCAAAGCTTGCCATTGATCTTCTTTAAAAATTGGAGTTGGAATAAGAGGACTTGGATATTCTTTGGATTGTAAATGAGTATGGAAGACACATCTGTGATTATTTATACGATCCTGATACTTCAAATGAGGTAAATTATATGAAGGTCTGCCATCTTGAATTTTCATCCTTTTATGCACAGGATGATTTTTAAATTTTACAGTTTGGTCTGAAACAAAACTTTGAACTTTTTGTAGATGACTTGGTTTAAATTTAGTTTACGTTTTGAGGTTTTAGAATTGAAACTTGAGACATTTGAAAAACTCTTCGATTTTGTGGATGATTTGGAAATGGATGAAAATTCTTGTTTATCGCTTTCTTCATCTTGTGGTCTTCGGGAAACATCTTTTATCCATCGTCTGGTTTTACGGTCTCCCATACTCTTTTAGGGAAAAATTATATATTTATTATAGAAACATTTGAGTGATATGATTAAAAAATAGATTTTGATAATTGTTGCTATCGTTTTATGAGATTTCAGGGTCATAGAGCCTAACTTATAGTACCTTTTACGCAGTGAGAGAGGATTATACAATTCATATATTATGTAATTGTTGGATTGTAACATTATATATAGTTATTTTATCAATAAAATGTGTTCGCTAAATATCAGGAATAGACTAAATCAACGTTTAATTGATTTCTGTTTCCACTAGATGGCGCTCTGCCATATAAAAGGGCTCATGTGCTCGTAGTGAGGATATGCCTTTTTCGAATTTTAATAGTTATTTTTGTTACGAATCACCTTTTAAATCTCGAAATATATATATATTTGAAAAAATATTTAGCTATTTAGCTATTTGAAATAAAATGATATAGAATATGTAGTGCTCTAAAATAGGTCAAGATATAATCTCTTCTTTCTTTTAATAATTCTATCGAGGAAATTGTGTTGTCAAATTATTTTGACAAACATTTGCATTTTTTTCTGATCAGTTTTCTAGCGGTAAGAATGTTATTTTCGGTTGTTAGTGAACCAATCTCTCACGCCTTCTCATTGGACGAATGTGGCCATGTTTGTATATAAAGGGGACTAGGGGAATGCGGGGAGGACAGAGAGAGAGCGTGGGATTATTTGTGTGGAGCCCCTTAAGTGTTTTTCTTCTGGATTTTTCCGTGTCTGGCTGTTCTCTTCGCATCCCTGTGACCCCATTCCGATCCCTACCAATGCTACAATAAAGCTAAGTACCTTTTATTTTATTTTACAAATAGCTAGTTCTTATTTATTTCATTTTTGTTGTTGATGTTGTACTCTTGAGTGTACGCTTTTCTGTGTATTAAGGTACATATATTTTAGGCCCTAGCTTATTCCATTTTTGTGTGTTAACCCTCAAAAGTAGTAACTTTTGTCATATAAAGAAATCTTTAGATGAGAATTAAATATCTACATTTGACTTTGAGAATAATATTAATTTCAGTAAGGACAGTAGAAGTTTTTTTTTTTTTGTGAAATAAACATTGGTACTTCAATGCTTTCATTTCCTATATAGAGAATTGGCTTGTTAATGCGCTATAATTATAAAATGTGTATTAAAATTACAAATATATTCTCACAATGAGTATCTTTTTTATTCAAAAAACGCTAGCTTTCAAGCGTTATTCGATCTTCAACGGGCTTACTATAATATCGACTTTATCCCACCAGAAATATTTACAAAAACAAACGCGCGCCTCGTGGATATTTATAATTGAAAAATTTGAATTGGTTTGTAATTTAACTATTTCAACTATTTTATGGAATATGTCTATTTTAATTTTTAGGGCATCCAGAGCCTATAAAATTGATCTATTGATTTCTTCTGAGATATCGGGATTGTGATGGTAAATCTATTTTTCTGTTTATGCTGTTGTATTCATTGGAAACGAGAGATTCTAAGAGTAACCGTTGAAATTTGTTTTTATTGTTTTTGTAGTGGCATTTCGTTTGTGTTATGTTAAATTGGTGACCGGTCTGTGCAATATGTTGATAATGTGTATTGTTGTGAAAAGGATTTTTTCTCTCATATATATTTTTAACCAAAAATACTTTTAATTTTGTATAAAATAAAAATAATAAATATTCAAACCTAATATAATTATTCTATTACATTTATGAAAAAAAGTTAGTTATTTCTTGCTCTGTGCTAAAGTATTGTAAAAATCGATGACAAGGCAAAGATACCAGAGTAAAGTTGGGGAAAGAGGGGGGGGGGGACTCCAGCTGCCATATAGCAGGCGTCAAAAACAGCATTCCTGTGTGGGGGAGGACAGAGTCTGGTGACATCTGCGGCAAGGAGAAGACGCGGCGACTTGCCTCCAGGCGTGTGATTGATCCTACAAGACGGTGCCAGGAGAGACTGACATCGGAGCGGCCTACAAGGCGGTGTAGTCCAGGCTGGACGTGTACAGTATGGAGCGAGACGTTTCACAAGAGTGACATCCACGGCGGATTCTTCTAACGGGGAGGTTGAAGGTAAGTCAACTTATTATACTCCTTCTGTTCAGTGCCACGTATAATAAAGCGATAACTTTTGCTGCATCCTTACGAACTCCCATGTATATTTTTGTGGCATCCTGATTAAACAAAGAACACGAACAGCGTCTGGATAGGACGTAACAGTATTCTCATTTGAAAACAAACTCGACCAAAACGTCATTTATATCAGTTTCTCTAAATCCCGGTGTTTTGGCTCCATTGTAAATCTCTTGTTTCACCGCAGCCATTACCACAATGTGTGAAAGACCAGGAAAAGAACGATATATTTGGTATACCATCAGCATCTACAGCCGTATTTTGTTTTTACACAAGGTCCTTTTATCAATTAACTGTAAAATTTCAGAATTGTGGCGACCACACTTTGCTTCAACGAGCGCGAACTGGGACTAAGCTTCACTTCACACACGGCAGTGGACGGCCTCGGCAACCGCGAGCGTCAACCTGACTACGCATGCGCGAACATCCAGACTCTGGCCACTCACGCGGTAAACAAGAAGGCTTGATCCAACGGCCGTTACTTCTTTTCTCTTTACATTTCTGACTTTAAATAAATTAATTTTAATTATAATTTTATCAGCGGCCTTTCCACAAAGCCACACCAACACATCACGCAACCATCCCACAGAATCAATCAAGATAAAATGCTAAACAGTTTCCTTGCACATTTTAAATATATATAAATAATATACAAGATAGTAGTTAAAGATTAAGATTCATTTCGTTGTATACTCCAGTAGAAGGGTTTGTGATATCTGAAATCTCGATAGATCGTTTAAATAAAGCAAGACACTTATCCAACTCCACCTTTGCCGGTCCCAAGCCTGGATGAAAAATGAGGAGGGGGAGCAGTAAGCAGGCTAAAATACCTGGGCTCAGCTGGCCCGGCTGATAGTACCCTGTAAAGGCTCCTAATCCAGGGATACAGGATCAGCAACGTTTGTACTCCATGTTAGGAGCGGCTGTACATGGCATCTGTTCCTCATGTCAGAGGCGGCCATTTCTTTTGGAGCTAAGTCGGCCTGCCACTGAGTAGTGTTTCTGGTCTTAATGACATAGGCAGACGCATTCTACTTCACCCAATCATGATGGTTGTCAAACAGACACCATCAAGGGTCACAACTTGATATCCTAATATGATTGAGTGGAGATAAGAAAGAAGAAGAAGAAACTTATCCTCAGAAAATGTATGTTGTTTTAAATTGATTTTTCTCTAGCTTTCTGGATAATACGCCTTTCAACAGGATGCAACTAAGAGTATAACTTCCAGCTAACAATACACGCCCTTATAGTTAGTTAGAAGTTATTCTCCTAGTTTCTCCTGTTGAGAAGACATCTTAGCCTGAAAAAGTTAGAGAAATAAAATTCTACAAGTAACTTAGTCCTGGATTCTTTATTGATTTTATTAAAATACACTCTGTTTATACATTATATTATCTGTTTATAAAAGCTATCAATATATAATTGAGAAATTGTTATTTAAAATATATTGAACAATTTTAGAATTTTTTTATACAAAATAAGCGCACATATTTAATCTAATGTAACAATAGTTTGTCTTTTGTTTGTGTATAAAGGTACTTTCTTATTTTTATCTCTTGGTTGTGAAAAGTTTCAGAATCAATCAAGCTTTTAAATCTCAATAAATTGACAGTATAAATAAATTCGTGCGGTTTTGATTAAGATGACACTACTAGTTTATTTATATGAAAAATAGACACTTCGGCCAGTTGGAGTTTTTTAACTTGTCCATTTTTTTATACTATATATTTTTTATACGAATTTATTTATACTGTCAATATATTGAGATTTAAAAGCTTGATTGATTCTGAAACTTCACAACCAAGAGATAAAAATAAGAAAGTACCTTTATACACAAACAAAAGACAAACTAGTTAAAACTCTAACTGGCCGAAGTGTCTATTTTTCATATAAATATGAATGCCGGCCAGGCAGCCTCTTTCTTTACGATTCTAGTTTATTATTCCCTTGTTTCATCTGGTAACACCATTATTTTGAAGCCTCATCATAAGGCTTCCTTTTTCAGTAACCGTCATTTCTCTGAAGTATAAACAACCTAGTTTCTGTTTGCTCCTAAAATGTCAACTTCTGTATCAAAAAATGTGTTTTTGCGGGGAGTTTTTCTTCATTACTACAATATGAAGAAAAAAAGCTGCTGAGAGTAATCGTAGTTTATGATGACCATGCTCTAGTTGATCGAACGTGTCAGAAGTGGTTTGCACGGTTTAAAAGTAGCAATTTTGATTTGGAAGATGATGAAAGACCCGGAGCGTTACTAAAGTTTGAAGGTGAATAATTAGAGGCAAGGCTCGATGAAGATGCAACACAAACGCAAAAGGAACTCGCAAAAACACTTGGAGTCACTCAACCAGCCATTTTACTTCGCTTAAAAGAAATTGGAATGATCCGAGGGGTCGGAAATTGGGTGCCTTGTGAACTGAAGCCGAGAGACGTCGAATGCCGTTTTTCACGTGAAAAACTGCTCCAACGTCCAAAAAAATAATAAAGAAAGGGGTTTTTGCATCGAATTGTAACTGGTGATGATAAGTGGGTCCATTACGATTATCCAAAACGTTGGGCAACGTATGAATACCCTGGCCGTGCCTCATAATCGACGGCCAAGCTGAATATTCATGGTGGGAAGATCATGTTGTGTATTTGGTGGGACCAGCTAGGAGTGGCAATTATGAGCTGCTACAACCGAACGAAAGGATCACAGGGGAGGTCTACCGAAGACAATTGATGCGTTTGAACAAGCGTTTAATACATAAGAAATAGAACCATAAAGCACGAATGTTTCTTTTAAATCCAAATCCTGCCATGTGGCAGGCGTCAAAAACAGCATTCCTGTGTGGGGGAGGACAGAGTTTGGTTACATCTGCGGCAAGGAGAAGCCGTGGGAGGTTGCTTCCAGGGATGATCCTGCAAGACGGTGCCAGGAGAGCCTGACATCGAAGCAACCTACAAGACGGTGTAGTGCAGGCTGGACGTGTACAGTATGGAGCGAGATGTTTCCCAAGAGTAACATCCACGGCGGATTCTTCTAACGGGGAGGTTGAAAGCAAGTTCCACCGATTGTATTCCTTCTGTTCAGTGCTACATATAATAAAGTGATAACTTTTGCTTCATCCCTTCTAACTCGCATCTTTGTGACATCCTTATTAGACAAAGAACACAAACAGCGTCTGGGTACGACGTAACAGTATTATCATTTGAAAACAAAATCCACCAAAAACGTCATTTATATCAGTTTCTCCAAATCCCAGTGTTTTGGCTCCATTGTAAACTCTTGTTGCACCGCAGACATCACTACAATGTGTGGTAGACCTGGAAAGGAACAATATATTTGGCATACCATCAGCATCTACAGTATATTATGTTTGTACACAAAGTCCTTTCTTACTTCTATCAATTAACTGTACAATTTCAGAATCAATCAAGATAAAAATGCTAAATAGTTTCCTTGTACATTTTAAATATATGTAAATAATTTACAAGATAGTAGTTAAAGATTAAGATTCATTTCGTTATATACTCCAGTAGAAGGGTTTGTGATACCTGAAATCTTGATAGATCGTTTAAATAAAGCAAGACACTTATCCAACTCCACCTTTGCCGGTCCCAAGCCCGGATGAAAAAGGAGGAGGGGAAGCAGTAACAAGTTCACTAAAAAACCTGGGCTCAGCTGGTCCGGCTGACAGTACCCTGTAAGGGCTCCTAATCCAGGGATGCAGAATGAGCAGCGTTTGTACTCCATGTTAGGAGCGGCTGCACATGGTGTCTGTTCCTCATGTCAGAGGTGACCATTTCTTTTGGAGCTAAGTCGGCCTGCCACTGTGTAGTGCTCCCAGTCTTAATGACAAAGGCAGACACATTCTACTTCACCAAGTCATGATGGTTGTCAAACAGACACAATAAAGGGTCACAACTTGATGCCCTAATATGATTGAGTGGAGATAAGAAAGAAGAAGAAGAAACTTATCCTCAGAAAATGTATGTTGTTTTAATTTGATTTTTCTCTAGCTTTTGGGATAATACGCCTTTCAACAGGATGCAACTAGGAGTATAACTTCCAGCTAACTCCACACGCCCTTATAGTTAGATAGAAGTTATTCTCCTAGTTTCTCCTGTTGAGAAGACATCTTAGCCTGAAAAAGCTAGAGAAATAAAATTCTACAAGGATCTTAGCTCTGGATGCTTATATTAAAATATTTTGTTTGTACAATATATGATCCGTTTATAAAAACAAATAAATATAAATTTGAGAAATTAATTTTTAAAATATATTTTTAAAAGTAGTTTAGAATTTTTTATTACAAAATAGGCGCACATATTAAATCTTATGTAACGAAATAGTTTGTCTTTTGTTTGTATATAAGGTACTTTCTTATTTTTATCTCTTAGTTGTGAAGTTTCAGAATGATTCAAGCTTTTAAATCTCAATATATTGGGAGTATAAATAAATTCGTGCGGTTTTGATAAAGATGGCGCTACTAGTTTATTATTCCATTGTTCCATCTGTCAACACCATTATTAGGAAGGGTCATTATAAGGCTTCCTTTTTCAGTAACCGTCATTTCTCTGAAGTGTAAACAATCTAGTTTCTGTTTGCTCCTAAAATGTCAACTTATGTACCAAATAATGTGTTTTTTGCGGGGAGTTTTATTTCATTACTTCAATATGAAGAAGAAAGCTTATGAGAGTAATCGTAGTTTATTATGACCCTGCTCTAGTTGATCGAACGTGTCAGAAGTGGTTTGCACGGTTTAAAAGTAGCAATTTTGATTTGGAAGATAAGGAAAGACCCAGAGCGTTACTAAAGCTTGAAGGTGAAAAATTAGAGGCAAGGCTCGATAAAGATGCAACACAAACGCAAAAGATACTCACAAAACACTTGGAGTCACTCAACCAGCCATTTTACTTCGCTTAAAAGAAATAGGAATGATCCGAGGGGTCGGAAATTGGGTGCCTTGTGAACTGAAGCCGAGAGACGTCGAATGCCGTTTTTCACGTGAAAAACTGCTCCAACGTCCAAAAAAAAAAAAAAAAAAGAAAGAAAGGGGTTTTTGCATCGAATTGTAACTGATGATGAAAAGTGGGTCCATTACGATTATCCAAAACGTTAGGCAACCTATGGATACCTTGGCCGTGCCTCATCATCGACGGCCAAGCTGAATATTCATGGCGGGAAGATCATGCTGTGTATTTGGTGGGACCAGCTAGGAGTGACAATTATGAGCTGCTACAACCGAACGAATGGATCACAGGGGAGGTCTACCGAAGACAATTGATGCGTTTGAACATGCGTTTAATACATAAGAAATAGAACCATAAAGCACGAATGTTTCTTTTAAATCCAAGTAAAACAAACTTATTTTGTCCTTACTGCATGGAAAATATTGGGAGAGATTGGCTTATCAGGCACATAGAAAACATTGATAAATTATTTTTAATGAAGCATTAAAATCGTTATATAATAAATGTAACACCCTCTGTATATTGGGATTCAGACAATAACTCTGAAAGATATTAAAGTGATCTTTATTAAAGACACACGAGATAACCAAGTGTTCTTCATGATTAGTGAAGTAAAATGCGTCTGCCTTTGTCATTAAGACAGGGAGCACTACTCAGTGGCAGGCCGACTTAGCTCCAAAAGTAATTTTCAGCCTCTGACCCGAGGAACAGACGCCATGTGCAGCCGCTCCTAACATGGAGTACAAATGCTGCTCATCCTGCATCCCTGGAGCCCTTACAGGGTACTATCAGCCGGGCCAGCTGAGCTCAGGTTTTTTAGTGAGCTTGTTACTGCTCCCCCTCTTTCTTTTTCATCTGGGCTTGGGACCAGCAAAGGCGGAGTTATAATAACCAAGTGTCAACAACCTCAATTCTTGTACAATACTTGTGTAATGGATAAATGTATATTGAAACAAATATCCCGATTATTGATTTCGTCTTTTGAATATATGAAATGAATAAATGAAGATTGATACATTTTTTAATTCTATTTTATATTATAATACAATTAAGCTGGTTTAAATATAACTGGTTTATTTCTCAATTTGTAATTCTACCTTCCATCATGATAGTTACAAATTTGTATATATCTTGGCTCTCAATGTACGTCTATATAATTGCACACATCACAACTTGTCGTTACGTCCGTTGAAGACCAATGTCGTTCGAAAACTAACGAAATAAACATGTTCTATAGAAGAAGCTTCTTTCGAGTTTATAATCTTTCAATATAGTTATAGTAATGTTGATGTCTACATTAATTGAAGTGTATTCTCCCGTGTAGATATAAACCTGAATTTTACAATGAACATTGAATTTTACAATTTTCGATTAGAACAAAGAAATAGAATGAAAATTTCAGTGTTACTCTTAAATGTTTCTATTAATACTTCAAAGGTAAATAATCCCATCCCTGGAAACTATATTTTTCCGTTTATAATTACTCTTGTAAAACGACATTTGAAATACTATCCCGCATGTGTTTCTTTTCAACGAAAATTCAAATTTTTTTTCAAGGAGAAATAACGATTATTTCTAACCTTTTGGATGAGGTATAAAAGGGTGATTTGTGAAGATTCCCATCCCTGGACACTTTTATTTTTCCGTTTATCATTACTCTTCACAAATCAACCTTTCATACCTCATCCAAAAGGTTAGAAATAATCGTTATTTCTCCTTGAAATAAAATTTGAATTTGTTGGTGTTTTTGGGGGAAAAAAAAAAAGAAAATGTTACTTAAATATATTTTAATGTTATCTTTATGCATAGAAACTACAAAAGTAAAATTTAAGAATTAAGAAGAAATACGAAAAAAAAATAGAAGAAAGGATCAAGAAGGCACTAACTACGTTGCCAAATCGTTAATTATTATATGCTAGCTAATATTATCATCATCAATTTATTTTCATTCATATATCTATATAATTTATTTACATAGAGAAAAATTATTTGAATTAATATACCTAACAGAATTTTCGAAAACACATGCGGGATAGTATTTCAAATGTCGTTTTACAATCACAAGCCGCATTATATTAAATTGTATTATTACTCTTCACAATTCATCCTTTCTTACTCATCTCTAAAGTTAGAAATAATCGTTATTTCTTTATAAAATGAATTGCGATTTTTTTGTTCAAAAGAAACACATGCGGGATAATTTTCAAATGTCGTTTTACAATCATAGGCCGCATTAAATATAATATTATAAATATTTTGATGCTTACCATGGTTTCGAACACCACCATGTCTGCGAAATCCACTGGTTCTCCGCAGAGATAGCAAAGGCTGCGATTATCTGAACTGGAAACTGAAGCTTTCCTGCCCAACACAGATCTGGAAATATTCTTAATCCTTTCCTTCGAATGACATTTTAATCTTATTCTGGATTTTGCATCAGTCCTGCGAGCGCAAGGTCTAAAATTTGATGTACCTTGGTCAAATAGCCAGAGATTGGTTAGGCAACTGCCATTACTGTGATTTGCTAAAGGACCTTTGTAGTTTTCAGGAATCAAAGATCGCCATTGATCTTCTTTAAAAATTGGAGTAGGAATAAGAGGACTTGGATATTCTTTGGATTGCAAATGAGTATAGAAGACACATCTATGATTATTTCTACGATCCTGATACTTCGAATGAGGTAGATTATATGAAGGTCTGCCATCTTGACTTTTCATTCTTTTATGTATAGGACTATTTTTAAATTTTACAGTTTGGTCTGAAACAAAACTTTGAACTTTTTGTAGATGACTTGGTTTGAATTTAGTTTTAGGTTTTGAGATTTTAGAATTGAAACTTGAGAAACTTGAAAAACTCTTCGAATTTTGGATGATTTGGAAATGGATGAAAGTTCTTGTTTATCGCTTTCTTCATCTTGTGGTCTTCGGGAAACATCTTTTATCCATCGTCTAGTTTTACGGTCATCCATACTCTTTTTGGAAAAATTATATATTTATTTCTGGAAACATTTGAATGATTTGATTAAAAAATAGATTTGATAATTGTTGCTATCGTTTTATGAAATTTCAGGCTGATAAAGCCTAATTTCTAGTACCTTTTACGTAGTGAGAGAGGATTATACAATTCATATATAATGTAATTGTTGGATTGTAACTTTTATATATAGTTATTTTTATCAAGAAAATGGGTTTTGGCTAAATATCAAGGAACAGACTAAATCAATGTTTAATTGATTTTTGTTCCACTAGATGGCGCTCTGCCATATAAAAGGTTCATGTGCTCGTAGTGAGGATATGCCTTTTTTGATTTTAATAGTTTTTTTTTTGTTACGAATCACTTTTTTAAATCTCGAAATATATATATATTTGAAAAAATATTTAGCTATTTAGCTATTTGATAAAATGATATAGAATATTGAGTGCTCTAAAAGAGGTCAAAATATAATCTCTTCTTCAATTGTTAATAATTCTATCGAGGAAATTGTGTTATAAAGAAAGCTTTATATGAGAATTAAGTTGCTACATTTGACTTTGAGAATAATATTAATTTCAGTAAGGACAGTAGAAGTTTGTTTTGTATATGATAGAAACATTGGTACTACAATGCTTTCATTCCCTATATAGAGAATTGGCTTGTTAAGTCTTTATAATAATAAAATGTGTATTAAAATTACAAATATATTCTCACAATGAGCATTTTTTTATTTTAAAAAACGCTAGCTTTCAAGCGTTATTCGATCTTCAACGGGCTTACAATAATATCGACTTTATCCCACCATAAATATTTACAAAAAACAAACGCGCGCTTCGTGGATATTCTTAACTGAAAATTTTGAATTGGTTTGTAATTTAACTATTTTAACTATTTTATGAAATATATCTATTTTAATTTTTAGGGCATTCAGAACCTATAAAATTGATCTATTGATTTCTTCTGAGATATCGGTATTAGGATGGTAAATCTATTTTTATGTTTATGCTGTTATATTCATTGGAAACCAGAGATTCTAAGAGTAACCGTTGAAATTTGTTCCTAATATTTTTGTAGTGGCATTTCGTTTGTGTTATGTTAAATTGGTGACAAGTCTGTGCAATATGTTGATAATGTGTATTGTTGTGAAAAGATTTTTTTTCTCTCTCATATATATTTTTAACCAAAATAACTTTTAGTGTTGTATAAAATTAATAATAAATAATTAAACCTAATATAATTATTCTATTACATTTATGAAAAACAGTTATTTATTTCTTGCGCTGTGCTAAAGTATTGTAAAAATGGATGACAAGGCCAAGATACCAGAGTAAAGTTGAGGAAAGAGGGGGGGGACTCCAGCTGCCATGTGGCAGGCGTCAAAAACAGCATTCCTGTGTGGGGGAGGACAGAGTCTGGTTACATCTACGGTAAGGAGAAGACGTGGCGACTTGCCTCCGAGGCGTGTAACAATGTGAATGATCCTATAAGGCGGTGCCAGGAGAGACTGACATCGTAGCGGTCTACAAGACGGTGTAGTCCAGGCTGGACATGTACAGTATGGAGCGGGACGTTACACAAGAGGACATCCACAGCGCCAAGAATTCTTCTGACGGGGAGGTTGAAGATAGGTCTCACTGATCGTTCTTCTTCTGTTCAGTGCCACGTATAATAAAGCGATAACTTTTGCTGCATCCCTTCGAACTCACATCTTTGTGGCATCCTGATTAAACAAAGAACACGAACAGCGTCTGGATACGACGTAACAGTATTCTTATTTGTAATCAAACTCCATCAAAAACATCATTTATATCAGTTTCTCTCAATCCCAGTGTTTTGGCTCCATTGTAAATCTTTTGTTTCACCGCAGCCATCACCACAATATGTGGTGGACCTAAAAAAAGAACGATATATTTGGCATACCATCAGCAACTACAGCCGTATTTTGTTTATACACAAGGTCCTTTTTTACTTCTATCAATTAACTGTAAAATTTCAGAATAAATCAAAGCTTTTAAATCTAAATATATATATTTGTTACCATTCTTAAGTTTATTATGATGCATTAGCGCGCCATCTGTTATCAAAATTCGGAACTATTATAGACGTGTGTGATTCTTTTTAAAAATAAACCATTTATACTGCCCTTACTGCAATGGAAAAATTAATGGAAGGGCCTGGCTCATCAGTGGTGAACCCTCCCAGCGGTTTCGCCAGTTTAATCTACCATACCGCTTTTATATTGCATTTTCGAACTTCCTTTTATAGTGATACTGATGCTTGACTCTTTGAATGGGTATTTTAGATGAACTATGGACATAAGCTTTAAGTACAGCAGAATTACATACAATTATAAATATATAATTTGCTTTGAGCAATCGCTCTTCCACAAATATCAAATTGTGTCTTTATACCATACAGGGGTATGGTAGATTAAACTGGCGAAACCGCTAGGAGGGTTCATCACCGATGAGCCAGGCCCTTTCATTTCAGTAAGGGCAGTAGAAATGGTTTATTTTTAAAAGAATCATACACGTCTATAATAGTTTTGAATTTGGTTTCTTATGTTTGAACATCGTATTTCATCGTCAGTCGAGTTGGGCTTTATTTCAAGAGATCTACAATGGATCAAATGAAATATTCACACTCTGACAAATTTGTGGCGACGGTCAATATATGAGTCTAGTTTTGACGTCTATTTTGATGGGAGAGGTATCCTTTATCTTTATATATGGTATTAAATCAATATTTGAAATAATCTGAATGACTGATGTTATTGACAATGGCTGTCGCCGGGTTAAAATACAAACAGGACAAAGATTAATTTATCACTGGCATTTTGTATTTAACACATTGCTGCGAAACGATAGTCAATGGTCAAATACAATTTATACCCTTCATCTCTGTGGTGTCGTTTCTCTGATAAAAATAATTAAATAAAAATATAAACAAAAATATTTTGTAATGGTCACTTTTACTATCGGTCGGTTATTTGTTAAAAAAACTCAGCCTTTGCCGGTCCCAAGCCCGGATGAAAAAGGAGGAGGAGGAGCAGTAACAAGCTCACTAAAAAACCTGGGCTCAGCTGGCCATGCTGATAGTACCCTGTAAGGGCTCCTAATCCAGGGATACAGGATGAGTTTGTAATCCATGTTAGGAGCGGCTGCACATGGCATCTGTTCCTCATGTCAGAATGGCCATTTCTTTTGGAGCTAAGTCAGTGGCCTGCTACTGAGTAGTGCTCCCAGTCTTAATGATAAAGGTAGATGCATTCTATTTCACCCAATCATGATGGTTGTCAAATAAGCTTGATATCCTAATATGATTGAGTGGAAATAAGAAAGAAGATAACTAAGACACATACTTAAAGATAATCTCCCTATTTGCGCAATAGAAGAAGAAACACGAGTCAGGGAGAAGAGCTTCTTCATGTGAATAATATGTAAGATTTACTATTATCTATTAAGGGAATGAGACTTTGTATTATGGTTATCAAAAGTTGAATTTATTAATTAAAAGTTTGGGACCTTTGGGAAGAATTTATTGATTGAGGTCAGCAGCGACAGGCGACCAAGACCTCAGGCACTCGTGTGATGTAACAGGCTGCAACAGACAACAGCACGGCGCTGAAATTATATTTGAACTCTAAATAAAATATATTAATACTTGTTTGCGGATAGTCCATAGATGACACTTAGGTTTAGCGTCTATTTTGCCGAGAGAAGCTACCTTTACTTTTATGGTTCAATTTCATTTCAACAATATTTTCATCTATATATATATATATATATATGTTATATTGAAATATTATTTTATTTAAAATTATATTTCATAGATCCAAATACTCTGTTAAATCGACCGCCAGAGGTCACTCTTCCCCTATAGAAACTAGTTGTTGTTTTATCCCAATGGCCGGCTCAAAACTTTTGTACATTATGTAAATAAGTATTTAATTTTTTATTATTACGCCTTAAGCCAGGCAGTACTTTTATCAAACCATGTTTTTTATATATTCCTTTAGTTAAATTAAAGAAATCTCTGATAAAAAACTATTTTTATTATTATATTTCAAGATTTTACCACGACTACATCACCAATACCAATTTGTACTAAATAGAACCAACAAATAACTCCATAGCATAATCCTAAACATGATCAAAAATACAACAGAAAATCTTATCTTTTTTTTTTTTCTTTTTTTTTATATAAAATTTTCTGGGAGGAAATTGATCCATAGAAGCACAGGGCGCCTCTCCCGTCAAAAATAAACGTCAAAACCTGACGCCATCTATTGACCGTCGCCGCAACTAGCCGTCTCGGGTCGTTGACAAAGCCACAACACCTCTAGGTGGACGCTTCTCAATTTGCCAAAGCTGGTGTTGTGGCTTTGTCACCGACCCGAGGCCGCTAGTTTGCGGCGACGGTCAATAGATGGCGTCAGGTTTTGACGTTTATTTTGACGGGAGAGGCGCCCAATGCTTCTATATATATATATGTATATCTATAAAATGAAGGGATTTAGGCACGAATGTTTCTTTTATATACACTACAAACTTCTACTGTCCTTACTGAGGCAGTTTAAGGACAGTAGAAGTTTGTATTATATATAAAAATAAACATTCATGCTTGAATCCTTTCATTCACAATGGATGGCGCGTTATTGCTTTGTGTTAATATATGTTTATCATATACAGTTAAACCTGTCTATAGCGCCCCCCTCTTGGGACTCACCAAAATAAGGTGCTATAGAGAGGAGGTGCTATAGACAGGTTGCTTTTAACGTAAAATGTTTACATTTTAATGTTTAAAATCGGGCGCTATAAAGAGGAAGGCGTTATAGATAGGTTTAACTGTATATAGATGAACATTTTTCCAGAAGGAAATTGATCGATTAAAAATAAAGGTCTCCACTCCCAGCAAAATAGATGCTAAAACTCGTCATTTATATTGATATATATATTAAAATAGAGAAGGTATATCCTGACCAGGAACAAATATGCTTTTTAGATGGCAGAGCGCTATATAATGGAACAGAAATCAACTAAACATTGATTTAGAGTCTTCCTTGATATTTGACCAACCCAATTTCTTGATAAATCGCGTAGGTGGATGGCTTTTCTTGATTTATCAAGAAAATGGGTTGGCCAAATATCAGACTTAATCAATGTTTATTTTATTTCTGTTTAGATGGCACTCTAAAAACCCATGTGGTCGTGTTTAAGATATGCCTTATTTGTTTGTAATATATATATATATATTAAAAATGGCATATCCTGACCAGGAGCACATGTGCTTTACAGAAGGCAGAGCGCCATCTGGTGGAACAGAAATCAACTAAACATTAATTTAACCTGTTCCCTGATATTTGGCCAACCCAATTTCTAGATTTTTTGGTCCCAATGGCTTCCCGAAAAACCAAAAAATGGGTATTTAAGGCCAAACTTGCGTAAATACGCATAGCACATTAAAAAACGTGGGAATATCAGGGAACAGGCTAAATCAATGTTTAGTTGATTTCTGTTCCACCAGATGGCGCTCTGCCTTCTGTAAAGCACACGTGCTCCTGGTCAGGATATGCCATTTTTAATATTGATTTCAACACCTGATCTTTTTATCTTTTATTTTTTTCTTTCGTTTTTTAATATATATATATATATATTAAAAATAAAGAAGGCATATCCTGACCACAAGCACATCTGCTTTTTAGATGACAGAGCGTCATCTAGTGGAACAGAAATCAACTAAACATTGATTTAGCCTATTCCCTGATATTTGGCCAACCCATTTTCTTGATAAATCAAGAAAGACATCCGCGAACGCGATTTATCAAGAATCAATTCTCTCTGCTATTTACAAATTGATATAGATCTACAACATCGTATATATATTTAATATAAAAAATGATATTTCTGTTGATTTTGATCATGTTGAGGATTATGGTAATGGTGATACAGTCGTGGTTAAAATTCTTGAAAGAATAATAATAATAATGATTTTGATCAGTAATTTAATTGAGTTAAAGGAATATATACAAAAACATAGGTTTGATAAAAGTACTGCCTGGCTTAAGGCGAGTAGAACAAGTAAGAACAAAAGATTATTTACATAATGTACAAAAATTTTGAGCCGGCCAACGGGGAAAAACCAATGAGTTTTTATAGGGTAATCGTGACCTCTGGCGGTCGATTTAACAGAGTATTTGTATCTATGAAATATAATTTTTTAAATAAATAATATTTTAATATAACATATATATATATCATTAAGTTAAATTTCTCTAAAGGAGATTGTAAATTGATAAATTCAAGATGGTATTTAGTGAGGTAAACATGGGAGGTAATATAAAGGGATGACTCTACCTTGGCAGTAGAGCCTGTTCCGATCCTGTCGCACGGATCCAAGATCTAACTGGACACTACAGCGGCTGCACTTGAAACAATCCTGATGCCAATTCTCCTGGCAGAAATTGATAGCAGGTCTCGAGCCAATGGGAAGTCGACAGCAAACACATGTATTGGCATCCACCAATGGTAATCCTGCATCATCAGCACGTGACCATGGCAATCCACCATAGTTTCCAGCTCCATAAAGCATCTGAGGGGAATAGATCTCTAACGGAGGTGCTACAATTGGACGTCTTTGAGGTGTATAGGAACAGGAGTCGTTAGAACAGGAGATACAATAAGGATCGACGTCTTTTTTACGATAACGTGATTGCTGTTTTCTATCGCAATGTGGGGGAGGTTTATACTGAGGCCGACAGAGGTCGAGGATAGGAGGGGGAGCGTAGTTCTGAAGGAGCAGCGGGTCCACAGCGCCGCGCGGGGTACAGATGTATCTCATTGTAGGCACACAGTCGTACAGAGATTCTCCGTCCTTCACAAGGAAAGGCTGAGGACGATCAGATCCACCAAGACCCAGTCGATTTCTGGACAACCCAAAGTAAAGTTATGTAAACACAATAACACTCATATCTTTCAAATCTAACCAATATATATAAGATGGAAATTTGTGTGTGTGTGTGTGCCGGGAGGAAATTGATCCATTGAAGCATAGGGCGCCTCTCCCGTCAAAATAAACGTCAAAACCTGACGCCATCTATGGATCAATTTCCTCCCGGCAAATTTTCCATCTATATTCTAGCCATAGATTTGGCCCAGCCACCTTGCCAGCAAAACACCTCTTTGGCAGATTGTCAAGATTCCATTAGAACCCGTGTGGATCTCATGGAATAAAGTCCGCCCTAGACTGACGAGGGCCATTAGACCGAAACCATGGTCTCTAGGTGGACGGTTCTCAGTTTGCCAAAGCTGGTGTTGTGGCTTTGTCACCGACCTGAGGCCGCTAGTTTGCGAAGACGGTCAATAGATGGCGTCAGGTTTTGAAGCTTATTTTGAAGAGCGAGGCGCCCTATGCTTATATATATATATATGTTATATATAAAAAATATAAGATTTTCTGCGTGATTTTTGATCATATTAAGGATTATGGTAATGGTGATGCAGTCGTGGGAATAATTAAATAATTTTGATCAGAGATTTCTTTATTTGATAAGAGGAATATATAAAAGAACATAATTTGATAAAAGTACTCCCTGGCTTAAGGCGAGTAGAACAAGGAAATCAAAAGATTATTTACATAATGTACAAAGATTTTAGCCGGCCATTGGGAAAGAACAACAATAAGTATTTATAGGGGAAGCGTGACCTCTGGCGGTCGATTTAACAGAGTATTTGAATCGATGAAAATATGATTTTAAATAAAATAATATTTTTATATAACATCTATATATATAAAAATCAATATTTGTATGTTTGTTTTTTTGTATCTCCGGTATACAAATTCGCAGTAGTTCACTAATTCAAACCAAAATTTCCATACATAGGTAAAATAATACGGGGAAGACGATAGGCTATTTTAAAAAATATATAAATCAATTATTAAAACTATATATTCAAATTATTCTACTTAGCTCACGAACAGCGCCCTCTATCAACGATTAAATTATGCTGATGCAAACAAATAGATAATGCTAATAACAAACAATTATTATAAAAAAAATATTATCTAAATATATATCACTCGGGTAGATATGCACACGGGTCAATCCCGGGGCGAAGCCCGGGTCACCCGTCTAGTATATATATATATAAGTATTGAAGGAATTAAAGTACGAAAGTAATTATGAATAATACATATAGGCTTTTTGTCTGAATTTGACGAAATTTGGTGTATGAGTCATTCTTTATTATCACTAGTAAAGTATTCTATCACTGTGATATAATTGTGCCATCGTTCTGATGCCCAATGAAATGAAGAAATGCCTCTTTTGGTACATGAATATCATCCTCCCGCAAAGTTATGTTGCATTCTTTAAAAACAGTAAAAGATTTTGTCATACAGTCCTATATATTTCATACTTGGGAAAAGGTCGTTATTGGCCAAAATTGCCGAATACTACCTTTCACTAGAACCCATGTTTGAATCCTTTACGATATTCTGGGTTCATTAGAGTTAGTAAGCGGTGGCCCCGCCTTTGCGGGTCCAAAGCCCAGATGAAAAAGGAGGAGGGGGAGCAGTAACAAGCTCACTAAAAAACCTGGGATCAGCTGGCTCGGCCGATAATATTCTGTAGCGTGCAGCGATGAGCAGCGTTTGTACTCCATGTTAGGAGCGGCTGTACATGACGTCTTTTCCTGAGGCGGCCATTTCATATCAGAGGTAAGTCGGCCTGCTACTAAGTAGTGCTCCCAGTCTTAATGACAAAGGCATTCTACTTCACCCACACCATCAACAAGCTCTACAAGCTTGATACCCTGATATGATTGAGTGAAGATAAGAAAGAAGAAGAGGGGTTGCCGTTTACAGACGAAAGCTTACTGTTTGACTGTCTGGACTCCAGGAGGGACTCCTGTAGAAGGAGGAGGTGCACTTTGTGTTTGTTCTGTTTGGGCGGATTTAGTCTCGGGGGTGGAGGTCCCCTTGTTGGCGACGGGCTTCGCTGAACCTTTAGCCGGGGGTTTGTCCGCAGGCTTGGCCGCCCCTGACTTCTTGGGGGTCGCTGTGGAGGTGGATGAGGATGAGGACGAAGAGGAGGAGGACATGTCTGTAAGCAGACGAACTTAGCTTGATATCTATAACCCTGGATACGATAGATCGTAACCTAAGTCTGTACAATTATATTCAGGCAAGAACAAACTATGAATGATAAACAAAAGATAAGCAAAAAAATGAAGTGTACAGAGTATAGCAAAATATAAACATAAAAATAATACTCTGCTAATAAAATAATAAATACTTTGTTACATAGCTCCTTCCCTATGAGAGCTGTGACCCAGAGCTTGCAATATTGTAGTTACAGACATGAATCTGATGTGCCAAGGATTTCATCGAAGTCTTGGAACACTGTCCCTAGTACCTTTGCGTCCTTTTTCTTGCGTCTTAAAGAGCGGCTTTGTTATTGTATCGTCTATAGGGACATCGTCATCTTGAAGGGAAGTCTTGGCTTTGACAGGTCGGTGGAATCCTGGAGCAAGTCTCCGAAAATGTAGATCACAGCACCCATGGCCTCTAGATCTTTTCAGCGATCTTCAGTTTGTCTTCCTTAATTTACCCGGCATCTCCACCAAAATGCCACGTGGAAAATTAGGATAGACAAAAACTTCAGGATGACACAACAATTTATTTAAGGAAAGAACAAACTATTAGTGATAAACCAAAGATAAGCAAAAAAGGGAAGTGTACATGATATAGCAAAATATAAACATATAAAATAATACTAGACTAATAAAATAATACTTTTTTAAGCATATTATATATTTATAATTATATTTAATTCTGCTGTCCTAAAAGCTTATGTCCATAGTTCTTCTAAAATACCCATTCCAAGAGTCTTACAACAGTCACCTATAAAAAGAAGTTCCAAAAATGCAATATAACAGCGGTATGGTAGATTAAACTGGCGAAACCGCTGGGAGGGTTCACCACTGATGAGCCAGGCCCTCCCTTTAATTTTTCCAACACAGTAAGGACAGTAGAAATTGTTTTATTTTAAAAAGAATCTTACGCCATTAAAATAGTTTTATAAAAATAATACTTTGTTACAACCTGACCCACTTATCTTTTATTTTTTCTATTGTTTTTTCATGTGTTAAGCGTCTTTACGCAAATTTGGCCTTAAATACCTATTTCTTGATTTCTCAAGAAGCCTTTGAGACCAAAAATCCTTTTGGTCGTAGTGGTTACAGCCTACTTCACGCTGACGAGCTCCAACAGCGCGAAACGTGTTCGTGGATAGCTTTTCTTGATTTATCAAGAAATTGGGTTGGCCCGATATCACGGAGCAAGCTAAATAAACGTTTAGTTTATTTTTGCTCCACTAGATGGCGCTCTGCCATCTAAAAAGCACATGTGCTCGTGGTTAGGAAATGCCTTTTTTATTTTTAATATAAAGGAATAGTTACCGATTCTAAATACAAGGTATGTCTGGTTCTTCATATTGCTCAAAGACTTCATGTAATATGAAACAGGGAAGGTTTATTGACGGATTTAGGCATCAGTAATGATATATGTCATAATAATGTATAGATCTGCTAGTCCTGTAAGTGAGCATACTAAATTACTTTCTTAGACAATATTCGAAAATTATCCCGCATGAGTTTCTTTTCAACGAAAAATCAAAATTTATTTTAAGGAGAAATAACGATTATTTCTAACCTTAAGGATGAGGTATGAATTGATGAATTGTGAAGGGTAATGATAAACGGAAATATATAAGTGTTCAGGGATGGGAATTTTCCGTTTATCATTACTCTTCACAATTCATCCATTCATACCTCATCCCTAAGGTTAGAAATAATCGTTATTTCTCCTTAAAATAAATTTTGATATTCGTTGAAAAGAAACTCATGCGGGATAATTTTCAAATGTCGTTTTAAAATCACATGCCGCATTATATTGTATTATAAATTACTTTATATAATATTTACAAAACGTAAAAATATGTCCAGGGTAGCCTAGTGTACATGGCTTCTGCCCGGTAAGCGGAACACTGTGGGTTCGATTCCCATCCGGGGACACTTTATTTTTCCGTTTATCATTACTCTTCACAATTCATCCAATCATACTTCATCCCTAAGGTTAGAAATAATCGTTATTTCTCCTTAAAATATATTTCAATTTTTCGTTCGAATGAAACATTTGCGGTATAATTGTCAATTTTCGTTCTACAATAATACAATTATATTAAAGAATAAATTGAAGAAAAGCCAACTACGTATGCGTTTTGAGCTGTTTACATTGTCAGCGTAGCTTTTCTTTGGAAAAGTAAGATAATTATTCAGAAAATTTCGAAAATATTTGCATTTAAAACAAAGATTATTAAGCTGAATGCACCTTGAATACTGGAAATAAATTACCCAAAATAATCCAGATGATCATCCTTGGAAAATTATTGATTTCTCTATAAAATTTACTTAGAAGGAATTTTTAAAAAGAAATCTTTCTGATTAAGAAAGACTTGACGATTTACTTATGTATAATGAAGATATCATCGAAGTATTATCCTCTTCTTCTTTCTTATCTCCACTCAATCATATTAAGGTATCAAGCCTGTAGAGCTTGTTGATGGTGTCTGCTGGGGATGAGTCTCTTCTTCTTTCTTATCTCCACTCAATCATATTAGGGTATCAAGCCTGTAGAGCTTGTTAATTCTGTCTGCTGGGGATGAGTCTCTTCTTTTTTCTTATCTTCACTCAATCATATTAGGGTATCAAGCTTTTAGAGCTTGAGACTTGACAACCATCATGACTGGGCGAAGTAGAATGTATCTGCCTTTGTCATTAAGACTGGTAGCACTACTCAGTGGCAGGCCACTGACTTAGCTCCAAAGTCGACGTATTATAAATTTGCGAACTATATCCAGATGCATTTCTAAAATAAAAAAATAAAAAAAAATCTTCGATATACTTATCGATTTTAATTTTATAATTCAAGGGATTTGTAAACATACTTTTGGTGTATTTACATGGTAAATTCGGGAGGATGAATTTTAAATTTGAATTTTACCTATTTAAATATAAGAATTTTGTTGTCAAGGGCCTATTAGTGGGAATGAAATAATGAGTTTAATATAGAACGCATACCAATTAATAATTTACGCATACCAATAACACATTTTTTCTACTATTTTCGTACTAAGATCACCTATATTTTGTACATATAAATATTTGCCCGTTGAAGAACAGAAATTTACTCGAAAAATTGCAAAATCAAAATTAAACGAATAATTTACCTTTTAATTTTATTATTTCTTACTTTTTCAAATATATATCTCTATTCGAATATAAGAAAATTGCAATATACCTCTATATAAATTATCAAAAACCTCATATATCTCTATATTTAATTAAAAAGGTATAATATAATACACTGCGGCATGTAATTGTAAAACGACACTTGAAGTTACACCGCATGAGTTTCTTTTCAACGAAAAATTAAAATTTTATTTCAAGGTGAAATATTGACTATTTCTAACCTTTTTGGATGAGGTATGAAAGGATGAATTATGAAGAGTAATGACGAATTATTTTTCCGTTCGCCATTACTCTTCATAATTCATCCTTTCATACCTCATCCAAAAAGGTTAGAAATAATCGATATTTCACCTTGAAATAAAATTTTAGTTTGTCATTGAAAAGAAACTCATGCGATGTAACTTCAAGTGTCGTTTTAAAAAGGCATATATTGGATCAAAATATAATTTATTTTATCAATATTTCAGTTGGCTGAACGCCAACCTTTATCAAGGTAGTATAACATATTTAATGTGTGTCAACAACAAACTCAGCGCCATATAACGTCAACAGAATTAAGTTTTTGAGAAAATATTTTGTTATATTCAATGGGGAGAAAAATTTTGAAATATATATTAAATATATCTCTATATATTTTGGTATTTTATAAATTATAAATTGGTAGAAATTTGATCAAATTACAAATTCAACTTTTTTTTATATATATTCGTAAAGGGTTGGTCTAAATGTTCGCTTTTCATCTTAATCATCTAAATGAATAAAAATAAAATTGATATTAAAGAACAGTTTATTCAAGCAATATTCAACCTCACCAATAATGCAAATTCCCAAATAAGATCCTGGAGTATTAGTAGTTAAAACTCGGAATACTTCAATATACTCACTTACAGTACTAGAAGAGATAAAACTATCAATTATTAATCTTGCATAAATCTATAAATAAACCTCCTGTTTCAAATTACATGAAGTTTTTTTCATCAGTATAAAGGAAATTTGTAGAGAAATAAATTCATTTCAATCACTAAATATGGTCTATAGAGAGATTTTGAAAATTATTTTTAACTATCAACTTCAGAAACTTCATATGAATATAGATATATACAGTTAAACTTGTCTATAGCGCCTCCTCTTGAGACTCACCAAAATAGAGTGCTATAGAGAGGGGGTGCTATAAACAGGTCACTTTTAAGGTAAAATGTTCACATTTTAATGTCTAAAATCCGGCGCTATAGAAAGGAAAGCGCTATTTAGAGGGGGCTCTATAGACAGGTTTAACTGTATATTAAAATAAAGAAGTAATATCCTGACCAAAAGGACATGTGCTTTATATATCTATGATAATTTAAACCAACAACCCTATATATAACACTTATAACAAGATTGTTATGTTGTATATAGAAATACATCTATAAATAATTATACACATAATTGACATGTGTCCTTGCATCACCATATGTAATGTACTGAGGATGAATAAATAAAACTATATAATAGATTAAAAGCTGAGTTAAAAGCAAGATTAGAGAAGTAAATCACAAAGTAACGTCTGAAAATAGATTGGTAGCCGACAGGTAGGCGCCAGTGTCTGGTGTCCAGCGACACGTGTGACACGTGCATGACCCAATTCTCTTTGTCGGAGGCGTAGTATAAAAAGGCCCGGTTAGCAACAGACAGGCAGTCTTCCAGTGAGTCTTCCGGTCAGCGTCACCCCTTGTCGTCTCCAAGGACCAACTCATCGACCATGTAAAACAGTAAGAAATCTACTATCTCCATCTTGCTCTTGGCTCGACCTTTTATCTGTTCATGGAACTTTCCTTCTACAACTGTGTCGCTTCGTTTTTTGTGTGTGGACATTCCCCAGTTTTCCACTCTGCCTCGACCACGACTGCCTGTACCCTGTGAGAACTGTTAAAGATCCTACAAGGTGCAGAGAGGTACTGGAAAACTCTCCACGCCCTGACTGTCCCTCGCGGTTACTACAGGTTTGACCCTCGGTTACATCACCTTATTACAGACAGTCGACGAGGTACTACAAGAGTCAACCAGAACTTCAACATATCATTACATATATATATATATAGTAGATCACGCACTCAAACAGGACAATATACCAAATTTTGAAAATACAGATATTATATACAACAACATTCAGGATAAACACTCAAGACTCTTTTTTTGAAAGTTGAACCTCAATGAAAGATACCAACAGTATTAATAGAAAAATTGACATCCCTCCGTTATATTTACAGTTCAAATCGATTTAAAATTATTTTCTTATACTTATATTATGAATAATGTATATATAGTCTATTATTATTGATATTTGTGTGTATATATTTTAGATTTTAGCCCCAGAGTTGTAAATATTTTATATATCGTCGCGTGAAGGCATCACGTGATCATCCAAAACAGTTTAAAACAAGAAACGCCCTGATGAAGTTAGGCGTACAGCCTATTGAAATATTGACATTTTATATTAAATAAAATGTTTGTTTTATTTTATATCCAAAATATGCAATTTAATTAATATATATATATATATTTTTTTTTAATAACGGACTACTCGATGAGGGAAGAGTATCTTTTAATATATAATATCAGATCACAAGCTTTCGGGCATAACCGCCCATCTACAGGTGTAAAAACGAGACAAATTATTTTGGCAATCAGCTATATATATATATATATATATATATAAAGTAAGAAAATGAGACAAATATGTAAAAATTGTGCCAGAGAATTAACATAATATTGAAGGATCATTCACAGAAGTTAAGCAAAGCAAGCAAACAAACATATAACACAAGGCTATTACAGAAACTAAGCACGAACAACGAATATTATGTTAATTCTCTGGCACAATTTTTACATATTTGTCTCATTTTCTTACTTTATATATATATATATATAGCTGATTGCCAAAATAATTTGTCTCGTTTTTACACCTGTGGATGGGCGGTTATGCCCGAAAGCTTGTGATCTGATATTATATATTAAAAGATACTCTTCCCTCATCGAGTAGTCCGTTATTAAAGTTTAGTGAAGGGATTATTGATTCAATATATATGTGATTAATATAGGAAAAGTACCGTTCACATATGAATAAAAACCTTACAAATGAAAATGTGGAATGATTCTTTAATGTGAATCAAACTTCCCTATCACCAGTGACTATTGACTTAAAAAACAGAATAGAATTTTGACGATACTATTTGGTGTAAATTTATACCCCTCCTCCTCTTCTTGAATATGTGAAAGCGCAGTTGGAAGGCTTTCAGTGAGAGAATTCCAGTATTTATATCGATTTCGTGGTTAATAGACAATTTTGATGTTATAATACACACTGATTTTATAATTAAAAATCAAACAATTTTACTGATTGATGACTGGTTCTATTTATTACTCGTAGGTTTACAAACTCGAAACAAATTGGTGTTGCATATATTGACGTTTCAGTTGGTTCCACATATACTCTGAAGAAATCCATCGACCGCTCCCTCGGCCACCGATACTGGTGCTGCCGATCCACCAGGCCTCTCATCAGAGAGGCCTTCAACATCATCGGGCGGCCCCCTGAATCTGCAGGCTTGGATCTTCGGCGGGTCGGGCCTTGAGGACGACGCCCTTTCCATCCTGGCGTCGGCAAAGTTGCGAATATATCGCCACTTTGTCTAGGTTGGGCTCGGAGAAGCAGTGGAGGACCCGCTCATCGCCTGGTCCAGGACCCTCCAGCGCCGAGGTTTCCTTCTACCTTCATCTTCCATCACTTTGTAAAATTGTATCACATATATATATTTCATTTTCATGTATATACCTCTCTCTTTCTTTGAGATGTAATATTGTCTAGAAGACAATAAATAATTTTTAATTGTCAATTGTCTCTGAAGAAAGGGTCAAAGCATCCGTTGATCATCCAGAAAAACACTTGTACCATGTAGTCTAGCATTTCTGGAAACATGTCCTAGAAATCTCTGGCTTAAGAAGAAAACACGTGGATACAGGACTTCATAGTATTCACACACACAAAAACCTTTATTAGGGATCAAGCCCCATACAGGATTCTCCCAGTATAACAATGGTTTTAAATGAACATAAATCAAGTTTTTGAAATATTGATGCAAATAATATTATAATTGAGTTAAATAAATTTAAAATATTTGCGGAGTTTCTTTATTAAGGTATCGAGAGGCAAGCTTTCGCACGGTCGCGCTTCATCAGGCCACTGGATCCGCAAAGGCGTGCAACAGATACAATAGAGAAATACATTTTAAAAATCAAAAATAAAAATAGTGTCCAGTTGTAGAGGGTACAGTTTCAATGATGCCAACCCCCATTGAAACTGTACCCTCTACGCCTCCCGATACCTCAATAAAGAAATTTTGCAAATATTTTAAATTTATTTAACTCTCAATTATAAATCAAGTACACCTATCCCCCGATTTACACGGTACTTGTTTTACACGTTTTAGCTTTTTTGTTTTTATCGCACTATACTAAAATGCGATATTCTACTCTATACTACCTATGTTGAAAAGAATATTTGGAGGCTCTGATTCATGAGGGGGCGAACACCTATTCAAATTTGACAGTTTAATATACACCTATCCCTCGATTTACACGTTTTTCTCAGGAACGTATCTACCGTGTAAATCGGGGGATAGGTGTACTATATACAATTCAACATGAGCTCAAAAAAAAAAGAAAAAAAAGAAAACTATTTACACTAGTTTCAATTTGCATTTCTGTTGTCCTCATCGTACTCTGAATTTGTAGAAATAAATTATTTACTATAGTGTTAATCAGAGTATTCAATGAGCCCTGCGTTTTACCAAGTTCCTTCAAAACGAGATTCTCCTTTTCGGGTAGCTAGAACGTCATAGTACTGGCCCGTTAATGTAACATGTAAGCCAACGAGGAAAGTCCGAAAATCGTAGATGTTTGTCATCTCATTACTATACTGCAAATAGTTCATACTTAAGTGAAGTGTAACGTTTGATAGCGTGAATTTACTTACACCATTCCAAATCTATATATGGAAATCATGTATACGAATAACTCTGAAAGATATTACAGTGCCCTTTATTGAAGACACACGAGATAACCAAGTGTGAACAAAATTGCCTCTGTCTCCTTAAAAAAAAGGAGACGACATGCGACAAATCAATGACTTTCCACTTCCATAAGTTTGTTCATGAATGGATTTCTAATCCAACTCTTTGTGAAGAGAATCATTTTCCCATTTAAGAACTTACATAATGACAAATGTGAATGTGAAAACCTCGATCATGTTTCCTTTTCAAAACCCACATTTTAGTTCGGCGGTGCAACTACTGTAAATGTGGAACGATATAGAAAGGTTTATAAATAAAAACAATTCACTGAGGGAAGATTTTATTTTTTATAATGGCAATATAAGTTTTCAGGTGTAACAGCCCTTTGACAGGCATAACTACGATAAGAGCTTCATAATACACAGACGTTATATATAAACAAGCTCTCTGATTTACCTTCAACATTGTAAATTAAATTATTTTCAAATATAGATAAAGAATTCTTCCTGAATTGAAATTAGACGAAAAACATGGTGAAGGAAGACGAGTTTCTTTTATTGATGCATAGGTGCAAGCTTTCGGGTAAAAACCCTTCAACAGGCGAGCAATGAAGCGCGACTTATAAGAAATATGATACAAATGGTAGGAAGGAATATATATATAGGAAAGTTTTTAAACTATATATATATATATATATATATATATAGTGTAAAAACTATATAATAAAAATATAACAGTGATTCTACATTTAAAGCTTAAGGAGCAAACTGATAAGAATGATAAATCATATCAAGTAGATTTGGTTAGATTAGCAAGCTAAATCTAAATTAATTATAAAAATAAATAGTTGTATAGTTTTATAGTTAAGTATTTTATTAAAATTATCTTCATTATTTTGATTATTTAAATTCAAATTATAAAATTTGTAAAATGTTATTATTTAGTATAGATAGAGAGAAAAAAAATCCTTTACTTCTAAAACATCATCTAGTTAATTATATATTTATAATTAATAACAATAAAATTTAACAACGTAACGTCTTTTGTATCGGCTTTTACACGTCATTTAGACATACTCTAATCCTATATATAGAATAATAGAAGTGAGAATATATATGATAGTTAGAAAAAAGAGAGAAAGACAGAACCATGCACTTTTAATCAAACTAATAATAAGAAAACAAAAAGTTTTGTAAAGAAGGTAGATAAGATTGTTAGTATATATATATATATATATTTTTATAATTTTATATTTTATCCTTTTTTTTTTAAATGATTTTTTAATATATATATATATGAAAAAACAATAGAAAAAAATAAAAGATAAGTAGGTCAGGTGTTGATATTAAAAATAAAGAAGGCATCTCCTGACCACGAGCACATGTGCTTTTTAGATGGCAGAGCGCCATCTAGTGGAGCAGAAATAAACTAAACGTTTATTTAGCTTACTCCGTGATATTTGGCCAACCCAATTTCTTGATAAAAAGCACATGTGCTCGTGGTCAGGAGATGCCTTATTTATTTTTAATATCAACACCTGACTCACTTATCTTTTTTTTTTTCTATTGTTTTTTCATGTGTTAAGCGTCTTTACGCAAATTTGGCCTTAAATACCCATTTCTTGATTTTTCGGGAAACCATTGGGACCAAAAAATATTTTTGGTCGCAGTGGTTACAGCCTTCTCCACGCTGACGAGCGCCAACAGCGCGAAACGCGTTCGTGGATGGCTTTTCTTGATTTATCAAGAAATTGGGTTGGCCAAATATCACGGAGTAAGCTAAATAAACGTTTAGTTTATTTCTGCTCCACTAGATGGCGCTCTGCCATCTAAAAAGCACATGTGCTCGTGGTCAGGAGATGTCTTATTTATTTTTAATATATATATATATAGTTTAAAAACTCGCCTGTTGAAGGGTTTTTACCCGAAAGCTTGCACCTATGCATCAATAAAAGAAACTCGTCTTCCTTCACCATGTTTTTCGTCTAAATTATTTTCATTCAACTAGTTGTTTAGAAGTGTTGAAAGTTGATCTCAATGTGATTTTAATAAGGAGAGATGGTCGAGTATTTTTATTTGTCATGAAGATAAGTTTTTATATTTGGGAAAATATGTTTTAAAAATATCCAACAGAATATAGATAATGATTTTACCACTATTTTCTTGAGAAAGCAAAAGAACAAATAAAAACAGAGTATAAATGAATCAAAGCTATTGTTTTAAGAATTTTTCAAAATTTAATTTCAATGAGGTACTTCGAATGTTGTTTGTTTTATAATCTTTGTCTCATCAGACTTATTCTGTCTTGACACTCGTTTTTCTTCCAGATTCTCCTCCTCTAATGTATGTCCAATTTCTTCCGATGGTGCAACTTTCTTCAGAGTTCGTTCCTCAAGATGGCGAGTTGGAGAAGTTTCAATTCTTGTAGAAACTTCATCTTTAAAGTCAATGTTTTCTTTATTCTCTTTTTGAATTTCTTCTAATTTTGATTTTGGGTTGGAGAATAGGTGGTTGAGTTCGGACATGATCTGTGCCATGCGATCTTCGGTTTCTGCTGTCGGTGTGCTAAGCTCAGACAAAATGTCTGGAGTATCCGAAGTTCCTTCTTCACCTTGTTCTGAATCCCACATGCGACATGGCGTACTGACATTCGTTAAAGTCTCAGGTGTCCTATCATCCAGCGATCCACCTGTCGTGATGTCAGAAGAAGATGAGATTCTTGGAATCTGCAGCATACACTGGATGAATGTATCAAGTTAAAAATAATACAACAAGATTATTGGAGATGAATTTCTTTTTATTAATGTAATCTCAAGCTTTTGTAATACCTGCCCTTCTCTCTCTACAGGAATACATAAAACAAATAATAAACGCCGTTTATTCTCTATTAAAGATTGTGTTGAAGAGTACTGATCGAGAATCTTTTGGGTTCAAACCTTTTGACCGAGAGTTTGTATCATTCCCAAGATATATTTGAACTAAATTGAAAACACAGAATAAACCATCTCTGATTGGCTGATTAAGGTCATGTGACAGTAAAGAACCAATAAGCGAGCGAATAACTCGCTATATAAATAGGTATTTAAAACAAATTTGACACACCCTGACCGTTCAAATGAGCAATTTAGATGGTACAGCGCCATCTAATGGAACAAAATCAATTAAAGGTTGATTTAGCTATTTCCATGATATTTGGATAACCAAAGCTAACCTGAGCAGTCAGGATATGGCAATTTTGTTTTTACTATCAACTTTTTCTCTCTGAAGACATTATATTTTATATATGTATATATGGTAATTTAAACCAACAACCCTATATTGTATAATTACTTATAACAAGATTGTCATGTTGTATATAGAAACACATCTATAAATAATTATGCGCATGATTAATCTGTGTCATTGCATCACCATATGCAATGTACTTTGTACAAACTAAAGACAAATAAATAAAACTATGTAATAGATTAAGAGCTGAGTTAAAGCAAGATTGAAAAGTCAAAAACGTCTACAATCCAACAACCCTGAAAAGGAATTCGGCAGCCCGTTGCCATCTGGTCCAAAGGGTGCAGAATGCCCCAGACGTTCAAAGTTCAAATTCGCAGATGTCTCCCCCCCCTCCTCGAGAATGGTATATAAACACCTCGGTTTTAGCCGATAGAGAGTTAGTCCGCAGTTAGTCTCTTCACCGTCGGCGCAAGCCCTTGTCGCTTGTAGCCAGGTCCACATCATCGCCATGTAAAACAGTAAGAACTCTATATCTCCATCTTGCTTAGCTCAACTCCTATCTGTTCATGGAACTTTCCTACTTCAGCTGTGTCTCTTCGTTTTGTGTGTGTGGTTCCCAAGCTTTCCACTCTGCCTCGACCACGACTGCCTGTACTCTGTGAAAACTGTTAAAGGTCTTCCAAAGTGCAGAGAGGTACTGGAAAACTCTCCACGCCCTGACTGTCCCTCTCGGCTACTACAGGTTTGACCACCGGTTACCACAGCATATAGCGAGAGTCGACAGGATTCTACAAGAGGCTACCAGACCTCAACATATTACAGAGAGTCGACAGGATTCGAACCTGTGCGGGAAAATCCCAATAGATTTCCATTACACCTCCACACACCCGATTTATTCAAGACCCACAGCGAATGTCCCCAGATGTATATCTCAGTGAATTCAAACATTTGACTCCAGATCTCTTCGAGACACAACTTTACCGAATTATACCGTCTCAAACTTCCCAGCCATTCCTACATTTAAATCCAGATTTATTTAACATCGATCGTTTTAAAACCAACCTCAAGTAGCGATCAGAAAATTTCCCGTTAAATTCAAAATCCTATTCTATCTACACATTACACCAACCCAAATATTTCTTTGAAACCGCCAGACCTAGAACTAGAGGAGAAGGAATTTAACGCTGTAGACAAGACCCCAGTAATATAATCCCCGACGATAAACAGCAGCAATTGCCCTTTAGTCGACCCCGTTTCATGTATATACAACGCCTCTCTCCCCGCTAACAAAGCTGTCAACTAAATATCCGCTATTGGAATGACCGCCATGTGTAACATGTTTCCCAGCAGCCATTTATATTTCCTCCAGAATTTCACAAATTTCCAAACAGAGTCATAAAAATACCGGATTGATAGACTAAACAACTCGAGACACCATGCCAAGTCACCTAAATCTATCGCCACTCTCCCCTATCTCGTCCTCCAGTAAATGGGGGCTGAGTCCTACATTCCTTTTTTTTTTTCACACCTACATTAGCAGTCGATATCTTAACCTAACTTTTAAACATTTAGATATTTGAATTTGAACAAGACCTTCCTTAAATTGAACATTTTTAATATTTGGATTCCGTGTAAATCTCTAATTCTTTCTACATATCAAACATTTTACATGTTAAATTGAGATCACAATCTTTAATTATATTCTGTTTTTTGTATAAAATATTTTATTTTTTATTTTTTGCCTTTCAATTATATAATCACTAGCTTTTAATCCAACATTATATATAAAAAAATCAATTTTATTTTTCATAATATTATTTTAGTATTACAAAAGATATATTTGTTGTCAAAAATCACTTTAACTCTTCATTATTATCACTTTTATATATTGATTGTTTAATTTTATCCACTTAAACTTTATTCAACCACAATAATATTTCAATATTTTATTCATTTTATATTTGTTTTATACCTTTTTATAAAACTACTATGTTATCATTAACTTTCGGGCATACAACAATCTATTTCTCTAACCACTTCAGTGTACTTTACACTACTATCTTCTTAGTCATTGCTTCACATCAACGTAGAAAAACGACAGTACTGCTTGACAATTTTTTTTTTTTTGATTTCATAATTTCAACAAACTATTTGATCAAAGTTCCCCAGGTGTAAAAATCTCCAATTTCTGGTTTGAACGCGTTTCAAAAGTTTACTACAATCATCCCTAGAGCATAATCACCCACGCAAACCCAAAGCGTCCACAACTCTCACAACTCAAATTTTTTAGCTCTAGCGGACCACAATCAACCTTTGATTTTAAGTCAAGTCAGATCACCTACTGTCGCAACAACAATTCTACTTAACGCATGACTCCATTTCACCCTTTTCAATCATATTAACAACTTGTTCTTCAACAACTTTTCAACGCAATAACCCTACAATTGTGACAAAGCACTGTAACCCTTATACAGGATCACAGGTGAAACATTGCCTCGGAAGACGCACAAGTCTATATCCTCGCTTTGCACCTGGACCTAAGTATTTGATTACCTGTGTAATACTTACAATTGCATATTCTTTAACCACTGACCCTTTCCAACGCCCGCCAACAATCTCTTAAAACATCATCATTATTTTTTATCAAACAAAGGTTTTATCTTAATTTCTCTTTTATATGAATATCATAACTTTTAAATTAAACATAAGTTGTATTTTTTATAATTTGCAGATATATCCAAACAAAACATCTTGTTATAGCCCTTTTTAACCCTCACAGTTTAATTAATTAAAAGATATTTTAATTACTTACCTGTGTTAGAGAGGCTTTACCCGTTTAAACCCGGATAAACCCTTTCACTCCCGGGGCTCATCTATGGTAATTTAAACCAACAACCCTATATTGTATAATTACTTATAACAAGATTGTCATGTTGTATATAGAAACACATCTATAAATAATTATGCGCATGATTAATCTGTGTCATTGCATCACCATATGCAATGTACTTTGTACAAACTAAAGACAAATAAATAAAACTATGTAATAGATTAAGAGCTGAGTTAAAGCAAGATTGAAAAGTCAAAAACGTCTACAATCCAACAACCCTGAAAAGGAATTCGGCAGCCCGTTGCCATCTGGTCCAAAGGGTGCAGAATGCCCCAGACGTTCGAAGTTCAAATTCGCAGATGTCTCCCCCCCTCCTCGAGAATGGTATATAAACACCTCGGTTTTAGCCGATAGAGAGTTAGTCCGCAGTTAGTCTCTTCAGCGTCGGCGCAAGCCCTTGTCGCTTGTAGCCAGGTCCACATCATCGCCATGTAAAACAGTAAGAACTCTATATCTCCATCTTGCTTAGCTCAACTCCTATCTGTTCATGGAACTTTCCTACTTCAGCTGTGTCTCTTCGTTTTGTGTGTGTGGTTCCCAAGCTTTCCACTCTGCCTCGACCACGACTGCCTGTACTCTGTGAAAACTGTTAAAGGTCTTCCAAAGTGCAGAGAGGTACTGGAAAACTCTCCACGCCCTGACTGTCCCTCTCGGCTACTACAGGTTTGACCACCGGTTACCACAGCATATAGCGAGAGTCGACAGGATTCTACAAGAGGCTACCAGACCTCAACATATTACATATATTTATTAATTATTTTATATCAAAATTCAAAACTATTTTTTTTTTATATAAAGGCGTAAGATTCTTTTTGAAATTAAACAATTTCTACTGCCCTTACTGCAATGGAAAAATTAATGGGAGAGCCTGGCTCATCAGTGGTGAACCCTCCCAGCGTTTTCGCCAGTTTAATCTACCATGGGAGGGTTCACCACTGATGAGCCAGGCCCTCCCATTAATTTTTCCATCGCAGTAAGGGCAGTAGAAATTTTTTTTTCAAAAAAGAATCTTACGCCTTTAAAATAGTTTCGAATTTTGATAACAGATGGAGCGCTAGTGCATCATATTAATTATTTTATATATTTACAATTCGGCTTGCCACTGAGTAGTGCTCCCAGTCTTAATGACAAAGGCATTTTACTTCACCCAGTCATGATGAAGATAAGAAAGAAGAATAAGATATATTTACAATATTCATATATTTATCATTTTTTAATCTTAATTTTTCATATTTTCTATTTAATTATTTATAATTTTATATGAAAGATTAATAAAAGTAGTTTTAATCTCAATCTATCTCTTTCTTTTCCCTTTTTTTTCATTAACAGGTATTTTTAATTAAAAAGTCATATATTGGATCAAAATAGTATTTTAAAAAAATTTAATTTATCTTACCAATATTTCAGTTGGCTGAACGACAAACTTTATCAAAGTATTATAACATATTAATGTGTGTCAACAACAAACTCAGCCCCACATAACGTCAATAGAATTAAGTTTAAAAAATATGTTTTGCCTATATTCAAGGGCAAGAAAAAATTATATATATTATGGACAAAATAAATTTCATAAAATATTCACACCCTTATTTTATGAATGTATTTTGTTGTTGTTGCTGTCGTGTCCAATGAAGAGCCTCAGATGTCCCCATGCATCTCTATTACAGCAGTTGCAATGTCCTCTATCTTGGGTGTGTAAAGCTGTTGTTCTGGGTCAATTTTCTGTTGTTGTCGTGTCCAATGAAGAGCCTCAAATGTCCCCATACATCTCTATTACAGCAATGTTCTCTATATAATGTATTTTGTCTATTATATATATTTTTTTTTCTTCCCATTGAATATAAGCAAAATTATTTTTTAAACTTAATTCTATTGACGTTATGTGGGGCTGAGTTTGTTGTTGACACACATTAATATGTTATAATACCTTGATAAAGGTTGGCGTTCAGCCAACTGGAATATTGGTAGAATAAATTATATTTTGATTCAATATTAAATTTTGTACATAGTTCTCCATAGTTAATAGTAAACAACAAGAGCAAAAACAACAAAAAAATGAAACTTTGGAATATATATTTACAGATTTACATGTATTAATCTCGACAGAGTTCATAAAATCTATATAAAGAGTGGTTAGAGAGAGAGAGAGATTGAAACTGATTTATTTCATCGTTCATTTAAGGTTATATTAGGTTTGAATACAAAATAAATACACATACAATTAATTTATACAAATTAAATTTATATTACAAATTTAAAGATCTCTTTATGTGTATTGCACTATTTTTGTCATAAACAGTTATATAAAATAGCAATCATAGGTTATTAGAATGGTTCTAACCATAAAAACCAACCTTGGTGCCCATTATTCCATCTTTACTGAATCCTAGGCAATAATCTTTTGTACAGAACTTCATGTTTTGATTCATGAGGATTTCATTGTTGGATTTGTCAATTCTTTCAATGCTTCAATTTATCATTTTTTAATCTTAATTTTTCATATTTTCTATTTAATTATTTATAATTTTATATGAAAGATTAATAAAAGTAGTTTTAATCTCAATCTATCTCTTTCTTTTCCCTTTTTTTCATTAACAGGTATTTTTAATTAAAAAGTCATATATTGGATCAAAATAGTATTTTAAAAAAATTTAATTTATCTTACCAATATTTCAGTTGGCTGAACGACAAACTTTATCAAAGTATTATAACATATTAATGTGTGTCAACAACAAACTCAGCCCCACATAACGTCAATAGAATTAAGTTTAAAAAATATGTTTTGCCTATATTCAAGGGCAAGAAAAAATTATATATATTATGGACAAAATAAATTTCATAAAATATTCACACCCTTATTTTATGAATGTATTTTGTTGTTGTTGCTGTCGTGTCCAATGAAGAGCCTCAGATGTCCCCATGCATCTCTATTACAGCAGTTGCAATGTCCTCTATCTTGGGTGTGTAAAGCTGTTGTTCTGGGTCAATTTTCTGTTGTTGTCGTGTCCAATGAAGAGCCTCAAATGTCCCCATACATCTCTATTACAGCAATGTTCTCTATATAATGTATTTTGTCTATTATATATATTTTTTTTTCTTCCCATTGAATATAAGCAAAATTATTTTTTAAACTTAATTCTATTGACGTTATGTGGGGCTGAGTTTGTTGTTGACACACATTAATATGTTATAATACCTTGATAAAGGTTGGCGTTCAGCCAACTGGAATATTGGTAGAATAAATTATATTTTGATTCAATATTAAATTTTGTACATAGTTCTCCATAGTTAATAGTAAACAACAAGAGCAAAAACAACAAAAAAATGAAACTTTGGAATATATATTTACAGATTTACATGTATTAATCTCGACAGAGTTCATAAAATCTATATAAAGAGTGGTTAGAGAGAGAGAGAGATTGAAACTGATTTATTTCATCGTTCATTTAAGGTTATATTAGGTTTGAATACAAAATAAATACACATACAATTAATTTATACAAATTAAATTTATATTACAAATTTAAAGATCTCTTTATGTGTATTGCACTATTTTTGTCATAAACAGTTATATAAAATAGCAATCATAGGTTATTAGAATGGTTCTAACCATAAAAACCAACCTTGGTGCCTATTATTCCATCTTTACTGAATCCTAGGCAATAATCTTTGGTACAGAACTTGATGTTTTGATTCATGAGGATTTCATTGTTGGATTTGTCAATTCTTTCAATGCTGGGTGAGAATCCGGCCATGATCAATGCCATACGGGCTTCGGTTTCTGCTGCCGGTGTGCTGACTTCAGACTCGACTTCTGGAGTCTCTGCTGCTCCTTCCTCACCGGCCTCCCACATACGACACGGTGTGCTGACATTTGTGAGTGTCTCCGGCGTTAATTCGTCCAGAGATCCACCTGTTGTCACATCGGAAGAAGAAGACGGCGTCTTATCTGCCATTACTGATAACAATCACACAAAGATTTTATTAAGACCCTGCAAGTGTTATCAGGGGTCCAGGAAATCAGAATTCATTCACCACCGATGACCAAAAGAAAAACGGTTTTTTTTTTAAACATGTAAATTATTTTTAATATATAAATTTACTACGATGCACTAGCGCGCCATCTGTTATCAAATTACAAAACTATTTTAGAGGCGTAATATTCTTTTTAAAATAAAACAATTTCTACTGTCCTTACTGCAATGGATTTTTTTTATTTTTCCATTGCAGTAAGGACAGTAGAAATTGTTTTATTTTAAAAAGAATATTACGCCTCTAAAATAGTTTTGTAATATAAATTTACTGGCATTGTGTTTTTTTTTTCAATAATATCATCAACTTTTTATAACACAATGCGGCTTATGATTGTAAAACGACATTTGACAATTATACCGCAAATGTTTCTTTTGAACGAAAAATCGAAATCTATTTTGAGGAGAAATAACGATTATTTCTAACCTTAGGGATGAAGTATGAAAGAATGAATTGTGAAGAGTAATGATAAACGGAAAAATAAAAGTGTCCAGGAATGGGATCATTACTCTTCACAATTCATCCTTTCATACTTCATCTCTAAGGTTAGAAATAATCGTTATTTCTCTCCTTAAAATAAATTGCGATTTTTCGTTCAAAAGAAACATTTGCGGTAAAACTTGTCAAACGTCGTTTTACGTCATATTAACATATATTTATGTATATTTACATATATTACTACGTATATTTGTTAGTTACTTTTTGAATAGAAGTCTTCCGCAAGTATATAATCTCAATTCATCGGACGCTGAAGATGTGTAACGCATATTTCCAATCCCCCCTAATTTGTCTAATTAAACCGAAGTTTTTTTCAAGCCAATCTATTTATAACTTCAAATAGTTGAGGCGCAAATAGACAAAACCCTGTGGCAATAGATGAGAAATTCTTGCATCACAAAATTCATTTTTTTAATCGAGAAATACAAAAGAAACAGGTTAATATACATTCATGGACAAAACTTAAGAAAGTGGGAAGTCTTTGATGTATCGCCAGTCGACTGATTATTTTAAGAAAACAGAGGCAATTTTGTTCACCCTTGGTTATCTAGTATGTCTTTAATAAAGGTCATTGTAATATTTTTCAGTGTTATTGTCTGAATCCTGATATCATGCTAAAAGGTACAACTTCCTTAAGTTTTTTCAATGAGTGTATCTTTCAGAGTTATTGTCTGAATCTCGATATACATACTAAAATATACAACTTCCTTGAGTTTTTTCCATGAGTGTATCTTTCAGAGTTATTGTCTGAATCCCGATATACATGCTAAAAAGTACAAATTCTTTAAGTTTTGTCCATGAGTGTATCTTTCAGAGTTATTGTCTGAATCCCGATATACATGCTAAAAGGTATAACTTCCTTAAGTTTTGTCCATGAATGTATCTTTCAGAGTTATTGTCTGAATACCGATATACATGCTAAAAGATACAACTTCCTTAAGTTTTGTCCATGAGTGTATCTTTCAGAGTTATTGTCTGAATCTCGATATACATGCTAAAAATACAACTTCCTTAAGTTATGTCCATGATTGTATTTCATAGCAATGTTATTTAATGAAATCGTGTTGTATATTAGGTTGCATATGATTGATAACAGCTTCTTAACCTTCACAATTGTACACTAAATTAACTATATTAAGCCCAAATAAACAATTTCTACTCACCTTAAGAATACAAACTCTAAAGCCAGGAGATATAATAGAAATCCTTTTATTAAAGTAACGACCTCACATAATACATTTGTCGAAAATATAAAGTCGCTTAAATTATATCCATATAGGCTTTTTATTTGTGGTTGCTAGGCCAAAATATAAATCTCTATTTAACCAAATTCTAGAGAAATATATATACATAATCATGTAGATTATCTATTTAATATATAAATATATGAATAAATAGAGAAATCGTATTATATTTATGATATAATATTATATATTATATATAGCGCAATATTATCTAATTATATTTATGGCTTGTTTTCAGTCTTTAAGAAGAATCAATCAAGTTTCAATTTATTAAGATATGAACTATTCATTTATTTCGTCTGCTAAATATATTACACAGCCGCAACATACGCACCAACGACCGCAAGTCTCTCTTATGCCAACACATCACAGAATTTCGCCACTCGTTCAATTTGGACAGCGCTGTATGCGTTTACAAGGGCGTCGGGAACAAGTATCAGCGCCTAGTCCTTGAATCTTTGGTCTCGCACTGCACGCCCAGTTTCAACCGAAAAATCGACCTCTCACCCCAATACTCCGTGTTTTACCTCGCCAATCCCCCCAGCTGAACTATTTACCTACCTTATTTGGCTATCTTTCATGTCCATAGTTTTAAAATATTTCCAAGTTGTAACCTGAAGAAGGGCATTCTTGCCTGAAAGCTTGTTTTTTACAATTAAAAGAAAATCACCACGTTTTTATCGCCTTCATTTCAAATATTATTTTATATCGATCTTGATTATATTGTGATATTAATAGAACAATATTCTCTATTTTGAGAATAGACCAATCCATAAATAAATCTTTAATTAAAAAAGCATATATTGGGTCAAAATATAATTTATTTTTACCAATATTTCAGTTGGCTGAACGCCAACCTTTATCAAGTTGCTAACACACATTAAATATGTTTTAACACCTTGATAATGGTTGGCGTATAGCCAACTGAAATATTGGTAAAATAAATGATTTTTTTTGATCCAATATATGTCTTTTTAATTAAAGATTCTCTATGAAGGTATATATTTTCAGTTATCCTTTCATTTATTGAATGGTTTTCTTGAAACAGAAAGATATAATTGTGAAAAATATAGTTTAAAAGTGAAATTGTACTGGGATGTGGTGGATAAATGAAGAAAAAGGTATTTTCTGGTTGTGTAACTAAATTTGCTGATGGTTTACTCTATCTCTGTTGGAATAAATATCAATTAATCGTTGATTTTTAATTATTCTAGAATTGACCAGTTACCCATTTTTGATTGATCAAGAAAAGTTAACCACATGTGGTTGGGGCTGTTAGCCCTCATCAGCGTGATGCAAGCTATATATACATTTATATATTTGGCAATATAATAAGGTGGGGAAAGAAATAAGGACACCACAAGTTTGGAAGAAGAACCTAGGCAACCAGAGAGAGAGAGGAGGAGAGACGGGCCTGCCACCGCTGAGCGGCCGTTCGTGTCGCACACAATCACCAACTGTCTTAAAAGTCCCAAGGTGTTAAAGGACGGGCCCCATTTGCCGCCTTTGGAATGTCGCTGATGTCTAAAGTGACCGGACTTTACATCCCGTCTCTCTCTGGGCTGGCTCTAGGTTTGCTTTATTATTCCTGGAAGAGTATATATTATGACATATGTATAAATAAATATTGTCACGTGGAAAATTAGGGAACACCAACTTCGGGATGAGACAGCAATTTATTTCAGGCAAGAACAAACAATGAATGATAAACAAAAGACAAGCAAAGAGGGAAGTTTACAGAGAGGCAAAAAAATAAACATAAAAAATGATTCTCTGTTAATACTAGTGTAAAATAATAAATGCTTCGCTCCAATATCTTCAATAATTCAATTATTTTATCTCTTTCTTCTCCCTTCTCTCTCTCGATTATATATGGCAGTTTCATGGAAGGCTTCCGCTTGAAGACATGGACCTTAAATATTATGTGGTATCACTACCTCAAGATACTATCAGGAGATGGTATATTTAGCTTGGGTTGATGGGTCACCTACGAATCCAATAGAACTCTTGATTATGATAATCGTTATTATTATTATATAAGCGTTATAATAATTACATAATCATGGACAAAACTTAAGAAAGTTGTATTTAAAATGTATGTCGGGATTCAGACAATAACTCTGAAAGATACACTCATAGACAAAACTTAAGGAAGTTGAACCTTTTAGCATGTATATCGGGATTCAGACAATAACTCTGAATGATACACTTATGGACAAAACTTAAGGTAGTTGTACCTTTTAGCATGTAGCAGCGTATAATACTCTTAAACTAAGAAAAAACAAACAAATAAAAAACAACATAAACAGATGGTGGAACGCGGACTTGACACGCCTTGAGAGCTATTGTAAATACCTCCGTAATTCCTATTATCGGGCGAAAAATCCCTCTATCCATATTCAACAACAGTATAAAAGTGCAAGAAACAAATACGTCAGGGAAATAAATAAGGCTAAAAGAATGTCTTGGAGGTTTTTTTTTAGAGGACATCAAATCAAAAAACCCATATGGAAATCTATACAGGGTATACAAAAATATTAAAAACGGTTCTAACCGAAAGGGAATTTTGGAAATCTTAGAAGTGAATAAAGATGAAGAACGATTCCAGAAGACAGTAGAACTTTTGAACAACCTTTTCCCCGATGATAGAGATAATGAAGACACAACCTTCCACAAAAACATAAGGAACTATACTTTAGGATTTCATAATAAAGAAAATATAATAATAACGCCCAATGAAGTAAATGGAATAATTGATGAGCTAAACTCAAAGAAAACGCCTGGAATTGATAATATTTCTAACAATATGATAAAACATACTAAACAACTAATAGTTCCAATACTGGTGAAACTTTTTCAAAAATGCTTAGATTTAAATTATTATCCGAATGAATGGAAAAATCTGAAGTAATAATTATTCCCAAACCAGGTAAAACAGACATGAAAATTTATAAAAGCTACAGACCCATTTGTCTCAACTCAAACATTTCCAAAATATTTGAAAAATAATTAAAAACAAACTAATAAAATTTTATGAAGACTCAAATCTGCTTAACAATCGTCAACATGGATTCAGAAGATCTAGATCTACTATCTCTGCATTAAATGAAATTGTCAAAATAGCTCTAGAACATAAAAACAAAGAATATACAGCTATAATCGCAGTTGATATAAGTGGAGCGTTCGACAATGCATGGTGGCCGATGGTACTGAAAAGACTAGATGAGGACAACGTTCAAGCTTCAATAATAAAACTACTACAGTCTTTTCTTGAAAATAGAAGAGTGAGATTTAGATACTCATCAAATGAAACCCACAAAAAATTAAGCAAGGGATGTCCCCACAGGGTGGGCCTATATCCCCTACAATATGGAATATTATTCTAAACGATTTATTGAATAACTATTCAGAATCAAACAGTGAAATCATTGCTTATGCGGATGATTTAACTGTGATATGTTGGGGAAACAACTTGACAGAACTTCGGAATACAACAGGAAAGGTCATGGGGAGAATATTAGACTGGTGTGGGAACAATAAGTTGACCGTATCTGAAGAGAAAACGAAATTCTTATACTTGTTTAATAGCAAAATAGCGGCAAAAAATCCTAACACTATCACTGCCAATCGAGTAGAAAAACTGAAGATTATGGGAATAACTTTTAAAAATCATAGAAATAAAAACAAATTGGATTTTGTGCCCCATATTGATGAAATTATTACTAAGACAAATAGAGCTAGTGGATACCTAATTGGATTAACCGGGAAAGCATGGGGACTGGACAGTAAAAGAAGAATAGAACTCTATAAGACACTGTTTCGAAGTTCACTAACTTATGGTTCCACGATCTGGTACAACTTTATACCCAAAAAAGTCAAAGATAAATTAAACTCTCTGCAGTACAAAATTTTGAAGCACAGTACGCAGGTTTATAATTCAACATCTTCAAACTGTACTCATATTGTTGCTAGAACACCAAAGCTCACGGATTTTATTGAAACAAATATACTAAAAATGAATATTGGATACAAAAAATCAGATCCAACTAAAAGAAAAATGATATCTAATTTTATAAACCAGAAATTTGAGGAATACTATGGAGGTGCCAATGATAATTTCAAGGGATTCTTTGATACTTCAAGAATTCCTAACTATGTTCAACCCAACTTCTATAAAGTTCAATTTTTTACTGGACATGGTGACTTCAACACATATTTGTTTAGAATTGGCAAAATTGGTTCACCTGCATGCACTTGTGGAAACGAACAACAAACCCCTGAACACCTTCTGATAAACTGTCCATTAACTTCTGATCTAAGGGAAGAAAACCAACTTTACCTGACTAATACAAAACAAGCTGCTTGCAATAAAGACCAATACATCAAGTTTAATAGATTCTGCAGGATGTATATTTTGAGGCGAAAGTGTTGACTGTACATATTTCAAGCTACTACCTATAATTGCCATATGTAAAATTTGATATCGAACGTTTAATTTTAATGATTTCCAATGTTCAATTGTATTAATTGTATATAATTTAAAATATACACGCAATTATCCAAATTGTGGATATGGCGTGTCTCTCCTAACTGTTAAATAAAAAAATAAAAATGTATATCGGGATTCAGACAATAACCCTGAAAGATACACTCATGGACAAAACTTAAGGAAGTTGTACCTTTTAGCATGTATATCGGGATTCAGACAATAACTCTGAAAGATACACTCATGGACAAAACTTAAGGAAGTTGTACCTTTTAGCATGTATATCGGGATTCAGACAATAACTCTGAAAGATATTACAGTGATCTTAATTGAAGAAGAAAATTGAACACAAAATATATAAAATATGTACATGTGTGTCTGATAATTTAATAAATTAATACTAAATTTCAAGTTTTAATAAGTGTTTTTAATATGAATATTTTTTTAATTCAAAATTTTATAGAAAGGAAACCCTTATAGTTCAGCCGGGGTGGAACGAAATTGATATCAGGCCGGGTGTTGTCAAATGTGAACCTGGCAATAGTATCAACCCTTCTACCTGACTATCAAACTAATATCTCTTTCTAACCCTGGAACAAAGAAAGAGATATAAAAAAAAGATGTAGGTTAAATTCAGTACTTTAAATATATATGTTATAAATAATAATGATGAGTGATATTTTCTGCTTGAATTTAGATCATGTTGAAGATTATAGTATGGAAATGCATTCGTGGTTGAAATCTTTAAAGTATGATAACTAAAAATAGTTTTGATCAGTAATTTAATTGAGTTAAAGGAATATAAAAAACACATAATTTGATAAAAGTAATGCCTGGCTTAAGGCGAGTAGAATAAGGAAAACAAAAGATTATTTACATAATGTACAAAAGTTTTGAGCCGGCCATTGGGATAAAACAACAACGAGTTTTTATAGGGGAAGAGTGACCTCTGGCGGACGATTTAAAATAATATTTGAATCTATGATATATAATTTTAAATAAAATAATATTTTAATATAACATATACGTATGTGGGTGTGTGATTTTAATCATTTTTACCATCACAATAGTGGGCGTAGACATCAAATTTACTGGAAAAAATCAAAACATTCTCGAAATGCCCTAAATGCGATTCCCAACCAGCCATTCCTGAACATCTATTGAATTGTATCAAATACTCCAAAAAAGACCTCTGGGAAAACTCCATGACTATAATAGAAAAACTGAGACAATGGAACCTAATGGAGATCGTTTAAATGACTTGAGGAATAAGTAACAACAGCAACTGTGGGTGTATCATAACAAATGGGGTTTTGTTAAGCTGAGTGTATTTATCGTGGAATACTTTCCATATATGTAAATTTTAAGCAGAGCTGGAGCTTTTGCGTTGTTCAAATTTTGGAAGACGGCTGAAGAGAAGGGGAGAGGCTATATACATAATCTAATTGATGTAAATAATTATATGCAAATAATCTATGTCAGGATTAGAATGACGAATCCTGTATGGGACTTTGATTCCAGTGAAAGGCTTGTTGTTGCGGTTGTATATAGTCACAGTGTAGAAAATACTATACTATACCTACTAATTATAGGTTTTTTATCTGTATTCTTAGTTCTCTTCTCTTACTCTGTAAACTGGCGAATCCTATATAGGACGAGAGGTCCTCAATAAAGGTTTTTTGTTCTTGTTGTTGTATATATGTAAATTGTTATGTAATTATTACAAAATCAGCCTACATATATTCATATTGTCTCGTATATAGGCCTCAAAATACCTACAATAAAAGAGAAGGAGTGTTAGAAGTCTGGTTGCCGGTTGCTGTTGTTACTCTCGCCATCGCCACAGTCGCTACTCTTCTGGTAAGTTTCTCGTGTCCCCCCCACCAGTGGTAAGGCTGAGAGATACTGCCAGAGGAAAGGAGTTCCACTTCAGCGGTGGTTCTCGGAGGCACTTGGGTGCTCTGCAGGGAAGAGCTGCAGAGGAGAGCAACGGAGCCCGGAGTAGATGATCCACTGAGGAAGAAGCGGCGTCGTCGCGAAGAACAGGAGGATCAACGCGCGACAATATGAATGTTTTGTTCTGTGACATGTTCTACTTTCCTTGAAGATAGAGGTTTCCTGGCTGGAATTCCTTACTCTTGAAATAAGAGACATTTCAACCAGTAATGGCCGAAGTGTCTTTTATTTCAAGAACATGTGCTATTTACTTACTAGGATTATCATGGTCTATAAAATATTCAACGGTTGTAAATAGAAGAGAAAGAAAAATGTAAAAAATACCACCACACAACAAACCCGCTAATAAATTATTTTTTTAATATGAGTGCAAAAGCAATAAATAATGGCGTCTTAATATGTTCGATTATTAGATTCCTGGAAAGGAATTTTTAGTTCACGTCTATTTACGACCAGACGGTTAAAGAACCTCTCTATCATTGTCGTCTGCCTTCTTCTTAAGCTATCTTCTGGCTTCTGTCCAGTAGGTTGTCGCCTGGGTTTAGAACTTCGACAGCCTTGCTGTTTCTCTCATTCGATCAATGGGCTTTACCTTGGATGATGTCCTGACCAGCTTCTGTAGTCGACTGAATGACGAAAATATGCACAGGAATTTCCGCGTTAGCACCATCGGTTCTGTCTGGGAAGGTCGATCCCACTTTTGATCGGGCTCAAACATCATATACTTTGGTCATTAGTCCGTAAAACCAAATTCTCTCTCTCGGCGTCGGCCTCCATCCCGAGGCAATGAAGTTGACCAGTGTAGCGAAGGCTACCATCTACAAGTACCATTTTGGTCTTGAGTTGGGTAATGCCAGCCAATACCTAGAACTGCCCACTCTGTGGGAAAGAACTCTCGCAGTCCATCGGTGGCGGAGTCGTTCCTGCGGTTGGCGCCACCAATGAAGACCTTGTATATATTTATATATATATGTATATTTATCAATTATTTTATATATTTATATCTATTTATTCATATATTTATTATTATATAATCATATTTATATTTATTCTGTATTTAAAACCTTATATAATCTTATATGGACGTTATAATAAATCAGTTTCAATCTCAAAATCTCAATCTCTCTCTCTGAGCTGGAGCAACTTCTCAGGCAGCTCTCGCCAGAAAACAAGACCATTCTGTGCGAATTCCTCAACATGGCAATTGAACATGTTGGAGACAACAACTCCATTATGTCCAAGCGCCTATCCGGACTCAGGACGGCTTGTAGCCCTTGATGTAATCTAGACGTCCCTCGGGGAAGGCCTGATGACATTCATATATATATATGTTATTAGGAAATTAAATTTTATTGCCATCTATCGTTAATATTTTACACAAATAAATTTACTGGCAATGCGTTTCTTTTGAATTATAATTTCATAGATTCAAATATTCTGCTATATCGACTGCCAGAGGACACTCTTACCCTATAAAGACTCGTTGTTGTTTATCCCAATGGCCGGCTCAAAAATTGTGTACATTATGTAAATAAACTTTTGTTTTCCTTATTCTACTCGCCTTAAGCCAGGCATTACTTTTATCAAATTGTGTCTTTTTATATATTCCTTTAACTCAATTAAATTACTGATCAAAACTATTTTTCATTATCATACTTTAAAGATTTCAACCACGACTGCATTACCATTACCATAATCCTCAACATGATCTAAATTCAAGAAGAAAATCTCTCAATATTTTTCTTTATAACATGTATATATTTAATTATAATGCTGATAGCTGTAATCTTGTTGTAACTTTGTTTTAATGTTCACTGGAAGTCAATAAAGTATGTTTCAATCTCAATCTCTCTGGGCCTGGAGATGCAGGGAGTCCAAGAAAACCTCTCCTCGTCTGGAGGAGGACCTTATGAAGGTGGTGGAGCCTCCCTAGCTCCTAAAATCATTGTACATTCACATAATCTATTCAATTTTATTATCATTATTATCTTTTTTTTTTGTAAAAATTGACTAATTGGGAATAAAATTATTTCAAATGTTTCTCTCTTTCTGCTCGGAAAGGCCACGCCGTACTCGCGAATCACCATTCACATTGTTCGCTGTATTCTGGAACCTCTAGCTACACTGATCGTCATCCAGTTTCTGTAAAAGTGGACGACTCATCTGGAACTACCATCACCTTCGGCTGTTGATTGCTCTGGCGTTGCGTCTTCACTGAACACAACGCAGATGTAGCTATGAGGCTTGTGATGAACGCCTTGTCCCATCCATCCCAATCGGCTTCAGTCCAACAGTTCTGAGTCAACTGTGAGTGACTGGCCCACCGGTATTGATCTTTGCATGAAACCTCTTACCGGGATACCTTCATCATCATTTAGCTAGGGGGTCGGTGGAAGGATGGTCTAAACCGTTGGTTTTCGACCTATACGACCCGGGTTCGAATCCCGCATTGACACCTTTTTTCTAATTAAAAAATGCTCCAATGGCCCCCGATTCTTTCAAAAATCCAACCCCACCAGCGAGTGCAAGTAATAAAATGGGTCTCTGGCACATTTGTAAGTGCAAAAGTCGAACTGATTTTCACATATGTAGGCATGTGGTGCACTTACAGTAAAAGCAGTCGCAAACTTCTAGCCACCATGATTATCATGGTCTGTACCACGTGTACTAGGGATAAGTAATAAAATCATTCAGCTGATTTCTATCTAGCAGGGTTAGGTCTTCGAGCGAGGTCTGAATAACGACCACCTGGCTATCCTATCATCTGTCGGCCTAGACGTGTATCTACAAGTTTTCTTCAGAGTAGAACTGAGGAGAATTGATGAAGACCCCATCCCTGTCTGGAGGAGATCAAGGTGGCGAAGCCTCCTTCGCTGAAGAAAATTGTGAATAAACGTATATTAACACCTTATTGTATATTGTCATTTAACTTTCTTTTTAATTATTTCTATCTTTTATATTTAATGCGTGAATGGCTTTTCTTGATTTATCAAGAAATTGGGTTGGCCAAATATCAGGGAACAGGCTAAATCAATGTTTAGTTGATTTCTGTTCCACCAGATGGCGATCTGCCTTCAGAAAAGCATATATGCTCCCGGTCATGACATGCCTACTTTGTTTTTAATATTTTTTATTATTCAACCATTAACTATATATGAGTGTCAAGGCGGTTAAATTGTCATTACATATGCCTTTTTATATATAATATTTCTTTAGTCTCAGTTTACAGGTGTTATATTCGAGTCACCATGTCCTGGCTATTTACACATGGTGAGTTGGTGGAGTAGAGGTAGCCCCCCAGACCTTTTAGAAGGACAGCTGTTAGGTGATGAGCTTCTAACTAAGCGCCAGGGTCAGGATATTTTTATATCAATACCTGGCCTTTATATATATTGTCGCGGAGATAAATAAAGCAAGGGCAAATTTGGGGATAATTAATTTATTATAAAGGCTATTTACCTTTTAGTTCTCCAATAAAATTATTTACAAGAGGTATTTAAGAGAGAGAGATGATAAAAAAAACAACTTATTTCCAGGTAAAGATAATAATAATGAGAGGTGTCAGCCACCAAGGGGTCCCGTTTTCCTTGTTTGCAGATCAGCTTCCAAGAACCCCTCACACCTGTGGTCCCCCCGGGGTCCAGGGATGATTGACAGGTGTCCTATCTGGATGGAGCTACTTGACAATATATATAAAGCCTATCCTGACTGCTCACATGAATATTTTAGATGGTAGAGCTCCATCTAGGGGAACAAAAATAAAATAAACGTTGATTTAGCTTTACCTATCATTTAAAATTCTCATGTAGGCAGTCAGGATATGTATTTTTTGTTTTTAATATATATATAATATAAAAAAGAGAGAAATTTGTTGAGCAGTCGTGGCATAAATATTGAAAGAATAATAATAAATATGGTTTTAATCAGTAATATCTCTAATTGAGCTGAGGAATACATATGAAAACATAATTTTGTAAAAGTATCGCCTGGCTTAAGGCGAGTAGAACAAGGAAAACAAAAGGTTATTTACATAATGTACAAAGATTTGAGCCGGCCAACGGGAAGAGAAAATATGGTTTTACGGGCTACTAACCAAAAGTTATGATTTTTGAGCCCAAGCGCGATGTCAGGTGGCAAGGGACCCTAGGATCTGGCGGCGGGAGATGTGTCGCAGGGGTAGTGGAAACGTTGGGAAAGCAGGGGAACAGGGTGCAGTGAGCAGGAGCATTGAATTGGCCAGGAATCCAGTAGAAGTGGCAGATGGAATTGGAGGCAGAAGGTCCTTGAAGCCTAGAACTTGAGGGCCCTAGACTTCAGGATGGGGCAGCTTGAGGCTCTCGCCTTATGCTTGTCAGGAAGGCCCTTGGAGCAGCAGTTGGCACATTTGGAGGTGCGCTGGTCAGCAATGGATGGGCAGGCGCGGCCTTCATGGCCGTCTTGACCGCAGTGGAAGCACTGACCAACGGGGAAGAGAGAAAATATCTTTATTTCACGGGGCTGCTAACCAAAATGAGGCCAACGGGGATGGCCAACGGGGAACAACAACAACGAGTTTTTATAAGGGAAGAGTGACCTCTGGCGGTCGATTTAGCAGTATTTGTATCTATAAAATATATTTTTGAATAAAATAATATTTTAATATAATTTTAAATAATACCTTTATATAACATATGTACCAAGAGAGACATCTCTCCCTTTAATTATGAATTAAAACGATGTATTATGTACATTACCTTAGTAAAAAACATTACTAGTGATGATAAAGAATGTGTCTCAACACCAGTTTTAGAAAATTCAGACAAAAGCTAACCTGTATACCATGGTATCAGGCTATGGTCATAATCAGTAAAGGACAGCTTCGAATTCATAATAATCAACGAGAGGAGGTTATGAAATTGGTCAAATTTACAAAAATAAAAATTTAAAAAGTTGGTGAAATGGCAAGGGGCCAATTTTTTAAGTTCTAATACAACATAAAGTTGCAAAAGGATCGCATTTAAGGGGCATATGAAATGATGAAATATTTTCAATATTTTTTTAGAAAGGTTTCGCTATTTCTATTAAAATATAAAAGTATACTCTTTTCTTTGATGTTGTTGTTGCTGTTGTTGTCGTCGTGTCCAAAGAAGAGTCTCAGATGTCTCCATGCATCTCCAACACAGCAGCAGCAATATCCACTATATTGGGTGTGTAAAACGGCTGCTCTGGGTCTAAGTCAATTTTCTGCAAGGCTGCGGCCATTGCTGGGCATAGGAATATGTGAGTAGGTGTTAGTTCCACACCAGGACAGTTGTTGCATGCTCTATAGGTTTTTGTGCCATCTGGATGTATTGTCATTCCTTTATAGTGTTTTGTTCTAAGTCTTGTTATAGTTTTTTTTCAGTTTTCTTTTCTTTGATGTGTAATATGGATAGAAATTTTAACAGTTTAAGTATGGATTTCAATACATAATCCGAAGTGTTTGAATTTGTGCACTTCTAATCCATATATATGAGAAAATCAGAGAGAGAGAAGTAAAAAAAAAACGATTTCTTTTCATTCTTTTATTTCAGTAGAGTTTGGATGAGTATTTAATTGCAGATTTGTCTCATTCAATAATTATTATCTTTCTCTCATATCGAATAAACTTAGTGATACTTGAATAATTCTTTGAAGTTTCATAATTCACACATTGTCTCGAAAAAAAAATATCTTTAATCATATAAATGGTAAAAATCAGTAAGTAAAGAATGACGAATATGGCACCTAATGCCTAACTTCAAATCTATAAGATTCTAATTGCCATCTTAATCCTTTAAAAATATTGTCACGAGAGTAATAAGGATTCCTTCTCCATATAAGACCAGGAAATTTCTTGGAATCAGGTAGAGAAGCCAGTTCAATCTTCCATTTTGATTTCCCATTTGACAAATCGCCATCACTGGACTTAGAGAAAGTGATGTAATGCCGACGTTTGGATCGAGATTTCGTTTTGATACAAGAAGGCTGAGACTTCTTACAAGGTTTGGATGTAATCTCTATGCTACAATTAACTGTTGGTTGCAAGGAAAGAAGGATATTTTTGCTTATATCCTCACCAGAGAGAAAATTTGCTTTAAAATTGAGATCGGAAGGAATTTTACGAAAAAGTGGATAATTGAAGTTGCCATCAAGATAAATATTTGGAAGACTACTGGTGAATTTAGCTTCAGATGTTTTAGATTCAAGGCTGTTATCTGATGCACCAGAATTTGAAAGTTTTGAAACAAAATCTGAAGAACTTTCACGTGATGTTTCATCTAGGCTGCTGTAGTTTGATAGAATTCCGTAGGAACTTGCAAAAGAGCTGGTTAATGAAAAATGATCAGTTGTTGTTCCTGCAGAAGCAAATTCTGGAGTGGTAATCTCTGATTCAACAGAACGGCTTATCCTTTCTTCATAATCATCATGTATTTGGCTTGAGAGACTTCCATTGATGCTTTCTTCTTCAAGAGTCTCGTAGGAAAGTGAATTGTCGCCATCTCCTTCGTCATTTTGTATTGAAGTAAATTTTTGAGGCCGACTTCGGCGTGCCCAGGATAATGTTTTAATTTTGGAAATTCTGTTAGAACCAAACATAATGTAGAATTTTGTGTATATTCTGTGTATTTTTAAATAATCTTTACATATTAAACATTCATATCTCTATTAAAACATTTTAGAATTTTGTAATTTGATAATAATAGTTGCTATGACTGTCCGAACTTTGCAGAAGTGAGACATTGATTGCTTCTCCAGATATAACCGATTTACCTCTCTTACATATTTCTCTCTTATATATTCACATATATATATATGTATTAAAAATAAAGAAGGCATCTCCTGACCACGAGCACATGTGCTTTTTAGATGGCAGAGCGCCATCTAGTGGAGCAAGAATAAACTAAACGTTTATTTAGCTTGCTCCGTGATATTTGGCCAACCCAATTTCTTGACAAATCAAGAAAAGTCATCCACGAACGCGTTTCGCGCTGTTGGCGCTCGTCAGCGTGGAGTAGACTGTAACCACTGCGACCAAAAATATTTTTGGACCCAATGGCTTCTTGAGAAATCAAGAAATGGTTACTTGATATATAGCTGGCAATAAATATGTATATATATATGTTTCTATGAAAATGTTAATCTGCAAGACGCAGGTTATCATCATCATTGATTTGTTGTTGTCACTTTTTGGCGTTTCGCAAAAACCAACAAAAGCGGTATCAGACTTTACTAAGACAATAAAGATTTGCTAAAAAATAAAAGTGTACTAAGATGCTGCATTTGGCGACGAGGATATAAGAGTAAGTACCCTCGAATTTTGAAGTAAATATTTTTAGAAATTATCTTTGATTTTTTTTTTTTGCATATAATTGAAAGTTATTTTAAAAGACTAAAATTGCAAAGTTTTAGGATGCAAATTTAAAAAAAAAAGTGAAATAAAATGGCTAGTTACCAATTTAAGGAATATAATGAAGAAACTGAAACTTTTGAAACGTTTTATGAACGATTGGAACAGTTTCTCATATTGGAGGAGGCAGGGGATGAGAAGAAAAAGGCTTATCTCCTAACCCTCATGGGAAGTAAAACCTATGGTGTTTTGAAGAATTTGTGCAGTCCTATTCTACCTAAAAATAAAACTTTTGATGACCTAATAGATATCTTGAAAAGGCACTTCTCTCCAAAGCGCTCAATTATAGTAGAGAGGTTCATTTTTTTTTAAAGAATGCAATTAAAGGAAGACTCTCGGATTACTTGGTGGAAATTAAGCGTTTGGCTTCCTCATGCAACTTCGGAAATTTTCTGGAGGATTCTTTACGTGATAAAATGGTTTGTGGGTTATATAATGCCAAAATACAAAATAGAATTTTGTCGGAGGGTGACATTTCTTTAGCTAAAGTAATTGAGATAGCATTATCTATGGAAGCGGCCGAGAAAAATACAAAATTATTCCATTTGGAGCAGGGTGAAGATTGTGTAGATAAGTTGAGAATGGAACGCAAGGTTGAATTAAATTTCCAGAATGGCAAATGTAAACATTGTGGTAAACCGCACAAAGAACCATGTAGATTTAAGGAGGCGATATGCTTTAAGTGTAATAAAAAAGGACACATTGCCTCAATATGTTGGAGCAGTAGAAGAAATCTAAGGCAACATCAGAATCAGCCGGGAAATATACATCAGATAGGAGACCAAGAAGAGGAGGAAGAGTATGTCCAGAAAATTATAAGCGTGACGATACCTGAGTATAAAATTAATTTTGCCTCAAGTGACCCTCCCTATCTGATGGAGTTAAAAGTAGAAGGAAACTTTATTAAATTTGAAATGGATACGGGTAGTGGTCTAACACTGATATCAGAAAAGGATTTTAAAAATAGTCTTCAACACTTGAAATTGGAAAAAGCGAGTATTATTGTTAGAACTTATGATGGTACCGTGGTACCCATTCTGGGTAAAATCAATGTCAAAGTGGAGTGTCAAGATATTACTTACAAACTTAGAGCGTTGGTGGTGAAAGGAGAAAAGAGGGCGTTGATGGGAAGAGAATGGATAAATAGATTGAAATTGGGCTGTTTCGCGGTAAAACATATGCCTGTGGAAATTACCATTGAGGAAATTTTGAAGGAAAATCAAGCCTTATTTGTGGAGACAACTGAACCAATAAAAGGTTTCACATTTTCAGTAAACATGTGTGATGTGAATCCAATTTTCCATAAGGCTCGTCCGGTGCCTTTCGCCATTAGGCCAGCAGTTACTGAAGCATTAGACAAAATGGTGGCTAAGGGTTATCTATGTGAGGTGGCGAGCAGTAAATGGGCCACTCCAGTGGTTGTAGTGCCGAAGAAAAATAAAGAGATCAGAATTTGCTGCGACTTCAAGGTAACTCTAAATAAATATTTGGACACTGCGGCCTATCCCCTTCCCACACAGCAAGATTTATTCTCCACATTGGCCAAGGGAAAATACTTTTCTAAATTGGACTTGAGGAACGCTTATCTGCAATTAGAGGTGGACCCAGGCACCCGACCGTTACTAACGATAAATACTCATAAAGGGCTGTTCAGGTTTAAGAGAATGCCATTTGGATTGGCAAATGCGCCCAGTTATTTTCAATCTGTAATGGATAGGGTTTTGTCGGGTATAGGAGGCGTAATTTGTTATATTGATGATGTCCTTATAGCCACAGCATCAATTGAAGAACATCTGGCGTTGTTGAAGACTATATTTGCTCCCTTGGCGAAGTATAATATCAAACTAAAGAAAGAAAAATGCCTATTTTTGCAAAAATAAATTGAATATTTAGGACATCTTGTCACGGGAGAGGGCATCAGACCTTTAGATCATAAGGTACAAGCAATACAGAAGGCCAAAACGCCTACGAATATCTCTGAATTAAGGTCATTTCTTGGTTTAGTTAACTTTTATGGGAAGTTCATACCAAATTTGCCAGAGCTTTTGAAGCCTCTTCATGAGCTTCTTCACAAAAAACGTCCTTGGGTTTGGACAAAGGAATGTGGAGAGGCCATTGACAAGTGCAAGAACAGCATTACCTCTGAGAGGGTGCTAGTCCCATATGATACGACTTTGCCATTGTGTTTGGCCACTGATGCATCGCAGATTGGAGTGGGCGCTGTGTTGTCACATATTATAGAAGGCCAGGAGAGACCGATTATGTTTGCCTCACGGACTTTATCGGAAGCAGAACAAAATTATTCTCAGATTGAGAAGGAGGCTCTAGCCATTATATATGGAGTTACCAAGTTTCATCAATTTATTTATGGAAAAAAAATTATTCTTATTACAGACCATAAGCCATTGGTGACCATTTTGGGCTCAAGATCAGGAATCCCCACCTTATCTACTTCAAGATTGCAGCGTTGGGCGCTTATTTTGTCAGCTTATACTTACGATATTAAATTTCGAAGAACTCAAAATCATGGGAATGCAGATCTTCTGTCACGTTTTCCTGTGGGCTGTGAAGAAATTCCAAGATTAAATAATGTCTATGCTTTATCCTTTGTGGAAGAATTGCCGATCACAGCAGAGGAAATTGCCACGGAAACTGAAAAAGACGAAGTGCTCTCATTGGCCAAATTTTATACTCAGCAAGGCTGGCCTGAAAAGGTGGCTGATCACCTCAGACCTTATTTTCAAAGGAAACTTGAGCTAACTGTAGATGGGGAGTGTTTGGTTTGGGGAATGAGAGTTGCCATTCCACCATCTCTCAGAATAAAAATGTTGAACTGTCTTCATGAGACTCATTCCGGTATGAACAAAATGAAGGCTGTAGCAAGATCACATTTTTGGTGGCCAAATCTAGATACCCAAATCGAGTTTTTGGTGAATAAGTGCAGAAGCTGTCAGCAATCCCAGGATGGGCCAAATAAAGGAAAATGGCAACCCTGGAAATGGTCAACCAGACCTTGGCAAAGAATTCACATTGATTTTGCAAATAAGGAAAACATTAATTTATTAATAGTAGTAGATAGTCATTCAAAGTGGATCGAAGCCATCCCAATGAGAGAGACCACCACACGCAAAACCATTGAGCAACTACGGCGACTTTTTTCTTCCTATGAGTTACCGGAGGAACTTGTATCTGATAATGGACCTCAGTTTACTGGTAGTGAAATGAAAGGTTTCTGGAAGGAAATGGAATTAAACAAACATTGATCCCGGCGTACCACCCGCAAAGTAATGGCTTGGCTGAAAGAGCGGTTAGAACAATTAAGACTGCCCTGGATAAAAACAAAAGGAAAATTGGGGATACCATTCAAGACACCTTATCAAAAGTTCTTCTGGCATATCGAAGCACCCCGCATGTGACAACGGGAAAGACTCCATCAGAGCTCTTTATTGGGCGTGCGCTTCGAACCAGAGTGTCGTTGATACATCCCAGCTTGGCATCTAGAGTTAGGGACCAGCAAGCCAGGCAAATGAAGTATGATCGGCGAACCCATTTGGAAGAATTCCAGATAGATGATTTAGTGTGGTGTAAAAACTTTAGAGGTGGTGATAAATGGATCCCAGGAAAAATTGTGGGCAAGAAGGGAACTAGAGTCTACACCATTTTGATCCACGGACAGGTAAAGGCCTATCACAGGGATCAAATTAGAAAAAGGTGGAGGAATGGTGAGGAAGATGAGAGTGGAGATGGAGAGCGTCAACCCGAGCACTCAAGAGGAGCAGGTCCCAGTGCCATAATCTCGGAGGTTGTACGAGACAGAGGTTATATGGAGTCGATGTCGCCAGGACTAACTAGCCAGCGGTCGGATCAAGATTCAGAGGTTCAGAGTGATACAGACGATGGAAAGTCATTGGAGCCTCTTCGCTCGCTGGACCCCGAGGCCTTGAAAGAGGAGGGTCCTGTCCTAAGGCGGAACCCACCTCGAGCGAGGAGACCTCCTGTGAGATTTGAAGAGAGAAAATGGTGATATATAGCTGGCAATAAATATGTATATATATATATGTTTCTATGAAAATGTTAATCTGCAAGACGCAGGTTATCATCATCATTGATTTGTTGTTGTCACTTTTTGGCGTTTCGCAAAAACCAACAAAAGCGGTATCAGACTTTACTAAGACAATAAAGATTTGCTAAAAAATAAAAGTGTACTAAGATGCTGCAGTACTTAAGGCCAAATTTGCGTAAAGACGCTTAACACATGAAAAAACAATAGAAAAAATAAAAGATAAGTGGGTCAGGTGTTGATTGGGTCCAAAAATGTTTTTGGTCGCAGTGGTTAGTCTACTCCACGCTGACGAGCGCCAACAGCGCGAAACGCGTTCGTGGATGACTTTTCTTGATTTGTCAAGAAATTGGGTTGGCCAAATATCACGGAGCAAGCTAAATAAACGTTTAGTTTATTCTTGCTCCACTAGATGGCGCTCTGCCATCTAAAAAGCACATGTGCTCGTGGTCAGGAGATGCCTTCTTTATTTTTAATATCAACACCTGCCCCACTTATCTTTTATTTTTTTCTATTGTTTTTTTTTCATGTGTTAAGCATCTTTACGCAAATTTGGCCTTAAATACCCATTTCTTGATTTCTCAAGAAGCAATTGGGTCCAAAAATATTTTTGGTCGCAGTGGTTACAGTCTACTCCACGCTGACGAGCGCCAACAACGCGAAACGCGTTCGTGGATGACTTTTCTTGATTTGTCAAGAAATTGGGTTGGCCAAATATCACGGAGCAAGCTAAATAAACGTTTAGTTTATTCTTGCTCCACTAGATGGCGCTCTGCCATCTAAAAAGCACATGAGCTCGTGGTCAGGAGATGCCTTCTTTATTTTTAATATCAACACCTAACCAACTTATCTTTTATTTCTTTCTATTGTTTTTTCATATATATATATATACAGGGTGTACCAGGTAAATTGGGACTAACTTTGACAGTCCATAAAACAAAAACTACTTGAGATTAAAAACTTGTTTTTTTTTTCATTACGTAGCCATATTCATGTAAAATGCAACAGTGCATGTGTGCGCAGTGTAGTGATGAAGAGTAACCGAGAATTTGAAAATCGAGCTGCCATCATCGTTGCTCTGCGCGCCGGAAGGAGCCCCAAAGAGATAGTGGATTTACTTAAGTTGCCCAAAACCACTATTTATCGTGTCAAGAAGCAGTTTGATGAGGCCGACAGTAACAAAGAGGGGATAGCTACAAGGAAAAAGCACTCGCGTCGATCGGACAGGGTAAGAGGCGAAGAATTTGTCAAAAATGTCAAGGAGAAGATTGATGGAAACCCTGGGAAGAGCATGAGGGCCATAGCCAAGGAAATGGACGTTGGCTCAATGTCAATTGTCAGAACTATCCAAGAGGACCTTGGTCTCAAGTCTTATGCCCTTCGGAAAGGTCAGTTGCTGACTGAGAATATGAAGAATAACAGAAAAGGAAAGGCTGCTGCCCTCCTCAGCAACCTGAAACACGACTCTTTTGGCATGCTAAGGTTCTTCTCTGACGAAAAGAACTTTGACGTGGACCAAAAGGTAAATCCCAGGAATGATCGCTGGATCTGTAAAGACCCCTCAGAGATACCTGTCGTGATGCACACGAAATTTCTTGCCTCCGTAATGGTCCTTGGCGTTATCAGCAGTGAAGGTGATGTCATGCCTCCCCATTTCTTTGAGAAGGGCCTTAGGATGAACGCTGACACCTACATCAATGTTCTGGAGACCGTTGTGAAGCCTTGGATGGACATGGTGGCCGCAGGAAGGAAGTATGTCTTCCAACAGGACTCAGCTCCAGCCCATAAGGCAAAAAAGACACAATCGTGGCTGACACTTAACGTCCCTAGTCACTGGGGTCCTGATATTTGGCCCCCTAATTCTCCAGATTGCAATCCCCTCGACTACTATGTATGGGGCGTTGTTGAGAGAGATGTCAACAAAGCTCCTCATACCACCATCCAGTCTGTCAAGAAAGCAGTTCACACGGTGATGACCCAAATGGACAAGGTCATCGTCGCCAAGGCCTGTGCTTCATTCCGCACTCGCCTCGAGACTGTTGTAGCTAATAATGGAAACTACATTGAATAAATAAAAACTATATCCTTTTATCTACTACTGTGTCAAATTTCATTCGGGATTTTAATTTTTACTTGCAAAAAATTTCAGTTAAAATACCATTGTTGAAATTCCCAATTTACCTGGTACACCCTGTATATATGATGATGATTTAAAACCATGGAATTATTGTAATATATCCAAATATGTAATACCACATGTGTGACCACCTGAATGTACTTAACTTGCTATTTACTGTAATTATGAAACATCAAATAACATCAATCTGTACCGCTTAAGACTGTAATAAAATAAGAGAAACTGTACAGATAGAAGGAATGGAGATTTACAGGAGAAACTTAAGTCTGAAACTAATCAGGCTTAGTACGATTAGGAAACGAGGCTTAAGAAACTCAGTCCAAGTTTTACGAGGTCATGGCACTCTTGGCTGATGTAACCTTCCCCCCTGATCAAGTCTGAAAGAGCAGTGACCTGACTGGACCCGTGGAAGCTATAAAAGGTAGCTCCTAAACCTAAGTATATAGTTAGTATGTTTTCTTCCGTCAGCGAGAGCCTTGGTCTACGTTACATCGATTGCCAGGTAATCCTTTCCTGCCTGAATCCTCCTCTTTCCATTCCTTCTTAACGAAAGTAGCTTCTTCTGTGGAATCTCTGTTTGCTTATTTCACCTTTGGTTAAGCTGTGTGGCCTTCCCTACGACTGCACGGTAGCGGTGACATCGAGGCTCATCTAGTATCAGGTAACACTGGTCCGAGAGGTCCCAAGATATCACATATATATTGTTCGGTACACTTTTTGAATGGTACACTATGACAGGTTCGTTTGGTATTGAAAGAATGATTCAATTAATCATCCTTGATATTTTAAATTTTATTCAGGATAAATATAGATATAAATATTATGTTACAAATTAATTTTAGTAATTAAAGAAGTTAAAAAATGTTCGATTGAAAAGGATGGATTGGGAAGGAAGTCAGTCCGTGTTGGCCGTCAGAATTCGAAGGGCCCACTCCCGTGCTTCCCACGTGACCGCCACCGCCGCGCATGCGCGCCGACCGTGACGTCGCCACCGTCCGTTGGTTGAAAACTGTTCTTCCCTTCGTCGCGCGGGCTTGCCTTTCACTAACATTCCTCCCACCAATTTAATTGATAAATTAAATTCTAATACTATATTTTCTTGGCTATAGTAGAGGCCAATCTAAATTTGTTTTATTTCTAATGGAAAAAGTCGCTGTACTGGACGAAGAAAAACTCCCGATGATGTCTTCACTCTTGCGACTCGAACTTGTCCATCGGCCCCAGGTAGCACCTCCTCCACTTTTCCTAATGGCCATGAAATCCTTCTCCCCCTATTTTTTTTTTCTTTTTCTGTTGAAGGGTGTGACGACTGCCTTTCTCAGTTCACTATTGACTTCTTCGATTGACTCCTTTTCTGCAGACTGTGTCCAAAATTGTTCTTCTTTCTTAAGCCAAACTGGTCTCTCCCACCATCTAGTAGTAACCAATTGCGAGATTGAAGCTCCACGTGAGGGGATGTCTGCAGGATTTTCTTTACCAGGAACGTGCCTCCAATCAGTTATGCTTGAATTTTGTCGAATCTTCTTTACTCTTCCTGCGACAAACACTGACCAGTTCATATCACGTTTAATCCCTGCTAAAGCAGTAGTAGATTCAAGTTTCTTCTCCGAAATTAGCTTGTAATTAGGGAGAGGTGGGTGTTCTCCTATCCAAGGTAAATTGCCAGAATATCGACCATCTTCATTCTGTTTCACTGTTTGGTTGAAATGTTCCAACGCTGCAACTGACAACTCTTCTTTGCTCTTTTCCTTCATGGGTTCCATGATACCGATAACATCTAATCTCCGAAGATCTTGTATTGTTGCTTCACGGACTAGGCATGACAGAACTGATGATTGAGATTTAGTTGTTTGAACATTTCCCAAAACCTTTCCACTAACAGTCCAGCCCAGCTTCGTTTCGAGAGCGACGGGACCAGATTCCAATTCTATTTTATTTCCTGTTAGTAGCTTGGCGTATACATCTGCTCCTAGTAGTAGTTCAATCTCCGTGTTCGACCTATAGACATCCAAGTCAATTCCCTTTGATCGAAGTTCCGTCATCCATTCGGTAGGTTGAGCGGAAGGCATTGCACTACAAATTGTTGAGCAGTCTTGTACTTCAAAATTGCAGTTGTACTTGGAGTCCACATCAGAAATGTAGATTCGATACCGCTTGTGCTGCTGTGGTCTCGATTTCACTCCACCAAATAGTAAGTGTACAACTTCCTTTTTCCCGAGCATAGTGAGTCCAACTTCGGAAGCAGTTTGTTCCAATACATATGAGTTCTGGGATCCACTATCTAACATTGCTCGAACAACTTTTGATTTATTTTCGCCATCAATCTTTACCATGATTGTTTGAAGTAAGACATCTTGGCACCGAACTTGATTCGACATGTCCACGGATGCATTTATGTTCTTACTTCTCTCTTCAATCCCATCAGATTTTTGGCTGCCTTTTGAAAATGGACATAAGATTGCCCTGTGTTTTTTACTACAGATGACACATTTCACTACGTTTCTGCAATACTTGGAAAAGTGTCCGGGCTTCAAGCAAGAATAACAACACTGTTTCTCTTGAATTATTTTCCTTCTTTCTTCAAGAGACATTGACATGGCTTTACAGCATTGTTCACTCAAATGTTTTCCATCACAAAATACACATTTATAAGCGTTATTTGACTTCCCATCAGCAACTACCAGACTTGCAGCGGTGGCGACAGATGTCTTCGGCTTGGGCGGCTTATCTCGATTAAATTGTGATGGATACGAACTGGAAAACGGTTGACGAGCCAAACGCATTCTTTCACTTCCCTCAACTTCGTGTTTTAGGAATTCCATAAGCTTCTCCAGGAGGACTTCACTTGATTTATGCTTTCCATCTTCATCAGGCTTGTGATGATGACGAGTCCTTTCCCACGCGACGAAGAGATCTTCAGGTAAAGCTGATTCCACCATGGGGTACAGAATAGCAGCGCATTTATCTGTTGTGACTCCTAAAGATCCCAACGCTCGTAGTTGTGATGATAACCGAACGTATACAGTCGAAAAAGGTGTCGTGTTCCTTCCATGAGCATTTTCCAAAGTGATAGCAATCAAATCCCTTACGTACACTTCCACCAACATGTCTTCACGGCCAAAACGTTCCTTAAGAGTGCTGATGGCAAGTGGATAATTTGCCGCCGAGTTTGGAAAGGATGAAACTATTTCCTCCGACACCGATCCCTTTATCATGCAATTTTGTAGGTATTGAAACTTGACACAGGCCGAAATGGAGTCATCATCGTGGACGCTTTGAAAGGCTGACCAGAACTGCAGCCACTCCCGTGCTTCTCCTCCAAATTTCGGTAGTTCCAACTTCGGAAGTCGATGAAGATTTGACTTTCCTTCGTTCCCCCCGGAAACTATTGATTCTCGGTCTACTGTTGGTTTTGCTAGTAATTGTTCCATTTTTTGCAAAACGCCTTCAGACCTTCCAAATAGATTCGCTTGAACGATATCGACATCTTCAATTTCTTCATCTTCTCTATCCGCCTTTATCAGTTGTTCGATGAGACAATCACTGGCAATTAAGAACCTGTCTTTACATCTGAGGAGCTTTGGTCGTAGAGACATCAACATTTCTAGGCTTGGTTCTTGCTTTCCAAGTTCGCCATCTGCTTCTGCAATAACACTTTCCAAAGTCCTCTTTTTCGTCTCACAAGCTTTCTTGAGTTTGTCCATCTTAAATCCTGGCAGGGCTCGCCACAATGTTCGGTACACTTTTTGAATGGTACACTATGACAGGTTCGTTTGGTATTGAAAGAATGATTCAATTAATCATCCTTGATATTTTAAATTTTATTCAGGATAAATATAGATATAAATATTATGTTACAAATTAATTTTAGTAATTAAAGAAGTTAAAAAATGTTCGATTGAAAAGGATGGATTGGGAAGGAAGTCAGTCCGTGTTGGCCGTCAGAATTCGAAGGGCCCACTCCCGTGCTTCCCACGTGACCGCCACCGCCGCGCATGCGCGCCGACCGTGACGTCGCCACCGTCCGTTGGTTGAAAACTGTTCTTCTCTTCGTCGCGCGGGCTTGCCTTTCACTAACATATATATTTATTTATTTTGTACTTAACCTTAAATGAACTATGAAATAAATTATTTTCAATCTCCCTTTTTTTAACCACTCTTTATATAGATTTTATTAACTCTGTCGATTAATCCATATAAATCTGTAAATATATATTCCAAAGGGGGGGGGAGAAGTCCGACCACACCTCCCTGCGTTCCCCCCTGGACCCTTGGAATATTCGACCAAATTCTGGTTCGTTTCCAAGGTGACTAACGTGGCAACGGCACCCATTTTCCAATGAAGAGCAAGATAGTGGATATTGCTGCTGCAGTGATGGAGATGCATGGAGACATCTAAGACTCTTCTTTGGACACGACAACAACAACAACAACATATATTCCAAAGTTTCATTTTGTTGTTGTTTTTTGGAGCACTATGTACAAAATTGAATATTAAATCAAAATATAATTCATTTTACCAATATTTCAGTTATCTGAACGCCAACCTTTATCAAGGTGTTATAACAGGTTAATGTGTGTCAACAACAAACACAGCGCCACATAACGTCAATGGAATTAAGTTTTTGAATATATTTTGCCTATATTCAATGGGGAGGGAGACCTATTTCGAGGTATTGATAAATAAATTATTTTTTGTTCCAATATATGCATTTTTATATATATTATAGCATATTTATATATTAATAATAAAAATACCAATATGTATTGCCATTTCGCATAGTTTGTTGATGTTTATTTTAATTAAAAGCGATAAATTCACAAAAATCCCATTAAAAGCGATACCCTTACAAAACGCAATAGTCAAGCTCCTATTTGGAGAATACCTCCTATATTTTCGTTGATTATTTTAATATAAGGCATGATTATGTTCTTTTATTGCTATGTGTCTATTCACAGGATTATATATTTGTCTTTATTTTTACCAATTTGTCGATTTTATCTGTTAGATGGGGTCGGTGGAAGGATGGTCTAAACCAGGGGTGGCGAACCTTTTTATATTAGAAGGCCAATTTTCATTTTACGATTTTTGAGAAGGCCGCATATTTATATATATATATATATATATATATTATATATATTATATAATATATGACATATTCGTATTAGATATTTTCAATAAAATAATGAAAGTAATTGAAAACTGCGAAACAAAAATTATAGTTTTGAATTTAAGAAAAGGCCACAACTTGGGCAAGAAAAGGCCGCATGTTCGCCACCCCTGGTCTAAACCGTTGGTTTTGGACCGCTTCTAACCTTGGATCGATTCCCGCATTGAGCTTCTTTTTTTTACTAATTAAAAAAAAATGCTCCAATGGCTTCCGATTCTTACAAAAGTTCAACCCCACCAGTAAGTGTAAATAACCAAACGGGGTTATAGCACATTTGTAAGTGTAAAAGTTGAACTGCTTTTCACATGTGTAGATATGTGGTGTACTTACAGTAAAAGCAGTTGCCAACTTCTACCCACCATGATTATCATGGCCTGTATTACGTGTACTAAGGATAATAAAAAAAATCTATCAGAATAATTTTCTTTTATTTTTTTCCAATTTTTTGGCCTCTTCTTAACATGTTATGAGGCTTATAGATGCTTGTTTAATTATAAGACAATAACGTTCCATCTGTATATAATAAATTGAAGAATTAAATCACGAATGTTTCTTTTTAAATATAAAACAAACTTCTACTGTCCTTACTGCGATGAATTATGCCTAACTGGCCTTTTACTTATTGTTTGCGGAAGAGCATTACTCGATGCAAATATTTATATGTAATTCTACTGTCCTAAAAGCTTATGTCCATAGTTTGATTGAGAACCATTTCTAAGATTCCACCCTTCATTGTAGCATATATAAACAAAATGATCCAATACAGTATTATATCTCTAAAGAAGCGGTCTGGTAGATTAAAAAAAAAATTGGAGAAAACGCTGGGAGGGTTCACCACTGATGAGACAAGCCCTTCTAATATATTTTTTCATCGCGGTATAACAGTAGAAGTTTATATTATATTTTAAAATAATCATTTTTTTCTTCAATGCTTCCATTTCTTATAGATGTTCGTTTGTTAGAAATCTGGTTGATGAAGGTTCCCAGTGACAAATATATCAGTTCGAATAAGGAATCAAAACTAACGGTGACTATTTTTTTCTCTTCTTCTTCTTTCTTATCTCCACTCAAACATATTAGGGTATCAAGTTGTGACCCTTGATGGTGTCTATTTAACAACCATCATGACTAGGTGAAGTAGAATGTCTTTGTCATTAAGACTGGAAGCACTACTCAGTGGCAGGCCGACTTAGCTCCAAAAGAAATGGCCGCCTCTGGCATGAGGAACAGACGCCATGTGCAGCCGCTTCTAACATGGAGTACAGACTCATCCTGTATTCCTGGAGCCCTTACAGGGTACTATCAGCCGGGCCAGCTGAGCCCAGGTTTTTAGCAAGCTTGTTACTGCTCTCCCTCCTCCTTTTTCATCCGGGCTTGTGGGGTATAATCTTGGCAAAGTTTCAGACCAATAAAGATACTCGTCACCTTATCTTCAATTCCTTCTTTGAACTGATGTCTGGCGATTCTTTCTTTTGTAAATATATTAGTACACCTATCCCCCGATTTACACGGTACTTGTTTTACACGTTTTCGCTTTTACACGGTTTTCCAAATAAGTTTTTTTTTTGTTTTTGTCGCACTATACTAAATGCTACTGTGATTGAACACATGCGCTGTGTACACATCTCACGAGGAATTCCGAGCTTATGTGCTGACTTGCTGCACACGCACACTGTGTCTGTATTTCTAATTTTTAAAAATTTTAATTTTCGATTTACACGTTTTTCTCAGGAACGTATCTACCGTGTAAATCCGGGGATAGGTGTATAATATTTTTAAAAATGTGTGTGTTAACCATCTGTTGATATCTGCTTGACGATAATATGTTGAAGAAAGATGGTATTTCTTGAAGAAGCATTCTCATGAAGAGATGGCTAGTTCTCTAGGATTGTGCCTTTTATATTGTTGCATCAATTTTAATGCGCCTTACATTTATTCAAAATATTCTATGATATTTAATATTTATTTAAAACAGATTATTTAGATTATCAACATTCCTTTTTACAGTTTCATCCTTTTGTAATATTTTATTGTACATATATCTTGATTTGTTATTGGAGCGAGAGAGGACCTAGACTGCGGATCACGACCTACGAGGAAGACAACGAATAAATAAACGTAATAACTTTAAAAGGTAATTTATTTTTATTTAAATTTATTTATTTACTTTTATTTATTTGCTTTGAATATGGAAACCCGCTTGGGAAACGTGTATAACACCAAGAAGGAAGAAACCAAGGTCGACGACCCTGAAAAGCTGCAACTTAGTGCAACAATATGTCAGAAGAATCTTCGTATCTTTAGCGAGTTACTGTCTACATCGCTTCGCTTTCCTACATGCATTGAAAGGATCAAGGTCTGTTGTGTCTGTAATATTTTGTCAATCCAATTTTCAAGGTCTAAAGTAACGATTATGATCATAAATACAATTAAATATAAAGTATATGTATTCTTCTACCTAGTATTCAATAAACTTAGGTGGTGTAGTTTCTATTAAAAAATATTGTATGCTACTGTTATATATTTGTATAATACTTTACTAAAACAAGAACATTAAGCCTCCAGGGAAAAGTTTCTTTTAAAAATATTTTTATTTAAAAATCTCTCAAGCTTTTGGGCAAGAAAGCCCTTCTACGGGAGAAGATATTAGCTTGAGAGTTTTTGAATAAAAAATATTTTTAAAGAAACTTTACCCTGGAGGCTTAATGTTCTTTTTTTACATTGATTCAAGGGATTGTTTTATCGAATAATCCTTTACTATTACATAATTATCATAAGAAACTAAAAATATCTCACGCTATATATTGATTACATCACACAAAAACAAACAAGCCCTTGGTCAAAACCATATATACATATTGTCAAGTAGCTCTGCAACTCCGGTCACAAGAAGCTCCATGAGACACCTGTCAATCATCACTGGACTCCGGGGGGGACCACAGGTGTGAGGGGTTCTCGGACACTTATCGGCAAATAAGGAAAACGGGACGGTGGCTGACCACTCTCATTATTATTATCTTTACCTTGGGATAAGTTGTTCTCCCTATAAATACCTCTTGTATATAATTTTATTGGAGAACTAGAAGGTAAATACCCTTTATAATAAATTAATTATTCCCAAATTTTCCCTTTTTTTATCTCCGCGACCATATTATATATTACATAAAGAATAATTTTTATCCTAGAGTACCATCCTCTTTGTTAAGAAAAGCTTAATGATGCTATTGTTAAATTCCAAAGAGAGGCATCATGCATGGTCGTAAGGAAATAATTGGGTATAAAAAGAGCGTTAGAAAATCCAAAGACAAACGGAAATTTGTTGATTCTTGTTGTCCTCTCAATCCATTCCTGAACGATTTGGATTATCAACGTAACAAAGCGATGCCTGTTCCAATTATATCTAAAAAGATCCGTGAGACTTTAGCCAAAATGGATATCTCTCCATGCTGTGAAAATCTTGGAGAGTCCCTGAAGGTTGGACCTTGTTCTGTGGACCGCCCTACATGGCCGATAGGTCCACAACAACCGCTATTGCCTGTTGAAGAAAAAATTGATATTTCACCACCGCCTTTAAGGAAATTCTTAGTGCCTATCTCACTGAAGCCATGTAAACCGGATAAATCGCTTCCTCCAATCCCTCCTAAAGAACCTCTTTTACCTCCAACGCCACCCGAATCCTGTTCTTGACGTTTAAGTTAGGTTTGTTGATTAAATTTGAAGAACATACCAATACTTTTTGTTTCATATCCAAATAGTTTTTTTAATTCTGAAATTCAAAAGTTTTTTCTCCGTTTCTAATAATTTTTTTCTATATAATTTTCTTGCGAATAGGATCTTTAAGAATTAAGGAAGATGGAATAATTCCCGCTGAAAGACATCTGTGGTTGAAATTTAACTTCCAACTGTTGATAGAAAGTCAAAGCCTTTCTATTGTTCTTGCAAGGCGTAAAGCGTCATAATCAAATAGGTATGATGATATTTATCAAATCAACAAAATGGCATGACATCAATTATTTAACCTATATTCTAGAAAATAATGGCTCAGAAAAACCTATACACATGGCGTGTTAACCCTATGGAATATTTTATTAATAGTCGATATTTGATTAATTCATTAATAATTGATGCAAAAAATTGAATAATAACAAAAACAAAAATACTTTTATTAGGGCCCATTGCCATGTATAGATTCGCCATACAACAACAAAATATTACAGTATTTTTTTCCCTCTTTTTCCTCATGTGCACGTGAGCCTTTGTTTGAAAAGGGATTTTTTTACACATCTGTTCTAAAACTTTCCTCACTACCTCTTTTACGTATGAATATATTTACAATTGATCTGTAGAAATTATAGAGTTCTTTTGAATATCAAATTCTCTATCGGGCGATTAGAGCAAACAAAACTACTTTATCCAACTCTGTCCATAGTTTAGCGAATATCCCCCTTTTTACAGACTATATTGCATCTAAAACAATCAAATATGGTTCAACTTATGATAGATGATCAAAATGCTTTCAGACCACGTTCTCTAAGTATAATCAGATTTTTAATGTGCAAAATGAATGAATTATTTCTAAAAACAAATGAAATATATCAAAGATTTTTTTTCCTTTTGGGATTCCATCTTTTTACGTTAAAACCATTGCAATATACAGTTCATAACAAACCATGGAAATTTTAGATGATTTGTAGCAACAATTTCAGCTGTTGTGAGAATTCTAGCTGTTACTGTGGCATGAAAACCCAGAAGGCGAGACACCTACTGTTGGAATGACAACTTTTCTATAGCGTTGAACAATGGAACAGGAATTTGTGAATATATCAGAATAAATTTTCAGAGATTTAATCACTTTTGTAAATAAATTGTAGCGTAGAAATCAAGTCTTTGTATATCTGGAGATGTGAAAGTATTTATTGATGACGTCACCACGACCTGTCAACAAATATTAACAAATTAACCAAACTCTCTACAGCTAGGGAATCTTGAACAAACAAGCAAAGAAATATTTTAAGATGATTTTACAAATACAGAGTAATATATATTTTTATAATCTGTTGAATGTTTTCATTGAATAATATTAAATTAAATAATAAATTATTTTTTCGCCACAATATGTATGACTATTTGTCTGACTTGGGAAAAAATGGATCAGGTTTGAATCAATCTCTTTGTTTCTTTTTTCTTGTAGAGTGATCTAAATGATTGTTTCTCCCTGGCGGGGATATCACATATTCTTTACCGCTAAAAATGTCTTGAAAATTTGCTGATTTCAATTATTTAGGTGCTTAGTTTTAATGATTGTTTTCCTGTTAGATAATAGATAGGAATCTCGGTATTGAAAAATGAGTATTTATTGCCGATTAGTCAGGAATATGCTCAGTAAAAACGTCTATAGGTGTCAGTTAGGTCTTTCAGATCTGGGTATCGTAGGAAAGGTAGATGGTTGGATGTCTCACAACAGCAATAGCAACAACAGCAAACAGGTGGAGTATAGCAGTAATCATAGAAGGTTGTGTCGGACATTGAATGGTCACAGCTCTCAGCATCGCTGAATGTCCCTGGATCCCCTGATGTCTGCAGAAGAGGTGTAGATATAGGATAGGGTGGTTTCTTGTAGTTAGGTGATCTCCTCAAGTCAGAATAGGAAACTCTTTTCCCAACTTGAGGTCTTTGGTGATATGTTGATTCTGGACAAACTGGTGGGAGAATTTGGAAACTGGTGCAGACTTTCGGTGCCATACAGGAATCATCACAGCAAGCACATTGTTGAAGAGGAGAGTTAGGAATGGAAGCTAGACATCCTCGGTGCCAAGGCTAGACACAGAATTTACTTAGACAATTGAAAACAGTTTTATTGACATCTAGTTAACAATGCATTTAAATAAATGAAAAGTAATGATAATATACAATGATTTATGAGCTAGAAAGGCTCCACCATCTTGATAGAGTCCTCCTTCAGACCAGGAGATAGTCTTCTTGGACTCTCCGTATCTCCAGGCCCAGGAAGTGTTTGTAGATACGGGTCTTGGCAAACGCCATGATGGCCAGGGCGGAATGGGAATTGCTTAAAATATCATTCTGAACCTTTATAATTAGGTTAGCTTAATTTCCAGATGATTACTTTTTGGTCTTCAATAAAAGGTATTTGAATGTGGATTTTTGTGAAGGAATGTTACATTGTACATTACTTATATTAAAAATGAAAACACATGTGTTTATTAATGTTGTGCATGGTGTTGGTGTCTTGTCCATGTTCCATGGAAAACGGGGGTGCCTTGCCCTGTTAGTCAGCCACATTTCAGAGTTCCCTGTTCACGGTTACCGTAGCGGCTCGGGGCTCACGACACCGTACTACAGGGCAGTCCCTTACTTGTGCTGCTTCTCCTGCCCACCACGTAGAGAAGGGGTGCCATTGCCCCGTTAGTCAGCCACATTTCAGAGTTCCCTGTTCACGGTTACCGTAGCGGCTCGGAGCTCACAACACCGTACTACAGGGCAGTCCCTTACTTGTGCTGCTTCTCCTGCCCGCCACGGAGAGGAGGGGTGCCATTGCCCCGTTAGTCAGCCACATTTCAGAGTCCCTGTTCACGGTTACCGTAACGGCTCGGAGCTCACAACACCGTAATACAGGGCAGTCCCTTACTTGTGCTGCTTCTCCTGCCCGCCACGTAGAGGAGAGGTGCCATTGCCCCGTTAGTCAGCCACATTTCAGAGTTCCCTGTTCACGGTTACCGTAGCGGCTCGGGGCTCACGACAACGTACTACAGGGCAGTCCCTTACTTGTGCTGCTTCTCCCACCCGCCACGTAGAGGAGGAGTTGGACTTGTGGAATGTTTTGCGTACATTGTTATTTATATTTGAAATACAAAAGAGATGATATCTCGCTTGTTTTATTATATTCTACAGAGCAGTATATATTTCTATCCCGTTCTATTAGACTCTCAAATTATATTGACAAACATTTGCAGTTTTATCTCAGTTTTTTATAGCGGGAAGAATGTTGTTTTCGTTTAGTTAACCAATCTCTCACGCTTTCTCATTGGCCGAATGTGGACATGTTTGTATATAAGAGGATCCTAAGGGAATGCAAGAGGCCAGTGTGGTTGATTATTGTGTTGAGACGCTTAAAGTGTTCTCTGCGTGCTTTATCCGTGTCTGGTGATCCCCTCGCATACCTGTGTGACCCCGGTCCGATCCCCACCAACGCTACAATAAAGGATAAGTACTGTTTTGTTTTTATATAGCAATTCGTGAGTTTTTATTTATATCCTTTTGTTGTTGTTGTTGTATTCTTGAGTGTACGCTTTTCTGTGTATTAAGTTATTCTTACTTTAAGCCCTAGTATATAGCAATTTTGTGTGATAACCCGTAACTTTGGTCAAGATAATGAAGTCTAATTACTTTGCCAACAATATTCTTGTTGAAGAGTCAAACTTTGTGCCAAACACAAGGTTAATTTGGTTTATAACGATTTCCACTGATCAATCGAGTTGATGATTGATTCTGTTATGGATTTATTTATCCCCGGCGACAATTTCAAACATTTCGTGTAATTTCGATTGCCACTATCTATCTGTGGATTGATTTCTAGGTGTTAGACCTTCACTTATTTCAACACAGCTACACAGCACCAATCTTCGTATTGATCGCCGTTAATCCACAGTTGGTCTTGAGGATGTATTCTTCGTAGATCGCGAAATGTGTGGTCTCGCTGGAGACCCACTGGCGATTCTCCACCAAACTCTGCAGCGCTGGCAGAGGCGCCATATTCATTGTACATAGTATATATAATCCATATTATCTTTTTTTTAATAGTGCAGACTGTGCACTTTGCATGTATTGATAAGATGTCAATAAAATATTTTAATTGTCAATTGTGTATCCTCCAAATAAACCACCTGATCAGTCCATATCTTGCTCAAATTGTCAGTGCTCAATAGAAGGTCGATTTCTGATGTCTCAACATTTTCCCTTCGAATAATGATGACACCTTTGGTGTTGAGATTCTGCACCCAAGTTCCTGCTGTCAATAGGCGTTATATCACTTCTTGTTTGTCTTACTGAAGGATCTATCGATGAAGATTTAGTTAATTTTTATTCAACTAGATGGCGCTGTGCCATCTAAAATGTTCAAGTGAGCATTCAGGATATGTCATCTTTTTCACTATAATTTTCTCTAAAATTTATATTGGTACAAATATTTATTATTTTATTAACAGATTATTATTTTTTTATGTTTATATTTTGCTATACTCTGTACAATTCTACCCTCTTTTGATTATCTTTTGTTTATCACTGATAGTTTGTTCTTGCCTGAAATAAATTTTTGTCTCATCCTGAAGTTGGTCTTCCCTAATTTTCCATGTGGCAATATAATCAAACTATATTGATATATGTTGTTGCACCAGGTTGCAGCTTGGAAGACTCTTCAGCCTTTCCTCAGACATGTCTTGTATCAGAGCGTGTTTCAACCATCCTACCAATTTATATAAGGGAATAATGAGATAACTCTACTTTAAGTAGCCTCCGGAATCCTTTATTTCTACAAGAAAGGTATTTACAAGTTTTTCAGATTGATCAATACAACCGAGATACAAACTATTTACAAATAAGATGCTGACGTCAAGTCACTAATGATGATAAAACCGAGTGGGTCACCACAGATTATTCAGTGACAATATCATTATAGTATAACCTCCATGAGAGGTCACGTGGCTCATAATGATAAACCGAGTGGACCACCACAGATTATTCTGTTAGAATATCATTACATTAGAACGGAACGGAAAAATAAAAAGTGTCCAGGGGCGGGAATCGAACCCACACCCTTCTGCTTACCGGGCAGGTGCCTTGTCCACTCGGCTACCCTGGACATTAGAACAACCTCCATAAGAGGACAATCCCTCTAGAGGACACCTCTCTCTATAAGGGACAGTTTTTATTTGCAAAATTTCAATTTTTACTATCTAACAACTCTCCGGTAAGAGGATACCTCTCCCTAAAGGACACTTTGGCTCTGCAATTAGGTGTTGTCCTTTACAGGGAGGTTCAACTGTATACCATTTTTACTATTTAGCAATTCTCCGGTAAGAGGACATCTCTCCCTAAACGACACTTTGGCTCTGTAACTAGGTGTCCTTTACAGGGAGGTTCTACTGTATATCATTTTTACTATTTAGCAATTCTCCGGTAAAAGGATACCTCTCCCTAAAGAACACTTTGGCTCTGCAATTAGGTGTCTTTTACAGAGAGGTTCTACTGTATACCATTTTTACTATTTAGCAATTCTCCGGTAAGAGGACACCTCTCCCTAAAGGACACTTTTGCTCTGCAATTAGGTGTTGTCCTTTACAGGGAGGTTATACTGTATACCATTTTTTACTATTTAGCAATTCTCTGGTAAGAAGATACCTCTCCCTAAAGGACACTTTTGCTCTGCAATTAGGTGTTGTCCTTTACAGAAAGGTTCTACTGTATACCATTTTTACTATTTAGCAACTCTCTGGTAAGAGTACACCTCTCCAAAAAGGACACTTTAGCTCTGTAAATATTTGTCCTTTACAGGGAGTTTCTACTGTATACCATTTTTACTATTTAGCAATTCTCCGGTAAGAGGACACCTCTCCCTAAAGGTCACTTTGGCTCTGTAACTAGGTGTCCTTTAGAGAGAGGTTCTACTGTACTAACTAAAAAGAAATGTTGTAGTGACCTATTCGAATGTATTTTGAAATTTCTTACCTC
>CP092874.1:83595198-83660317 GCA_030710605.1 Cordylochernes scorpioides
ATCCAACATGTCTCGTCCTTTTGTGTAATCCCAATCACGCCTGAACCCACTCTAAACATTGTGGCCACCACGACTGCAACCAACATGTCACACTGCATTCATCCAACAAGATACAACAACTACATTACTACATATATATATGTTATATTAAAATATTGTTTTATTAAAAATTATATTCCATAGATCCAAATACTCTGTTAAATCGACCGCCAGAGGTCACGCTTCCCCTATAAAAACTCGTTGTTGTTTTATCCCAATGGCCGGCTCAAAACCTTTGTACATTATGTAAATAAGTATTTAATTTTTTTATTATTACGCCTTAAGCCAGGCAGTACTTTTATCAAACCATGTTTTTTATATATTCCTTTAGTTAAATTAAAGAAATCTCTGATCAAAACTATTTTTAGTATTATAGTTTCAAGATTTTAACCACGACTGCATCACCAATACCAATTTGTACTAAATAGAACCAACAAATAACTCCATAGCATAATCCTAAACATGATCAAAAATACAACAGAAAATCTTATCTTTTTTTTCTTTTTTTTTTATAATATATATATATGGAAAATTTTCTGGGAGGAAATTGATCCATAGAAGCATTGGGCACCTCTCCCGTCAAAAATGAACGTCAAAATCTGACGCCATCTATTGACCGTCGCCGCAACTAGCCGTCTCGGGTCGTTGACAAAGCCACAACACCTCTAGGTGGGCGCTTCTCAATTTGCCAAAGCTGGTGTTGTGGCTTTGTCACCGACCCGAGGCCGCTAGTTTGCGGCGACGGTCAATAGATGGCGTCAGGTTTTGACGTTTATTTTGACGGGAGAGGCGCCCAATGCTTCTATAAATATGTATATCTATAAAATGAAAGGATTTAAGCACAAATGTTTATTTTATATACGATACAAACTTCTACTGTCTTTATTACGGCAGTTGAAGGACAGTAGAAGTGTTGGAAATCAGGCCAGCCGTTGGTTAGGATGAACTTTTGTTTTATTTACTTGGAAGTTAACAAACGATGAGAACCAGACGCTGCTGATCCTCAAGTTTTACATACCACGACTCTCTCGAGCCATAACTATATATATTTAAAAAAAAAGGATAATTATTTACATAATTTTAGCTATTTACAATCACAACAGATTTACATAATTTCTAGCCGATGTTTTAACTCGTTTCAATATATAAAAAGAAACATTCGTGGTTAAATCCTTTCATTCACAATAGATGACGCATTATTGCTTTGTGTTTATATATGTTTATCATATACAGTTAAACCTGTCTATAGCGCCCCCTCTTGGGACTCAACTCACCAAAATAGGGTGCTATAGAGAGGAGGTGCAATAGACAGGTTGCTTTTAATGTAAAATGTTTACATTTTAATGTTTAAAATCGGGCGCTATTAGAGGAAGGCGCTATTTAGAGGGGGCGCTATAGACAGGTTTAACTGTATATAGATGGACATTTTTCCAGAAGGAAATTGACCGATTAAAAATAAAGGTCTCCACTCCCGGCAAAATAGATGCTAAAACTCGTCACTTCTATTGATAATATATATATTAAAATAGAGAAGATATATCCTGACACACCAGGAGCAAATATGCTTTTTAGATGGCAAAGAGAGAGAAAGAGAGAGAGAGAGCCATATAATGGAAAAGAAATCAACTAAACATTGATTTAGCGTCTTCCTTAATATTTGACAAACCCAATTTCTTGATAAATCGCGTAGGTGAATAGATTTCTTGATTTATCAAGAAAATGGGTTGGCCAAATATCAGACTTAATCAATGTTTATTTTATTTCTGTTTCACTAGATGGCACTCTAAAAACCCATGTGGTCGTGTTTAAGATATGCCTTCTTTGTTTGTAATATATATATATATATATTAAAAATGGCATATCCTGACCAGGAGCACATGTGCTTTACAGAAGGCAGAGCGCCATCTGGTGGAACAGAAATCAACTAAACATTAATTTAACTTGTTCCCTGATATTTGGCCAACCCAATTTCTAGATTTTTTGGTCCCAATGGCTTCCCGAAAAACCAAGAAATGGGTATTTAAGGCCAAACTTGCGTAAATACGCATAGCACATTAAAAAACGTGGGAATATCAGGGAACAGGCTAAATCAATGTTTAGTTGATTTCTGTTTCACCAGATGGCGCTCTGCCTTCTGTAAAGCACACGTGCTCATGGTCAGGATATGCCTTTTTTAATATTGATTTCAACACCTGATCTTTTTATCTTTTATTTTTTTCTTTCGTTTTTTAATATATATATGTCATAAAAAAGATGTATTTTAGGTACGTTACCAATTCATTCATGCAGTCGTGGATTGAAGTGAAATGATAACTTTTATATTCAAAATTGTATTTTTTTTAATGATTATATTTTAAGAACAAAAAGTTTGCATACATATAATTTTATAAATATAATCTAAGTATATACAAAAAACATCTTGGGTTGTACTCCTTTTGTTAAGGATTTTAAAGAATTAACTCTGTGTTAATTCTATGATTATTTAAATTATAATTATATTAATGAATAATAAAAATCATATTTTTATTATGTCATATATATATATATATATATATAAATATAAAGCATATATTGGATCTAAATTTATTAAACGGCCAATATTTCTAGGGGCAACACGCCTCTCTTTATCAAGGCTTTTGAATTTAAACCAAATCACGTGGGCATGTGATCCACTCATGCTATACAAGATCAAAGTAAGAGAAACTATTTGATGAAAATTTTCACTATATATAAAATATATGTACAATGGTTATATTTAATAATAATTAAAAGAGTATACAATTAAATAACCATTTGATTAAATAAATGAAAAGATTGATTAATATTAGAAAATAAAAATGAGTAGGGATTATGATTCAATATGTTGTGTTGATAAATATAAATAAAAATATATTACAAGTATAAATATATGCAAAAATAAAAAAATAAATAAAATAAAAATAATAATTAAATAATTTAGGAAGATATAAATTCTCTATAAATTTCTGGTAGGTCGATTTTTCTATTTATGCTTTCTGTATCTTTTATAGAGGCCCAGCTTTCTAAAAATAACCTGCAATGTTTTTCTTTAATATTCTGGTATAAAATTGATGCTTTGTCAAAATCGGGTATATGACTATTGTTTAGCGCATGGTCTACTAGAATAGATAATGGTTTATGGATACGTAGAGCTGCTTTGTGCTGGTTAATGCGTTCTTTCAATGCTTTGCTGGTTTCTCCAATGTAAGTGGCTGGACAGGTTTTGCATGGAATTTTGTAAATAATATTGCTTTTGTTTTCCTTTTTACTATTATTCTTGGTGTTTGAGTGGCGTAGAATTTGTTTCAAATTTGGTGCAGATTGATATGTGGTAATTATATTGTATTTCTTCAATACTCTGGCGATTCTTTCTGATCCGTAACTGTATGGGAGAGAGCAATATCTTTTATCGGATTGAACATTGCTATTGTTTGAAGATGGGATTCTGGGAGTGTAAAAATGCTTCTTGATGAATTTCTTCGGATAATTATTGCCTATCAACTCTTTAAAAATATATTATTCTCTTCTTTTCTTTCAATATTTCTATTTGAGCAATGTGTAGTTAATCTTTTGGAAAGTGTTTTTACAACCGCGATTTTATTATGAATCGGACCAAAAGAGTTAACCACAGATGTCTCGAAGCGAAAATAATTCCGCCATCACTACTTCTTAAAGATCCAGTCAGAACAAATATTTCTAAAAAGATCTTAATAGAAACAGGGAAAAAACTTTTGAATGCAAGAATCAAGAATTGTCACTATTATTTAAAATTATATCAAATTAAAATTACAAATTTAATTCCTAAGTTAAGAGAAATATTAAAAGATGATATATTTGTTAAATTGAATAACTATATAGACAACAAATGTCAAAATAAATCAATCGTTATTCGCAATATTCAATCGCAAAAACTGAATAAATGGATACAAAAAACTCTTCCCCAGACACGTCAAAATAATGTTGTAAATATATCTAATTTATCTCTTTCTCCTGAAACCGTCACACTTTTATCAAAAGGTTTAAATTTTGTTCCTTCCCAGAATATTGATACTCCAAGAACTATAGCCGCGATCGAAAATTCTATAAAACATTTGCAAGATGATAATAAGGCTAGAATTAGAACAGAAATAGCACCAATAATTAAAAAACTAAGAAGACAAAACAAAACAAATTTAAACCACCAAGAAAGAAAAGCAATAAATTCATTGAAGAATAACCAAGAAATAGTAATAACACCTTCAGATAAAGGAAGAAACACAGTAATCATGGACACAACTGAATATAATTACAAAACAGAACAATTATTACAAGATAAAGAAGTTTATGAAGAATTAACTAAAGACCCATTAACTAACATCACCAAAGAATTCAATAGAAAACTAAACAAAATTATACGCACATATAAACTCAATAAGAAAGCTTTCGAAAATTTGAAAGCAGAAGAAAATAATCTTCCCAACTTCTACGGCTTACCAAAGATCCATAAGCCTAACACACCATTACGTCCCATAGTTAGCTATGCTGGCTCTCCTCTCTATCCTCTCACGAAATATTTGTCGTCAATAATATCTCCATTCCAGAAGCAACTTCCTCATACAATCCCCAATCCCATAGTAGCAGTTGAAACTATCAAAAATCTACAAATTCCCAGTGATAATCAGATGGTTTCATTTGATGTAGAATCCCTCTACACATCAATCCCACACGACGAAGCTCTCCTAGCCCTCAAGTCTTTTCTAGAACTCCATCCTGAAATAGTCCTTCCTATTCCCAAAGAAGCCCTGATAGATTTATTGAAGCTTTGTCTAGAATATAGCTATTTTAACTTCAAAAACAGATTTTTTAGGCAAATAAGAGGCTTGCCTATGGGCAACCCTATTTCAGCAGCATTGGCAAACATTTTCATGAATGAAATAGACAAAATTATTACTGAAACAAATAATTTAAAAGTTTTATTATGGATGAGATATATTGACGATGTATTTTGCATAACTGAAACAGAAATTGATACTTTCCTATATTTTCTGAATAATCTCAAACCTTATTTAAAGTTTACACACGAAATAGAAATCAATAATTCTTTAGCATTTTTAGACATTCAACTAGTAAGAAAAGAACTTCATATAGAAACCACCATATACAGAAAACCTACGCACACAGGAAACTATTTAAATTTTAGCTCTTTTGGTCCGATTCATAATAAAATCGCGGTTGTAAAAACACTTTCCAAAAGATTAACTACACATTGCTCAAATAGAAATATTGAAAGAAAAGAAGAGAATAATATATTTTTAAAGAGTTGATAGGCAATAATTATCCGAAGAAATTCATCAAGAAGCATTTTTACACTCCCAGAATCCCATCTTCAAACAATAGCAATGTTCAATCCGATAAAAGATATTGCTCTCTCCCATACAGTTACGGATCAGAAAGAATCGCCAGAGTATTGAAGAAATACAATATAATTACCACATATCAATCTGCACCAAATTTGAAACAAATTCTACGCCACTCAAACACCAAGAATAATAGTAAAAAGGAAAACAAAAGCAATATTATTTACAAAATTCCATGCAAAACCTGTCCAGCCACTTACATTGGAGAAACCAGCAAAGCATTGAAAGAACGCATTAACCAGCACAAAGCAGCTCTACGTATCCATAAACCATTATCTATTCTAGTAGACCATGCGCTAAACAATAGTCATATACCCGATTTTGACAAAGCATCAATTTTATACCAGAATATTAAAGAAAAACATTGCAGGTTATTTTTAGAAAGCTGGGCCTCTATAAAAGATACAGAAAGCATAAATAGAAGAATCGACCTACCAGAAATTTATAGAGAATTTATATCTTCCTAAATTATTTAATTATTATTTTTATTTTATTTATTTTTTTATTTTTGCATATATTTATACTTGTAATATATTTTTATTTATATTTATCAACACAACATATTGAATCATAATCCCTACTCATTTTTATTTTCTAATATTAATCAATCTTTTCATTTATTTAATCAAATGGTTATTTAATTGTATACTCTTTTAATTATTATTAAATATAACCATTGTACATATATTTTATATATAGTGAAAATTTTCATCAAATAGTTTCTCTTACTTTGATCTTGTATAGCATGAGTGGATCACATGCCCACGTGATTTGGTTTAAATTCAAAAGCCTTGATAAAGAGAGGCGTGTTGCCCCTAGAAATATTGGCCGTTTAATAAATTTAGATCCAATATATGCTTTATATTTATTTATAGATATTAATATGGATTGCTCAATCTTTAAAAAATATATATATGTATTAAAAATAAAGAAGGCATATCCTGACCACAAGCACATCTGTTTTTTAGATGACAGAGCGTCATCTAGTGGAACAGAAATCAACTAAACATTGATTTAGCCTATTCCCTGATATTTGGCCAACCCATTTTCTTGATAAATCAAGAAAGACATCCGCGAACGCGATTTATCAAGAATCAATTCTCTCTGCTATTTACAAATTGATATAGATCTACAACATCATATATATATTTAATATAAAAAATGATATTTCTGTTGATTTTTGATCATGTTGAGGATTATGGTAATGGTGATACAGTCGTGGTTAAAATTCTTGAAAGAATAATAATAAAAATGATTTTGATCAGTAATTTAATTGAGTTAAAGGAATACATATACAAAAACATAGGTTTGATAAAAGTACTGTCTGGCTTAAGGCGAGTAGAACAAAAGATTATTTACATAATGTACAAAAATTTTGAGCCGGCCAACGGGGAAAAACCAATGAGTTTTTATAGGGTAATCGTGACCTCTGGCGGTCGATTTAACAGAGTATTTGTATCTATGAAATATAATTTTAAATAAAATAATATTTTAATATCACATATATATATATCATTAAGTTAAATTTCTCTAAAGGAGATTGTAAATTGATAAATTCAAGATGGTATTTAGTGAAGTCACATGAGAAATGAAAGGATGACTCTACCTTGGCAGTAGAGCCTGTTCCGATCCTGTCGCACGGAGCCAAGATCTAACTGGACACTACAGCGGCTGCACTTGAAACAATCCTGATGCCAATTCTCTTGGCAGAAGTTGATAGCAGGTCTTGAGCCAATGGGAAGTCGACAGCAAACACATGTGTTGGCATCCACCAATGGCAATCCTGCATCATCAGCACGTGACCAGGGCAATCCACCATAGTTTCCAGCTCCATAGAGCATCTGAGGGGAGTAAATCTCCAACGGGGGTGCTACAATTGGACGTCTCTGAGGTGTATAGGAACAGGAGTCGTTAGAACAGGAGATACAATAAGGATCAACGTCTTTTCTACGGTGACGTGATTGCTGTTTTCTATCGCAATGTGGCGGAGGTTTGTACTGAGGCCGACAGAGGTCGAGGATAGGAGGGGGTGCGTAGTTCTGAAGAAGCAGTGGGTCCACAGCGCCACGCGGGGTACAGATGTATCTCATTGTAGGCACACAGTCATACAGAGATTCTCCGTCCTTCACAAGAAAAGGCTGAGGACGGTCAGATCCACCAAGACCCAGTCGATTTCTGGACAACCCAAAGTTATGTAAACACAATAACACTCATATCTTTCATATTTAACCAATATATATAGATGGAAAATTTGCCGGGAGGAAATTGATCCATAGAAGCATAGGGCGCTTCTCCCGTCAAAATAAACGTCAAAACCTGACGCCATCTATGGATCATTTTGACATTTATTTTGAAGGGAGAGGCGCCTTATGCTTCTATATATGTACACCTATCCCCCCGATTTCCACGGTAGATACGTTCCTGAGAAAAACGTGTAAATCGGGGGATAGGTGTACACAGAAATAAAAATAAAATGCATTGACAGGTTAAAATATGTAGTCAGCACATAAGCTCGGGATTCCTCGTGAGATGTGTACACAGCGCATGTGTTCAATCACAGTAGCATTTTGTATAGTGCGATGAAAAAAAAACCTTATTTGGAAAACCGTGTAAAAGCGAAAACGTGTAAAATAAGTACCGTGTAAATCGGGGGACATAAGTAATGAAATCATAAAAGTACGAAGGTGATTATAATTGATACATATTGGCTTTTTGACTGAATTTGACGAAATTTGGTGTGTGACTCATTCTTTATTATCACGTAAAGTTTTCTATTACGGCGATACAATTGGGCCATCATTCTAATTCCCAATGGAATAAGAAATTCCTCGTTTGGTACAAGAATATCATCCTCGCGCAAAATTATGTTGCACTCTTTAAAAAGCAGTAAATATTTTGTCGTAAAGAACTAAATATTTTATACTTGAGAAAAGGTCGTTATTGGCCAAAATTTCTTTATACTACCTTTTACTAGAACCCATGTTCGAATCCTTTACGGCACTCTGGGTTCATTAGAGTTAGTAAGGGGTGGCCCCGCCTTTGCGGGTTCCAAGCGTGGATGAAAAAGGTGGAGGGGGAGCAGTAACAAGCTCGGTAAAAAACCTAGGCTCAGCTGGCCTGGCTGATAGTACCCTGTAAGGGCTTCAGGAATACAGGATGAGTTTGTACTCCATGTTAGAAGCGGCTGCACGTGGCGTCGGTTTCTCATGTCAAAGACAACCATTTCTTTTGGAGCTAAGTCGGCCTGTCACTGAGTAGTGCTCCAAATCTTAATGACAAAGGCAGACGCTTTCTACTTGACCCAGTCATGAAGGTTGCTAAATCTCCTCCAGACTTAAGTCTGGTCATCTACAGACAATAACTTTCTAGAATGGTTGCAAGGTTTTCCCACTATGTACTAAATGCAATTCTCAGCCTGCAACCCCAAAACACATTATTGAATGTATTGACTCATCCATTGATAAGCTTTATTCTTCCCCAACAGACACCATCAACAAGCTCTACAAGCTTGATACCCTGATATGATTGTGTAGAGATAAGAAAGAAGAAGAGACTCATCCCCAGCAGGCAACATCAACAATATCTACAAGCTTGATACCCTGATATGATTGAGTGGCGATAAGAAAGAAGATGAGACTCATCCCCAGCAGACACCATCACCAAGCTTTACAAGCTTGATACCCTAATATGATTGAGTGGAGATAAGAAAGAAGAAGAGACTCATCCCCAGCAGGCAACATCAATAATATCTACAAGCTTGATACCCTGATATGATTGAGTGGCGATAAGAAAGAAGAAGAGGCTCATCCCCAGCAGACACCATCAACAAGCTTTACAAGCTTGATACCCTGATATGATTGAGTGGAGATAAGAAAGAAGAATACACCACCAACAAGCTTTACAAGCTTGATACCCTGATATGATTGAGTAGAGATAAGAAAGAAGAAGAAGATACTCATCCCCAGCAGACACCATCAACAAACTCTACAAGCTTGATACCCTGATGTGACTGAGTGGAGATAAGAAAGAAGAAGAGACTCATCCCCAGCAGACACCATCAACAAGCTCTACAAGCTTGATACCCTGATATGATTGAGTGGAGGTAAGAAAGAAGAATACACCATCAACAAGCTCTACAAACTTGATACCCTGATATGATTGAGTGGAGGTAAGAAAGAAGAATACACCATCAACAAGCTCTACAAACTTGGTACCCTGATATGATTGAGTGGAGATAAGAAAGAAGAAGAGAGATCGCCGTTTATAGAAGAAAGCTTACTGTTTGACTGTCTGGACTCCTGGAGGAACTCCTGTAGAAGGAGGAGGTGCATTTTGTGTTTGTTCTGTTTGGGCGGATTTAGTCTCGGGGGTGGAGGTCCCCTTGTTGGCGACGGGCTTCGCTGAACCTTTAGCCGGGGGTTTATCCGCTGGTTTGGCAGCCCCTGATTTCTTTGGGGTCGCTGTGGAGGTGGACGAGGACGAGGACGAAGAGGAGGAGGACATTTCTGTAAGCAGACGAATTTAGCTTGCTATACAACCCTGATACGATGGATCGTAACCCAAGTCTCTACAATTATATTGCCACGCGGAAAATTAGGGAAGACAAAAACTTCAGGATGAGACAATAATTTATTTAAGGCAATGAAAAACTATGAGTGATGAACAAATGATAAGCAAAAAAGGAAGTGTACAGAGTATAGCAAAATATAAAAATAAATAATAATACTCTGATAATAAAATAATAAATACTTTGTTACATAGCTCCTTCCCTATGGAAGCTGTTACCCACAGATTGTAATTATTGTAGTTACTGATATGGATCTGACGTGCTTCTGATAAGGATTCCATCGAAGTCTTGGAACTTTGTCCCTACACCTTTGCGTTCTTTTTCTTGCGGCGTGAAGAACGGCTTTGTTGTTGTATCGTCTATAGGGACATCGTCATCTTGGACTTAGCTTTGACACGGCGGTGGAATCCTGGAGCCAGTCTCCGAAAATGTAGATCACAGCACCAATGGCTTCTAGATCTTTTCGGCGATCTTCAGTTTGTTTTACCTAATTTACCCAGCATCTCCACCAAAATGCCACTTGGAAAATTAGGGAGGACAAAAAACTCCAGGATGAGACAACATTTTATTTAAGGAAAGAACAAACTATGAGTGATAAACAAAAGAGAACCAAAAACAAAAAGGAAGTGTACTGAGTATAAAAAAATATAAAAATAAATAATAATACTCTGCTAATAAAATAATACACCTATCCCCCGATTTACACGGTAGATACGTTCCTGAGAAAAACGTGTATAAATCGAAAAAAATTTTTTTTAATTAGAAATACAGACACAGTGTGCGTGTGCAGCAAGTCAGCACATAAGCTCGGGATTCCTCGTGAGATGTGTACACAGCGCATGTGTTCAATCACAATAGCATTTAGTATAGTGCGATAAAAACAAAATTTGGAAAACCGTGTAAAAGCGAAAACGTGTAAAACAAGTACCGTGTAAATTGGGGGATGGTGTACTTTGTTACAATATATAAGGAATAGTAAGCGATTCTAAATACAAGGTATGTCTGGTTTTTCATATTGATCAAAGACTTAATATAATAGGAAACAAGGAAGGTTTATTAATGTATTTAGGTAGCAGTAATGATATATGTCATAATGATGGGTAGATCTGCTAGTACTCTAAGTGAGCATATTGAAGTATTCCGTATTTTCACTTCCAATATCCCAGGACCTTGTTTGGCTACTTGTATTATTGGAGGGGTTTCATATTGCTCGAACTAAATGTTGTTCCAATATCCCTAAAACATAATACAATATAATGCGGCTTATAATTGTAAAACGAAAATTGACAATTATGCCGCAAATGTTTCTTTTGAACGAAAAATCGAAATATATTTTAAGGAGAAATAACGATTATTTCTAACCTTAGGGATGAAGTATAATTGGATGAATTGTGAAGGGTAATGATGAAGGGAAAAATGAAATGTCCAGGGATGGGAACCCACAGTGTTCCACTTACCAGGCAGTTGCGTGTCCACTAGGCTACCCTGAACATATTTTCCGTTCCTAAATATTATATAAAGTAATTTATTATACAATATAATGCGGCTTATTGTATCATAAATTACTTTATATACACTGCGTGACATTGAAAATGGAACACCAAGAAATAGTGGCCAGAAAATCATGCAAATTTCAGGGTAGACGCGCCTAACCGAGTTATGCAAATGATGTAAAATGCGCAGCTCTCGTGCGCACATGGAGTAAGATATAAGGGAAGGAACTTGCAGAAAGGACAGTATTCGTGTCGTTATTTCTTCAAGGAAAATAATTGTAGAAATTTTGTTCTTGTGTCAAAAGACACGTGTAATAACAGAGAATGCCAGGTCATCGTAAACGGAGGCAGTTCAAGCAGACAGACGCTTTTACCGTGGGCATGGTGATCGGACTGAAAAGGGCAGGTTGGTCCATACGTCAAATCGCAGCTGATACACACCTTGGTGCGTCCACGGTGCACCGACTGTGGAGAAGATGGTTGGAACAAGGAAATGTGGCAATTTATAGGAATGCCGGTGCAATCAGAGTGACGTCAGCACGTGTATTTCGGCGTATCCTTCGACAAGCAGTGGCGGCCCCACAAGCCACTTGTACCGCCATCCTGCAACATGTGCAAGACACCCTAGATCATTCCATCTCGACCAGAACCATTTCCCGTCGATTGGTTGCTAATGGCTTGCACTCATGCCGTCCGCTAAGAAGACTGCCATTGACCCCACCGAATAGGCGCCAACGTTTGGAATGGTGCCGGGCTAGATCGACGTGGATGACGGAATGGCACAGGGTCGTGTTCTCAGATGAGTCGCGTTTCTGCTTGTCCAGTGATAGTCGCCGTGTACGCGTGTGGCGTCGACGTGGAGAAAGGTCCAATCCGGCAGCAATTGTGGAACGCCCCACCGTGCGACAACGTGGAATCATGGTTTGGGGCGCAATCGCGTATGATTCCAGGTCACCTTTACTTCGTATTCGGGGCACTATGACGGCCCAACGATACGTTGATGATGTGCTGCGACCGGTGACACTCCCCTACCTTCAGGGGGTGCCCAATGCCCTTTATCAGCAGGATAACGCCCGACCGCACACTGCTCGCATTAGCCAACAAGCTCTGCAAGATGTACAGATGCTTCCCTGGCCACCGTACTCTCCTGATCTCTCACCAATCGAGCACGTCTGGGACATCATTGGACGCCGTTTGCATGCCTTGCCACAGCCGCGTTCAGAAGACGAACTGTGGCAAATGGTTGAAAGGGAATGGAGAGCCATCCCTCAGGACGCCATCCGTACTCTGATTGACTCTCTACCTAGACGTGTTGCTGCGTGCATCGCCGTCCGCGGTGGTCCTACTTGCTACTAAGCCGACGCCGTTCTCGCTCTGTATTATGACTATCATTTTGAAATAAAGATCACTTATTGTTCGTCCCTGTCCCTCTCTGTCTGCCGAGTTTCATCACTTTCTGGCCACTATTTCTTGGTGTTCCATTTTCAATGTCACGCAGTGTATAATATTTACAAACGGAAAAATATGTCCCCAGGGTAGCCTAGTGGACATGGCATCTGCCCGGTAAGAACACTGTGGGTTCGATTCCCATTCCTGAACACTTTATTTTTCCGTTTATCAATACTCTTCACAATTCGTCCAATCATACTTCATCTCTAAGGTTAGAAATGATCGTTATTTCTCCTTAAAATATATTTCAATTTTTCGTTTAAAAGAAACATTTGCGGTATAATTGTCAATTTTCGTTCTACCATAATACAATTATATTAAGGAATAAAATTAATAAAGAAAAGCTAACTACGTATGCCTTTTGAGCTCTTTACATTGTCAGCGTAGCATTTCTTTTTGGAAAAGTAAGATAATTATTCTGAAAATTTCGAAAATATTTGCATTTAAAACAAAGATTATTAAGCTGAATGCACCTTGAATATTGGGAATAGATTACCCAAAATTATCCTGATGATCATTCTTGGAAAAATATTGATTTCTCTGAAAAAAATCGTTAAAAGGAATTTGAAAAAATAAATCTTTCTGATTAAGAAAGACTTGACCATTTACATATGTAAAATGAAGATTTCATTGACGTATTATCTTCTTCTTCTTTCTTATCTCCACTCAATCATATTAGGGTATCAAGCTTGTAGAGCTTGTTGCTGGTGTATGCTGGGGATGATTCTCTTCTTCTTTCTTATCTCCACTCAATCATATTAGGGTATCAAGCCTGTAGAGCTTGTTAATTGTGTATGCTGGGGATGAGTTTCTTCTTCTTCTTTCTTATCTCCATTCAATCATATTAGGGTATCAAGCTTGTAGAGCTTGTTGATGGTGTCTGCTGGGGATGAGTCTCTTCTTCTTTCTTATCTCCACTCAATCATATTAGGGTATCAGCTTGTAGAGCTTGAGACTTGACAACCATCATGACTGGGTGAAGTTAAATGCATCTTCCTTTTTCATTAAGACTGGGAGCACTACTCAGTGGCAGGCCACTGACTTAGCTCCAAAATCGACGTATTATAAATTTGCGAACTATATCCAGATGCATTTCTAAAATTTAAAAATAAAAAAAATATTCGATATACTTATAGATTATATTATTATAATTCAAGGAATTTGTAAACATACTTTTGGTGTATTTACATGGTAAATTCGGGAGGATGAATTTTAAATTTGAATTTTACCTATTTAAGTATAAGAATTTTGTTGTCAAGGGCCTATTAGTGGGGATGAAATAATGAGTTTAAAAAATATATAACGCATACCAATAACCCATTTATTTCAATTATTTTTGTATGAAAGTTATCTATATATTGTACATAGACGTATTTGCCCGTTGAAGAACAGAAAATTTAGACGAAAACTTGCAAAATCAAAATTAAAAGAAGCTCTTCACATCAATTTTATTTATTATTCCTTTTTAAAATATATAGCTCTATTCAAATATAAGAAAATTGCGATATACCTCTATAAAAATGATCAAAAACCTCATATATCTCTATATTTAATTAAAAAGGTATAATATTGCCACGTGGAAAATTAGGGAAGACTAAAAAACTTCAAGAGGAAACAAAATTTATTTCAGGGAAGGACGAACTATCAAAAGTAAACAAAAGATAAGCCACGAGGGAAATTTACAGAGTCGCAAGATATAAAACATAAAAATGACCACTCTGTTAAATAAAAAATAATAAAATTAAGAAATACTATGTTACATAAATAAAATTAATAAATACTACGTTACAATATAATACAATGCGGCATGTACTTGTAAAACGGCACTTGAAGTTACACCGCATGAGTTTCTTTCCAACGACAAATTAAAATTTTATTTCAAGGTGAAATATCGACTATTTCTAACCTTTTTGGATGAGGTATGAAAAGATGAATTATGAAGAGTAATGACGAATTATTTTTCCGTTCGTCATTACTCTTCATAATTCATCCTTTCATACCTCATCCAAAAAGGTTAGAAATAATCGATATTTCACCTTGAAATAAAATTTTAGTTTGTCGTTGAAAAGAAACTCATGCGATGTAACTTCAAGTGTCGTTTTAAAAAGGTATATATTGGATCAAAATATCATTTATTTTATCAATATTTCAGTTGGCTGAACGCCAACCTTTATCAAGGTATTATAACATATTTAATGTGTGTCAACAACAAACTCAGCGCCACATAACGTCAACAGAATTAAGTTTTTGAAAATATTTTGTTATATTCAATGGGGAGAAAGAATTTTGAAATATATATGATATATATCTCTATATATTTTGGAATTTTATAAGTTCTAAATTGGTAGAAATTTGATTAAATTATAAATTCAACTTTTTAATATTCGTGAAGGGTTGGTCTAAGTGTTCGTTTGTCATATTAAAATCATCTAAATGAATAAAAATAAAGTTGATATTAAAGAACAGTTTATTCAAGCAATATTCAACCTCATCAATAATGCAAATGCACAAATAAGATCATGGAGTATTAGTAGTTAAAACTCGGAATACTTCAATATACTCACTTACAGTACTAGAAGAGGTAAACTATCAATCATTTTTCTTGTATAAATCCATAAATAAACCTCATTTTTCATATTATATGAAGTTTTTATCAATATGAAGGATATTTTTTTTTTTTTTTTTTTTTGTAGAGAAACAAATTAATTTCAATCATTAAATATGATCTATAAAGAAGATTAAAAATTATTTTAACTATCAACTTCAGAGACTTAAACTATATATATGGAAATTTTTTTCGGCTTTGTCACCGACCCGAGGCCGCTAGTTGCGGCGACGATCAATAGATGGCGTCTAGTTTTGACGTCTGTTTTGACGGGAAAGGCGACCTTTGTCTCTCTCTATATATATATATGGAAAACTTGCCGGGAGGAAATTGATCCATAGAAGCATAGGCCGCTTCTCCCGTCAAAATAAACGTCAAAAACTGAAGCGACCTATGCTTCTATATATATATATGTCGAATTCTGTCGACCCTCTGTGGTGACTGTCGACTTTATATGGTATGCTGTCGACTTTATTTCTTTAGCTGTGGTATTTCGGTGATCTGGTTTGTTGTATTGAGTCGTGGGGAAAGATGATGATTGCACAGTCGTGATGGTGGTGAGTGGTAAAGCACACAGAGACGATTCAAAGGGAATCCGAGGCATCAGAGAGAGAGAGAGAACGCAGCGACCACATTGCGGCCGGCGGGCCACGTACTAACAATCTGTCTGCTATCTTGCAACACTGAACTGACTAACCTCCGACTAACTTCCGATTGGCTGCGGGGCAAGCCCTTTTTATAAGCTCAAGTGTTTGTCATCGGACCTAGCGCCGCGGTGTCTGGCGATTGATCTCAGGTTTTGGTTTCGGTAGTTTAGTTTTGGTTTCTACGTTCTCTCTAGATGTACCTTTGTATTTATTTGAACACACCAAAACGATACATTTGATTGAGGGATACATTAAAATATACATTTGATTAAAGGAGGATTGGGAACAATGATTTAAAGTTAATATTAGAATAGGGGGTGTAAGAAGAGGTGGTGAGTATTTACACAGGTATTTATGATTCTTAAATTACCACATATATATACAGTTAAACCTGTCTATAGCGCTCCCTTTTGGGACTCACCAAAATAGGGTGCTATAGAGAGGGGGTGCTATAGACAAGTCACTTTTAATGTAAAATGTTCACATTTTAATGTTTAAAATCGGGCGCTATAAAAAGGAAGATGCTATTTAGAGAGGGCGCTATAGACAGGTTTAACTGTATATTAAAATAAAGAAGTAATTTACTGATCAAAAGCCCATGTGCTTTAAATATAATAAAAAATGTTCTATAATATTTTTTCAAGGAAAGTTATAGAAAATTTCTATGTTGATTTAAGAGTATAATGTCGAATTGAGAGTATAATGTCAGTATAGCAAGCTATTACTGAACAAATAAGTGAAATTAAATATAATTCATATGAAAAATAGTTGTAAATTAATGATGATTAAAACAGATTATAAAGTATTATTATTTGGGTATCAAAAAGGTTTTAATTATTTATGTAACAATATAGGGCTATAATCTGTTTTAAAAAATTATCATTAATTTACAACTATTTTTCATATATAAATTATATTTAATTATACTTATATATATAAGTAATAGATTTAAAGCAAACGAGGATGCGTGTCTTTTAGGTTTTAATAAGGACGAGCTTTCGGGCCAATAATCGTCTGATTCCAGACAAACAGAGACCCAAAATGTGGTCGAACACCTAATGAACTCTGGTTACCCCAGAAACTTCATCCTCAGACACTTCTATAATCCCCAACAGCAGCTAAACAGTCTAACTTTTAGATCTACTTGCATCATCCCATACTCTACCCAGAGTGTCAGGATCTGTAGATTCTTAAAAAACAAGTACGGTATCCGCACCTATTATACCAACACTCCTAAATTGAAAACAATTGTTAGAAATCCCATCACCAGAAATAGTTTTCCCGTTGCCCTACCATTTCTTACAAACTCCGTGTATTCGTTAAAATGCTCAGATTGCAATAGTTTGTATATAGGAGAGACAGGCCGAAGAATCAAGGATAGAATGGACGAACACCACAGAAACATCAGAAATAGTGAACCCAGGTCCCTCATTGTGCAACATATTAGACAGACAGGACATTCTTTTGATACCTCTCACCCACAGGCTCAGGAATCAAGAGCAAATTCAAAAGATTGGTCGTCGAGGCGTTGCTCTCTTTAAAACACAATAGTATTAATAGACACATAGACATCCCTGACGCATACAAAGCAATATTACCATAGTGAACCATAGTTGACCATTGCCAGTTTGTCTTATTTTGGATTGTTTCACTCATGCAGCCTTAATTGAATTGTATCATAATCGTGAAGCTCCTTTTGATTTCCCTACTTAGCATACTCAAAACTTGCAGATATTTCTTACTATTACTTTTCTTACATATATGCTAATACGTTTATTTTTCTTGTATATATGCTAATTTTCCTAGTTTTTGATACGTATATAAGTTGCACATTTATTTAGGTATGATGTCCTGTAGAAGGGTTATTGGCCCGAAAGCTCGTCCTTATTAAAACCTAAAAGACACGCATCCTCGTTTGCTTTAAATCTATTACTTATATTCTTCAGAGGGGGGATTTCAACCTTCTTTACTTATATATATGATTAATATTTAATGTGAAAATATAGCAAAAATACCTTTCACATATGAATAAAAACTTTACGAATGAAAATGTGGAATGATTCTTTAATGTGAATCAAACTTCCATACCACCAGTGACTATAGACTAAAAAACAGAATAGAATTTTGACGATACTATTTGGTGTAAATTTATACCCCTCCTCCTCTTCTTGTATATGTGAAAGCGCAGTTGGAAGGCTTTCAGTGAGAGAATTCCAGTATTTATATCGATTTAGTGGCTAATAGACAATTTTGATGTTATAAAATGTACACTGATTTTAGAATTAAAAATCAAACAATTTTACTGATTGATGACTGGTTCTATTTATTACTCGTAGGTTTACAAATTCGAAACAAATTGGTGTTGCATATATTGACGTTTCAGTTGGTGTACATATACTCTGAAGAAATCCATCGACCGCTCCCTCGGCCACCGATACTGGTGCTGCCGATCCACCAGGCCTCTCATCAGAGAGGCCTTCAACATCATCGGGCGGCCCCCTGACCTGCAGGCTTGGATCTTCGGCGGGTCCGGCCATGAGGACGACGCCCTTTCCATCCTGGCGTCGGCAAAGTTGCGAATATATCGCCACTTTGTCCAGGTTGGGCTCGGAGAAGCAGTGGAAGACCCGCTCATCGCCTGGTCCAGGACCCTTCAGCGCCGAGGTTTCCTTCTACCTTCATCTTCCATCACTTTGTAAAATTGTATCACATATATATATTTCATTTTTCATGTATATACCTCTCTCTTCTTTCTTTGAGATGTAATATTGTCTAGAAGACAATACATAATTTTTAATTGTCAATTGTCTCTGAAGAATGGGTTAAAGCATCCGTTGATCATCCAGAAAAACACTTGTACTATGTAGACTAGCATTTCTGGAAAACTGTCCTAGGAATCTCTGACTAAAGGAAAAAACACGTAGATACAGGACCTCATAGTACACACACACAAAAACCTTTATTAGAGATCAAGCCCTTCATACAGGATTCTCCCAGTATAGCAATGGTTTTAAATGAACATAAATCAAGTACTATATACAATTCAATATTAACATGAGCTCAAAAAGAAAATATTTACACTAATTTCAATTTACATTTCTGTTGTCCTCATCGTACTCTGAATTTGTAGAACTAAATACAGTGTTAATCAGAGAATTCCATGAGCCCTGCGTTTTGCCAAGTTCCTTTACAATGAGATTCTCCTTATCGGGTAGCTAGAACGTCATAATACTGGCCCGTTAACGTAACATGTAAGCCAATGAGGAAAGTGCCAAAATATCGTAGATGTTGGCATCTCATTACTATACTGCAAATAGTTAATACTTAAGTGAAGTGTAACGTTTGATAGCGTGAATAAACTTACACCATTCCAAATCTATATATGGAAATCAACAACAACAAAAGCCTTTATTGAGGACCTCTCGTCCTATAAAGGATTCGCCAGTTTACAGAGTAATTGAAGAGAAGAGAACTAAGAATACAGAGATATATGTAGTAGGTATAGTATAGTATTTTCTACACTTTGACTATATACAACAGCAGCAACAAGCCTTTTACTGGGATCAAAGTCCCATACAGGATTCGTCATTCTAAAAGATTATTTACATATAATTATTTACATCAATTAGATTATGTATATAGCTTCCCTTTCTCTTCAGCCGTCTTCCAAAATTTGAACAGCGCAAACGCTCCAGCTCTGTTTCTCACCACCTCATTCAACAGGAGCTCCAAAGAGAGTCCCTCAAGGCCTATATATGGAAATCGTGTATACGATTGTTCGGCGGTAAAACTATAGTAAATGTGGAACGATATAGAAAGGTTTATAAATAAAAGACAATTCACTAAGGGAAGAGTTTATTTTTTATAATGGCAATATAAGTTTTCAGGTGTAACAGCCCTTTGACAGGTATAACTACGATAATAGCTTCATAATACACAGACGTTATATATAAACAAGCTCTCTGATTTACCTTCAACATTGTAAATTAAATTATTTACAAATATAGATAAAGAATTCTTCCTGAATTGAAATTAGACGAAAAACATGGTGAAGGAAGACGAGTTTCTTTTATTGATGCATAGGTGCAAGCTTTCGGGTAAAAACCCTTCAACAGGCGAGCAATGAAGCGCGACTTATAAGAAATATGATACAAATGGTAGGAAGGAATATATATATAAATAGTTTGAAAACTTTCCTTTTTATGTATATATATTCCTTCCTACCATTTGTACCATATTTCTTATAAGTCGCGCTTCATTGCTCGCCTGTTGAAGGGTTTTTTACCCGAAAGCTTCAATGCCCCTATGCATCAATAAAAGAAACTCGCCTTCCTTCACCATGTTTTTCGTCTAAATTATTTTCATTCAACTAGTTGTTTAGAAGTGTTGAACGTTGATCTCAATTTGATTTTAATAAGGAGAGATGGTCGAGTTTTTATATTTGTCATGAAGATAAGTTTTTATATTTGGGAAAATATGTTTTAAAAATATCCAACAGAATATAGATAATGATTTAACCACTATTTTCCCGAGAAAGCAAAAGAACAAATAAAAATAGAGTATAAACGAATCAAAGCTATTGTTTTAAGAATTTTTCAAAATTTATTTTCAATGAGGTACTTCGAATGTTGTTTGTTTTATAATCTTTGTCTCATCAGACTTATTCTGTCTTGACACTCGTTTTTCTTCCAGATTCTCCTCCTCTAAAGTATGTCCAATTTCTTCTGATGGTGCAACTTTCTTTAGAGTTCGTTCCTCAAGATGGCGAGTTGGAAAAGTCTCGATTCTTGTTGAAACTTCATCTTTAAAGTCGATGTTTTCTTTATTCTCTTTTTGAATTTCTTCTAATTTTGATTTTGGGTTCGAGAAAAGGTGGTTGAGTTCGGACATGATCTGTGCCATGCGATCTTCGGTTTCTGCTGTCGGTGTGCTAAGCTCAGACAAAATGTCTGGAGTATCCGAAGTTCCTTCTTCACCTTGTTCTGAATCCCACATGCGACATGGCGTACTGACATTCGTTAAAGTCTCAGGTGTCCTATCATCCAGCGACCCACCTGTCGTGATGTCAGAAGAAGATGAGATTCTTGGAATCTGCATCACACACAATTGAATAACGTATCAAGTTAACAATAATACAACAGATTTCTGTAAAAAACAAGCAGTTCTGAAGTTCATTTTTTGGTTAGAGGTTTCGAAGTGTTAACATATAATTTTTTTTAATATCCCAAGTATACACTTTGTATACAGACCATGATAATCATGCTGGGTAGATGACGAGTGCTTTTACTGAAAGTGAAACATGTCTACACCGGTAGAAAGCATTTCGACTTTTGAATTTACAATAGTGTGTCAGAGTCCGTTTGATTACTTTCACTCACTGATGGGTTTGGACTTTTGTAAGAATCGGGGGTTATTAAAGCATTTCTTTTTTCTGTGGGATTCAACACAAGTCGTGACTGTCAAAAATGAATGGCTTATTCCATTTATCCAACAATTCTCCGTTTTTTATCAAATAAAAATTCAAGTTTTTAATCCATAAATTCTGTCACGATTTTAACTTCGAGTTGAGTTTCAAACTTTTGTTGGTTAGAAGTTGATTCAGAGAAACACACAGCCACATCAACCTATAGTTTAACTCCCGACGTTTCAGTAAATTCCTGTCATTCTCTTCAGAGAAATGGGGATTGATGGGGAATTCCCCTGAAAAGATTTACAGAAAGTCACTGAAATATCGGTAGTTGTGTGTGAAATAAACCATTGGTTGATGTAGCTATGTTTTTCTCGGGAAAAAAACAAACATTAATAGAAATATCTATTGAATGAATAGGATAGTAAAAACGTCATTTGAAAACCATCCCGCATGTGTTTCTTTTGAACGAAAAATCTAAATTTATTCCAAGGAAAATAACGATTATTTCCAAACTTTGGTATGAGGTATGAAAGGATGAATTGTGAGGAGTAATGATAAACGGAAAAATAAAAGTGTCCAAGGATGGGAATTTCCGTTTATCATTACTCTTCACAATTCATCCAATCATACATCATCCCTAAGGTTAGAAATAATCGTTATTTCTCCTTCAAATATATTTTGATTTTTCGTTCAAAAGAAACACATGCGGGATAATTTTCAAATGTCGTTTTACAATCATAATCCGCATTATATCATAAGGTATATATTATAGTAATCATTAGGTTATTAGAATGGTTCTAACCATAAAAACCAACCTTGGTGCCTATTATACCATCTTTACTGAATCCAAGGCAGTAATCCTTTGTACAGAACTTGATGTTTTGATTCATGAGAATTTCATTGTTGGATTTGTCGATTCTTTCAATGCTGGGTGAGAATCCGGCCATGATCAATGCCATACGGGCTTCGGTTTCTGCTGCCGGTGTGCTGACTTCAGACTCGACTTCTGGAGTCTCTGCTGCTCCTTCCTCACCGGCCTCCCACATACGACACGGTGTGCTGACATTTGTGAGTGTCTCCGGCGTTAATTCGTCCAGAGATCCACCTGTTGTCACATCGGAAGAAGAAGACGGCGTCTTATCTGCCATTCCTGATCACAATCACACAAAGATTTTATTAAGACCCTGCAAGTGTTATCAGGGATCCAGGAAATCAGAATTCATTCACCACCGATGACCAAAAGAAAAACGTTTTTTTTTAAACATGTAAATTATTTTTAATATATTAATTTACTGGCATTGTGTTTTTTTTTAATAATATCATCAACTTTTTATAATACAATGCGGCTTATGATATTGTAAAACGACATTTGACAATTATACCGCACATTTTTCTTTTTTACGAAAAATCGAAAATTATTTTAAGGAGAAATAACGACTATTTCTAACCTTAGGGATGAAGTATGAAAGGATGAATTGTTGAGAGTAATGATGAACAGAAAAATAAAAGTGTCCAGGAATGGGATCATTACTCTTCACAATTCATCCTTTCATACTTCATCCTAAAGGATAGAAATAATCGTTATTTTTCCTTAAAATAAATTGCGATTTTTCGTTCAAAAGAAACTTTTGCGGTAAAACTTGTCAAACGTCGTTTTACGTCATATTAACATGTATTTATGTATATTTACATATATTACTACGTATATTTGTTAGTTACTATTTGGATAGTAGTCTCCCGCAAGTATATAATCTCAATTTATCGGACGCTGAAGATGTATGACGCACATTTTCAATCCCCCCCCCCCCCCCCCTAATTTGTCTAATTAAACCGAAGTTTTTTTAAGCCAATCTATATATAACTTAAAATAGTTGAGGCGCAAATAAACACAACCCTGTCCCAATAGATGAGAAATTCTTGCATCACAAAATTCATTTTTTTTATCGAGAAATACAAAAGAAACAGGTTAATATACATTCATGGACAAAATTTAAGAAAGTGGGAAGTCTTTGATGTGTCGCCAGTCGACTGATTATTTCAAGGAAACAGAGGCAATTTTGTTCACCCTTGGTTATCTAGTATGTCTTTAAAATAAAGGTCATTGTAATATTTTTCAGAGTTATTGTCTGAATCCTAATATACACGCTAAAAGGTACAACTTCCTTAAGTTTTTTTCAATGAGTGTATCTTTCAGAGTTATTGTCTGAATCCCGCTATACATGCTAAAAAATACAACTTTCTTAAGTTTTGTCCATAGGTGTATCTTTCATAGTTATTGTCTGAATCCCGCTATACATGCTAAAAGGTACAACTTCCTCAAGTTTTGCCAATGAGTGTATCTTTCAGAGTTATTGTCTGAATCCCGATATACATGCTAAAAAGTACAACTTCTTTAAGTTTTGTCCATGAGTGTATCTTTCAGAGTTATTGTCTGAATCCCGATATACATACTAAAAGGTACAACTTCCTTAAGTTTTGTCTTTAAGTGTATCTTTCAGAGTTATTGTCTGAATCCCGATATTGTTACATCATGATTAATGGCGTATTTATTATATTATTTTTAATATATTTGAAATTTAAATTATATATTTATTTATTTTTATATTCTATGATATTTATTTAAAACAGATTATTTTTAGATTATCATCATTTGTATTTAGGTACACTGTGACTTCACTGCTCTCTTTGATGTGAGAAAATAAAGAAAGGATTCTGGTGGCTACATAAAGTAGACTTATCTCATTATTCCCTTTTATAAATTTGTAGGATGGTTGAAACACGCTCTGGTAAGATGCAAGACCCAGCACAGGAGAGAATCAAGGCTGAAGAGTCTGCCAAGCCGCAACCTGGTGCAACAATTGGTAGAGATGCTAGTTCCGACCCAGTTGTCCTGAATCCCAACATCGACATCCCCAAGTATGATGGAACAGAAGACCCTCGCCCATGGATTGAATCTCTTGAAGAAATTGGCTTCCTGTACCATTGGGCAGACTACATTATCTCCCGTTATGCTGCCATGAATATGATTGGTAGCGCCAAAACCTGGCTGAACCTACACAAAGTAAGTTTCACCAGCTGGGAAAATTTCAAGAGCCGCCTAATTGAGGATTTTGCCTCAGACGCCAACAAAGAAGAAATGAGGATGAGATTAAACAGGATACAACAGTGGAATGAACCTGCAATCAGGTTCGCAGAGGATATCCTTGTACTGTGCAACAAGGTCGACCCCCAAATGGAAGAAGAGACTAAAATAAACTGGGTTATTGGAGGGTTAAAGAAAGAATACTCTTTTGCCCTTCACCTAAACCCTCCTAAAAATACCAATGAACTTCTAGAAATTTGTAAAAAGCTGGATTTGTTCGAAAAGAATTACCAAGAACGTGCAGAAAAATCAAAAGCTCTTTATAATGGACCACGCTCTCCTCGTCCCCATCATCAAGAGCAATGGAAGAATGCTACGTCGTTCAGAAGACCATATCAGAACACCTCCAAGCCCCAGGCCCCCGCTCCGAGGTACTACCAGAACACCTCCAAGCCCCAGGCCCCCACTCCGAGGTATTACCAGAACAAGCCTCTGCCCCAGGTATCTGCCCCTAGACGATCTTACACTCCCAATCCTGAGCCAAAACCGGTCTACCCAAGTAAAACATACAATAAGAATCCAAATTCAAATAGGAATAGGACAGAAGACGGGAGACCAATATGTTTCAAGTGTAACAAGCCAGGACACGTAGCGCGGTATTGCAGAGTCAGGTTTGTAAGAATTGTGGAAGAGGACCCCATAGTTACACAAGACAAGGTCGAAGAAGAAATCCGAATGGATAATGGAACTCAGAAGTCGAGACCTCTGCTCTACTCTGACGTAAGTAATAGCCCGTACTCGAGTATCCCTACAAGGAATAGATATGCTGCATTAGAAGATTTAAACTAAACATCGCGCCTGAGTCCGTCAATCAAAGCAAGTCGACCATAAATGGAATTAAAAAGTTAGACCCCAAATATAAAATGAACATTAACGTGGATAGAATCGGTATCTGCGAAGCTTTGATTGATACAGGCGCCGATCTTTCAGTGGTCGACCTTAGTACAGCTCTTAACACAGGTCTTGAAATAATAAATCCTGATAAAATGTGCTCCGGACCCGATGGCAAAGAATTAGATATCGTAGGAAATATTATTTTAAATATAAAATTTGATGACAAAACAATTACACATCAATTTGTGATAATGAGAACACATTTGCGAATATTTATACTTGGACGTGATTTTCTTAAGAAAATGAACGCAAAAATTGATTGTCAGCGTGAAATAATCAAATATGACTTGACAGAAAATCGTGACGTAATCAAATATCAACAGAAGAAAATAAAAAGTGCAAAGGATGCCATTATACCAGAACTTTCTATTAAATTGATTAATGCATTTGTAGAAGCAGAGGATGGCGAATACATCATCGAGGAGAACCATAAAATGTTTCAAACAAATGGACTTCGACTAGCGAGAAGCTTAATAAATGTTGTGAATAAGGAAACATATATCTGGATAACAAACCCTTACCCTCGACCATTAAAAATATTAAAAAACCAAACATTGTGCTTTGGAAGCCAGCCAGCCGAAGTGAATCTTATGGAAGAAAGTGAACAAAAAGAGCATGAAGAACCCCAATTTCAGATAAACGAAAATTTAGCATATACGGAAAAGGAGCAATTGAAACAAGTTTTGGAAAGGTACGAGGATTTGTTTTCGTCGGGATTAGGAAGATCCAACTTAGCGAAACATCGGATCGATACAGAAGGCGCGAAACCGATCAAACACAAGCCGTATAGGGTGAGCGCGAAAGAGCGAGAAATCATAAAAGAACAAATTGATGAAATGCTCAGAGACGGCATAATTAGACCATCCTCGAGTCCATGGTCCTTCCCTGTAATCTTGGTCAAGAAGCGAGATGGTAAGTACAGATTTTGCGTTGACTACAGAAAATTGAATGATGTAACAGTGAAGGATGTTTACCCAATTCCCAGAATTGATGAAGTATTGGATACACTTCAAGGATCCAAATACTTTTCAGCAATTGACCTTAAATCAGGATATTGGCAAGTAGAGGTTGAGGAGAAAGATAAAGAAAAGACAGCCTTCACTACAGCACATGGCCTATATGAGTTCAACGTAATGCCCTTTGGTCTATGCAATGCCCCTGCTACATTTGAGAGGAACATGGAAAATATGCTTGGTAATCTTAGATGGCAAATTTGCTTATGTTATCTAGATGACGTAATCATTTATAGCTCGGATTTTTCAACACATCTCAAAAGAATAGAAGCTGTTTTAAAATGTTTTCGCGAGGCTAATTTAAAATTGAACAACAAAAAATGCCAATTTGCTTTCGAAGAACTGGAGATTCTTGGCTATATAACTAATCAACATGGTATAAAACCAGCGGAGCATAATATCAAGGCTATTAGAGATTTTCCTCGGCCCAAAAAGATAAAAGAAGTTCAATCATTTTTAGGAATGTGCTCATATTATAGAAAATTTATCAAAGGTTTTTCAAAAATTGCCGATCCATTAACCAGTCTTATAAAAAAGAATGTACCTTTTACCTGGACAGAAAATCAAGAAAAAGCATTTCAAACCCTTAAAGTAGCATTGATAAATCCTCCAATCTTAGGGCACTTTGACCCGAATGCAATTACTTACATTCATACTGACGCATCTAACATCGGCCTGGGTGCAACATTAGTCCAAAAGTTCGGCGATAAAGAAAAAGTTATCTCATATTTGAGTCGAACACTGAGCAAACCTGAGCAAAATTATTCGACTACCGAAAAAGAATGTCTAGCTGTTGTGTGGTCAATGTCCAAGTTACGACCCTACCTATATGGAAGGCACTTCAAAATCGTAACTGATCATCACGCACTATGCTGGCTTAAGAATCTGAAAGATCCGACCGGCCGATTAGCACGATGGGCACTGAAGATTCAGGAATATAATTTCGAAATCATACATAAATCGGGTAAAAAACATCTGGACGCTGATGGTCTATCTAGAGGACCCTTACCTGAAAACGAATGGGACGAAGATTATGAAAGACTATTTCTGAATCAAATAATAGACGAAAAGGATGATTTTATTGAGAATATTAAGGAGAACCTTAGTGGAAACAAGCGTTCAATTACACAGAACTTCAAAGAAGAAAATGGGTGTCTCTACAAGAAAAATCCAAATCCTGAAGGTAGGGCATGGTTGCTGGTAGTGCCAAAGAAGAGAAGGAAGGAGGTCATGAGTGAATACCACAACCATATGTTGAATGGCCATCTGGGCGTCGCCAGAACCACTTACCGATTGAAGAATAAATACTATTGGCCTTCCATGTTGAAAGATGTTTCAGAATTTGTAAAGACGTGCCATCTTTGCCAAAGTCGGAAAGGTTCAAATCACTTGCCTTCTGGACTTCTACAGCCTATTCCCCCAGCTAACTACCCTTTTGAAAGAATCGGAATTGACTTTGTTGGCCCCTTGCCATCAACGAAAAGAAGAAGGAAGTGGATAATTGTGTTGACTGACTATTATACCAAGTATGCTGAAACAAAGGCAGTATCAGAAGCAACCGTGAAAGAAGTCTCTACATTTTTAATCGAACATATTATTTTACGTCACGGGGCCCCAAGATTTCTTATTAGCGATAGAGGTTCACAATTCACTAGCAATTTGATGAAGGAGGTAATGAAAATGTGCAAAGTGAAACACTGCTTCACAACGAGCTATCACCCCCCAGACTAACGGACTAACGGAACGGCTAAATAGAACTTTAATCAATATGATCAGCATGTATGTGAACACAGACCAAAAGAACTGGGATGAAATCCTCCCTTTTATCACCCACGCGTATAATACCACGATTCAAGAAACCACAGGCTACTCTCCATTTTTCCTGTTGTTTGGAAGGGAACCCATGTCCCTCTTAGACGACGAGAATATCCCAACGGACAGTAACATGGACGATTACGACGAATATATAGAAAACTACTTAGATAAAATAGCAAGGACGAGACAGGTAGTCATTGACAACACAGAGAAGACTCAGGAAAGAATGAAAAGAAACTATGACAAAAAACACAATGAGAAAATCTATGAACCAGGACATTTAGTGGCAGTTTGGACACCAGTCAGGAAAATCGGAAAATGCGAAAAACTATTGAGAAAATATTTTGGCCCATATCGAATATTAAAGAAGCTGTCTAACGTAAATTACTTAATTGAGCCGAAAGATAATCCTGGCCAAGACCCATTGATTGTCCATGTCTCAAGACTCAAACCCTATTTTGAGAGAATTGATGAGGTAACTCACGAGGACGTGACGACCTCTGGAGAGGGGGAAGTGTTACATCATGATTAATGGCGTATTTATTATATTATTTTTAATATATTTGAAATTTAAATTATATATTTATTTATTTTTATATTCTATGATATTTATTTAAAACAGATTATTTTTAGATTATCATCATTTGTATTTAGGTACACTGTGACTTCACTGCTCTCTTTGATGTGAGAAAATAAAGAAAGGATTCTGGTGGCTACATAAAGTAGACTTATCTCATTATTCCCTTTTATAAATTTGTAGGATGGTTGAAACACGCTCTGGTAAGATGCAAGACCCAGCACAGGAGAGAATCAAGGCTGAAGAGTCTGCCAAGCCGCAACCTGGTGCAACAATATACATGCTAAAAGATACAACTTCCTTAAGTTTTGTCCATGAGTGTATCTTTCATAGTTATTGTCTAAATCCCGATATACATGCTATAAAATACAACTTCCTTAATTTTGTCCATGAGTGTATCTTTCAGAGTTATTGTCTGAATCCCGATATACATGCTAAAAGGTACAACTTCATAATGATTGATGATCACAGCTTCTTTACCTTCACAATTGTACACTAAATCAACTCTATTACCCCCCCCCCCCCCCCCCCCCAATAACCAATTAGTACTCACCTTCAGAATACAAACTCTAAAGCCAGGAGATATAATAGAAATCCTTTTATTAAAATAACGACCTCACATAATACATTTGTCGAAAATATAAAGTCGCTTAAATTATATCCATATAGGCTTTTTATTTGTGGTTGCTAGGCCAAAATATAATTCTCTATTTAACCAAATTCTAGAGAAATATATATACATAATCATGTAGATTATATATTTAATATATAAATATATGAAAAAAGAGAGAAATCGTATTATATTTATGATATAATTTGTATTATATATTGCGCAATTATTTAATTATATTTATGGCTTGTTTTCAGTCTTTAAGAAGAATTAATCAAGTTTCAATTTATTTTGATATGAACATTTATTTCGTCTGCTAAATATATTATTTTATATCGATCTTGATTATATTGTGATATTAATAGAACAATATTCTCTATTTTGAAAATAGATCAATCCATAAATAAATCTTTAATTAAAAAGGCATATATTGGATCAAAAAATAATTTATTTTTACCAATATTTCAGTTGGCTGAACGCCAACCTTTATCAAGGTGCTAACACACATTAAATATGAATGAAAGGAAGAAAAATTTGCAACGAGTTTCTTTATTCTGAATATTGGCGAGCTTTCAGGCGTTAGCCTATCTTCAGGCCGATTTCGCAAAAAAATATATATATAAATATATATATAAATAATATATTTTTTGCGAAATCGGCCTGAAGATAGGCTAACGCCTGAAAGCTCGCCAATATTCAGAATAAAGAAACTCGTTGCAAATTTTTCTTCCTTTCATTCATTGAATATCTAATCGCAATTATTTAGGATTTTATTGTGTAATACACATTAAATATGTTTTAACACCTTGATAAAGGTTGGCGTATAGCCAACTTATATATTGGTAAAATAAAAGTTTTTTTGATCCAATATATGTCTTTTTAATTAATTATATGAAGGTATATATTTATATTTAATTATATGAAGGTATATATTTTCAAATCAATAGGCTTGAGGGATAAGTCTCTTTTAAATACATTTATTTCAAGCTTTCGGGCTCAACCGCCCTTCGACAGGAAAAATTATAAGGGCGGTTGAGCCCGAAAGCTTGAAATAAATGTATTTAAAAGAGACTTATCCCTCAAGCCTATTGATTTGAACATAATATTATGGGATTACCTATTAATAATTAAGTATATATTTTCAGTTATCCTTTCATTTATCGAATGGAATTCTTGAAACAGAAAGATATAATTGTGAAAAATATAGTTTAAAAGTGAAATTGTACTGGGATCTGGTGGATAAATGAAGAAAAAGGTATTTTCTGATTGTGTAACTAAATTTGCTGATGGTTTACTCTATCTGTTGGAATAAATATCAATTAATCGTTGATTTTTAATTATTCTAGAATTGACCAGTTACCCATTTTTGATTGATCAAGAAAAGTTAACCACATGTGTTTGGGGCTGTTGGCCCTCATCAGCGTGATGCAAGCTATATATATATATATATATATATATATGAAAAAAACAATTGGAAAAAAATATAAAAAATAAGTGGGTCAGGTGTTGATATTAAAAACAAAGTAGGCATATCCTGACCAGGGGCACATGTGCTTTTCAGAAGGCAGAGCGCCATCTGGTGGTAAGCCTACTCCACGATGACGAGCGCCAAAAAGCGCGAAACGCGTTCGTGGATGGCTTTTCTTGATTTATCAAGAAATTGGGTTGGCCAAATATCAGGGAGCAGGTTAAATCAATGAATAGTTGATTTCTGTTCCACCAGATGGGGCTCTGCCTTCTGAAAAGCACATGTACTCCTGGTCAGGATATACCTACTTTATTTTTAATATATAAATATTGTCTTTTTTGTATAAGTAATTACTTTATTTCATTATAATCAACTTGAATTCTAAGGGTCGTAAATAATGATCATGTCTCGATTCTCAGACTGGAAGATTGCGGGAGGTTATGATCAGACCAGAAAGCCCACAAACCTTCTCCTCATTAGAGGGAACGGAGAGGTATCAGGTGAACTTTGTGCTAGGTGGGGGATTTAGTTGCCAATGTCGTAAGCTAAGTGCATAGCGACAAACCTCGGATAACCGATCTGACATCGTAGTTTACGACGCTTTAAGCGTGGCTGGGATGAGGGTGATTCAGACGGGAGGTTGGGAGAGATTGGCACGTTGGATGCTCTTCTATATATTGCGCAGCTTGGAACCAATCCTCTATGGACAAACTTGGAACATGCGGTGGGTAAATTGGATGCCCTATAACTCCTTGTCTAAGTCAAAGTCGCACGCACGAGCCAACAAGGATGCAAGGGATTTGTTTCCTTCTCAAAATTTAAATTCAAATTGTTTTCTTTTCTTTAAATAAGTAAATATATAAAAAATGTCTGATGATAACAGGAAATTATTATGGGCGGAAGAAATAGAACAATCAGAAGTCCTGACTCCAATTTATATAAAAACTAAAAAAGGCCTGAATGGAGAAAAATTATGCACAATTGATGCCACGCTTTTAAAACAAATTTTAGAACGTTGTCAAATCCCATATGTTTTTGAAGATGAGGCAGTTACTGCACGAAAACGACAACGACAATCAAAAGAACATTGCATTTCATCCTCTGATGATGAAGAAAATCCAAAGAATCCTAGAATTCAATTAGACAATCAGAGCCGTAATAATAAAAATGATTTGGACGAAGTGGAGGAGGGTCACGATGAGGAAGGACCTTGGTGTGATGTCCCAAAAGTAGAAAAATCAGAATTCCTCCTGTTATTGTTGAAAATGTGAACGATTGGAAATTGCTTTGTAAAGAACTAAACAACTTAGCTGATGAACCATTCCAAGCCACCATATCAGGACCTAAGCATATTATCAAAGCTAAGAATATAGGAGACTTCAAAAAGATCCGTGAATATGTTCGTTTAAATAACGGCGGCTACTCCTATAAATTACAAGAAGAAAAACCTTTAAAGGTAGTCATAAAAGGCGTTTCAACTAGTTTTAAAATTGAAGACATTGCAGTTGAATTATCCCACTTAGGCTTTAAAGAGCCTCAGTAAAAAGGCTTCACCGCCAATCGTCAAAGCAGGCAATAAACATAGTTCTTGTTGAACTTCCAAAATATGATTCAAACAAGAATATTTATAATCTGACTGACCTGCTGTACCAGAAAGTGGTCGTTGAATCCTTCAGATCTCCCAGAAAGGTCACCCAATGTTTCAATTGTCAAGGGTTTGGCCATGGGCAATTGAATTGCTTTCTAAAACATAAATGTGTCAAATGCGCCGAAGCTCATCATACTAAAGATTGCCCGAAAAAATCGAAGCAATATTCACCCAAGTGTGTAAACTGCGGGCAAGCTCACACGGCCAATTATCGTGGCTGCCCTGCGTTCCCAAAAATTCCCAACCAGTCTCTTACCCAACGACCACAAATTCCCAAGGTATCTTCATATATTCATAGCAATGTTACCAAAGACAACAGCGCAGTGCAGGACAGTACTTTTAAGCCTAGTTATGCAAGTGTATCGAAACAAAACTTTGCGAATCAAAATATTAAAGCTCTTTGCGAAAAGCTATTAAGCATTATTGGCGAAGTTCTAAAATGAATATAAATATGATTTTAAAATTAGTAATCTGGAATGCCAATGGAATTTTAACTAAAAAAGATGAACTACTCTATTTTTTGGAATATAATGAAATCGATATAGCACTAATCTCAGAAACACATTTGAAAAATTCTAAAACTCTTAATCTTAGAATTACGACGTTATTAGGATGGACCGTCTTATTGGGAGAGGAGGAGGAACGGCTATTATCCTCAGAAATTTCTTCAAGTATAGAAAGATTATTGTTAAGACTGATTATTTGGAAAATACTACTATAGTATTTAAACCTGATGGAAAAACCAGCCTGCAAATTTCTTCTGTTTATCGCAAACCAGATCAACTATTGAAATGTGAGGATTTGAGTAAATTATTTCAAAATAATCTTGTCATCGCTGCAGGAGACTGGAACTTCAAACATCCATTATGGGGCTCTAGTAAAAGTAATCCGAGTGGAATGGTTCTTCATGAGTTTTCGGAATCTGCAGGATTGGACATAATAGCTCCTTCCTTGGCTACTCACTACAGTCATATTGGTCATCCTGACTTCTTGGACTTTGCGGTTTTCAAAAATGTGCCGTGGAATTTTGAAATTACCACAGTAGATGCATTATCTTCTGATCACTTACCTGTGGGTTTAAGGCTGGCATGTCCTAAATATGATTTTTCTATGAAAGTAAATAAGAACACAAACTGGATATATTTTCAGCAAGATTTTTAATCAATAATCCACCTCCCAGATCCCCTTTAAATTCTACTATAAATATTGATCTTGAAATTGAATCCCTCAACAAAACCATTCTTAATACTTATTCTAAAAACACAATAGTTTCTCCCATAGTTAAACCGCATGTTCCTATTTTTATTATAAACATTATCAGAGAAAATAATAAAGCTAGAAAGAAATGGCAGTCAACATGGGACCCCAGACACAGAGAAATTTATCTACATTTTCAAAAGAAAGTGAATATTATATTACAAAAGTACAACCAGCAAAGTCAAAATGATCTTATCAACAGCGCGTTAAATACTCCAAACACCTTCTGGAGACTAGTGAAGTCAACTCGAAAAAAATCGGAAATTAAAAATATTAATGTAGATGGTGATATTCTACATTCAGATGAAGAAATTGGCAAGGCTTTGGCATTTAATTTCTCAAAACACTTTCCATAGTTTCAAAAGAAGCCCTAACAAATCATCCAACCTTAAATGAAACTCGAATGACTCTTGATAACAACGAAAATATTTTGAAACTTACATCACCACAAGAAGTAAAACAAGAAATAACAAAACTTTCTGCAAACAAGGCGCCTGGTCACGATGAAATAACTACCAAATTAATCAAAAACCTACCTATAAAATGGGTTGTATTTTTAACTAGCATTTTCAATGCATCTATTAATCTTTGCTACTTTCCAAAGATATGGAAGCATGCTATAGTTATTCCCATACCAAAAAAGCAACTATCTAAATCCCTGGATGATTTTAGGCCAATTAGTCTCTTGCCGATATTTGGAAAAATATTTGAGCGGATCATCCTTAAAAGACTCCAGACCTATATAGATACAATAAATGTTCTAATTCCACAGCAATTTGGGTTTAGAGCAAATCATTCAACAACTCACCAATTGATTACCGTTATTGATTTCATACAAACTCGCAAATCCCTTAACGAAGCTGTTGGAGTAGTGCTTTTAGACTTAAAAAAAGCTTTCGATATGGTTTGGCACAGAGGCCTCATCATTAAATTAACTCCTTATAATTTTCCTCAGAAATTCATCAGGTTCCTGAATCAGGATAGAACGTTCTCCGTAAAGGTTGGAACATATATATCAAGTCCTCGGCAAATAGAATCTGGTGTTCCTCAAGGCTCAATATTGAGTCCTATACTTTTCAATTTATACAACAATGATATTCCACATATCCCACAATGCCGACCAGCTGTTTTCGCTGATGATACTGCCCTGTTATCCAGCTCGCGTTCCCCAGATATTTTAATTTCCCGCCTTCAAAAATATCTTGAAATCATTTGCAATTGGTGTGATAAATGGAAACTCAATCTGAATCCAAATAAATCTCAAGCAATTATCTTTCCTCCACGAAATAGCTTCAAGTTCACACCCAGGACAAATCTTATAATTTACTCATCTCCCATAAATTGGACCCAGCAGGTCAAATATTTGGGAGTCACTTTAGATTCTAAACTGAAATTCACCAGCCACGTGAAGGATATAATAAGAAAATCTAAAATATCAGTTCAAAAAGTAGTTTATCTGTTAACCAAAAATTTACTTTATACAGAAGCTGTATTCTCCCTATAGTAACATACGCATTGCCTGTATGGTTTAAATACATAACCTTGACTGATAGGAAAAGAATAGATGCATTCATGGGAATTTGGTTAAGAGGTACTGTAAATGCCCCATTTAATCTATCAAATGCAATTTTAAAGCAGGACTTAAACCAGCCTAATATAGAAGATATATACATATCCTCGATCCAGAAATTATATCTAAAACTCCCTACTTCCCAAAATCCAGTTATACAAGAATTGTTCCAATTTGATGGAGACCTCAATCCAAGACATAAAAGACCTGGACTTCACTCTACCTGAACTGTGACCTTCCAGTCAGTTCTGAAGGCCATTTTTTAGAAATTCTTGATGCCTAACATCCACGATAAAGTGACTCGTGAGCTCTATGCTCGAATGGTACACTGTAAATTTGAGAGGAAATAAATAAATAAATATTGTCTCGTGGAAAATTAGGGAAGACCAACTTCGGGATGAGACATCAATTTATTTCAGGCAAGAACAAACAATGAATGATAAACAAAAGATAAGCAAAAAGGGAAGTTTACAGAGAGGCAAAATATAAACACACACACACACACATAAAAAAATGATACTCTGTTAATACTAGTGTAAAATAATAAATACTTCGCTACAATATCTTCAATAATTTAATTATTTTATCTCTATCTTCGCCCTTCTCTCTCTTGATTATATATGGCAGTTTCAAGGAAGGATTCCGCTTGAAGACATGGACCTTAAATATTATGCGGTATCACTACCTCAAGATACTATCAGGAGATGGTATATTTAGCTTGGGTTGATGGGTCACCTACGAATCCAATAGAACTCTGGATTATGATAATCGTTATTATTATTATATAAGCGTTATAATAATTACATAATCATGGACAAAACTTAAGAAAGTTGTATTTAGAATGTATGTCGGGATTCAGACAATAACTCTGAAAGATACATTCATAGACAAAACTTAAGAAAGTTGTACCTTTTAGCATGTATATCGGGATTCAGACAATAACTCTGAATGATACACTCATAGACAAAACTTAAGGAAGTTGTACCTTTTAGCATGTATATCGGGATTCAGACAATAACTCTGAAAGATACACTCGAGGACAAAACTTAAGGAAGTTGTACCTTTTACCATGTATATCGGGATTCAGACAATAACTCTGAAAGATATTACAGTGATCTTAATTGAAGAAGAAAATTGAACACGAAATATATAAAATATGTACATGTGTGTCTGATAATTTATAAATTAATACTAAATTTCAAGTTTTTAATAAGTGTTTTTAATATGAATATTTTTTTAAATTCAAAATTTTATAGAAAGGAAACCCTTATAGTTCAACCGGGGTGGAACGAAATTGATATCAGGCCGGGTGTTGTCAAATGTGAACCTGGCAATAGTATCAACCCTTCTACCTGACTATCATACTAATCTCTCTTATTAACACTGGACCAAACAAAGAGAAATGGAAAATGAGGTTAAATTCAGCACTCTGTGCATATATATGTATGTGGGTGTGTGATTTTGATCATTTTTATCATCACAACTGTAGGTTTAGACATCATGGACCGGCGATTTCACGATTACGAACAGGACATTTTAGAATGCTCAAAACATTCCTGAAATGCCCCAAATGCGATTCCCAACCAGCCATTCCTGAACATCTATTGAATTGTATCAAATCCTCCAAAAAATACCTTTGGGAAAACTCCAGGACTATAATAGAAAAGCTGAGACAATGGAACCTAATGAAGGTCGTTTAAATGACTTGAGGAATAAGTAACAACAGCAACTGTGGGTGTATCATAACAAATAGGGTTTTGTTAAGCTATGAGTGTATTTATCGAAATACTTTCCATATATGTAAATTGTAAGCAGAGCTGGAGCTTTTGCCTTGTTCAAATTTTGGAAGACGGCTGAAGAGAAGGGGAGGCTATATACATAATTTAATTGATGTAAATAATTATATGCAAATAATCTATGTCAGGATTAGAATGACGAATCCTGTATGGGACTTTGATTCCAGTAAAAGGCTTGTTGTTGCGGTTGTATATAGTCACAGTGTAGAAAATACTATACTATACCTACTAATTATAGGTTTCTATCTGTATTCTTAGTTCTCTTCTCTTACTCTGTAAACTGGCGAATCCTATATAGGACGAGAGGTCCTCAATAAAGGGTTTTTGTTCTTGTTGTTGTATATATGTACATTTTTATGTATTTATTACAAAATCAGCCTACATATATACATATTGTCGCGTATATGGGCCTCAAAAGACCTACAATAAAAGAGGAGGAGTGTTAGAAGTCTTGGAGCCAGTTTCTGTTGTTACTTTCGCCATCGCCACAGTCGCTACTCTTCTGGTAAGTTTCTCGTGTCCCTCCACCAGTGGTAAGGCTGATAGATACTGCCAGAGGAAAGGAGTTATACTCGAGTGGTGGTTGTCAGGAGGTCTTTGGGTGCTCTTCAGGGTAGAGCTGCAGAGGAGAGCAATGGAATCCTGGGGTATATGATCCACGGTGGAAGAAGCGGCGTCGTCTCGAAGAACAGGAGGATCAACGCGCGACAATATGAATGTTTTGCTCTGTGACATGTTCTACTTTCCTTGAAGATAGAGGTTTCCTGGCTGGAATTCATTGTTCTTGAAATAAGAGACATTTCAACCAGTAATGGCCGAAGTGTCTTTTATTTCAAGAACATGTGCTATTTACTTACTAGGATTATCATGGTCTATAAAATATTCAACGGTTGTAAATAGAAGAGAAAGAAAAATGTAAAAATACCACCACACAACAAACCCGCTAATAAATTATTTTTTTTTAATATGAGTGCAAAAGCAATAAATAATGGCGTCTTAATATGTTCGATTATTAGATTCCTGGAAAGGAATTTTTAGTTCACGTCAATTTACGACCAGAGACGGTTAAAGAACCTCTCTATCATTGTCGTCTGCCTTCTTCTTAAGCTATCTTCTGGCTTCTGTCTAGTAGGTTGTCGCCTGGGTTTAGAATTTCGTCATACTTGCTGTTTCTCTCACTCGATCAATGGGCTTCATCTTGGTTGATGTTGCATCGCTGCCCAGCTTCTGTAGTCGACTGATTGACGAAACTATGCACAGGAATTTCCGTGTTAGCACCATCGGTACTGTCTGGGAAGGCCGATCCCACTTTTGATCGGGCTCAAACATCATATACTTTGGTCATTAGTCCGTAAAACCAAATTCTCTCTCTCTCTCTCGGCGTCGGCCTCCATCCCGAGGCAATGAAGTTGACCAGTGTAGCGAAGGCTACCATCTACAAGTACCATCTTGGTCTTGAGGTGGACAATGCCAGCCAACACCTAGACCTGCCCACTCTGTGGGAAAGAACTCTCGCAGTCCATCGGTGGCGGAGTCTTTCCCGCGGTGGGCGCCACCAATGAAGACCTTGTATATATTTTATATATGTGTATATTCATCAATTATTTTTATCTATTTATATCTATTTATTCATATATTTATCATTATATAATATTATTCATTCATAATTATATTTATTCTGTATTTAACCTTATATAATATTATATGGACTTTGAAATAAAGTAGTTTCAATCTCAATCTCTCTCTCTCGCTGAGCTGGAGCAACTCCCCGGGCAGCTCTTGCCAGGAAACCATTCTGTGCCAATTCCTCAACATGGCAATTGAGTATGTTGGGGACAACAACTCCATTATGTCCAAGTACCTATCCGGACTCAGGGCGGCTTGTAGCCCTTGATGTAATCTAGACGTCCCTCGGGGAAAACCTCGAGTCTAATGTCATATATATACTTAATTATGATACTGATAGCTGTAATCTTGTTGTAACTTTGTTTTGATGTTGACTCGAAGTAAATAGAGTATGTTTCAATCTCAATCTCTTTCTGGGCCTGGAGATGCAGGGAGTTCAAGACGATCCCCTCCTGGTCTGGAGGAGGACCGTATCAAAGTGGTGGAGCTTCCCTAGCTAATAAAATCATTGTACATCCACATAATCGATTCAATTTTATTATCATTATTATATTTTTTTGTAAAAATTGACTAATTGGGAATAAAATTATTTCAAATGTCTCTCTCTCTGCTCGGAAAGGCCACGCCGTACTCGCGAATCTCCATTTACATTGTTTGCTGTATGCTGAAACCTACACTGATCGTCACCCAGTTTCTGTAAAAGTGGACGACTCATCTGGAACTACCATCACCTTCGGCTTTGATTGCTCGGGCGTTGCGTCTTCACTGAACACAACGCAGATGTAGCTATGAGGCTTGTGATGAACTCCTTGTCCCATCCATCCCAATCGGCTTCAGTCTAACAGTTCTGCGTCAACTGTGAGTGACTGGCCCACCGGTATTGATCTTTGCATGAAACCTCTTACCGGGATACCTTCACCATCATTTTCTAGGGAGTCGGTGGAAGGGTGGTCTATACCATTGGTTTTTGACCGCTACGACCCGGGATCCAATCCCCCATTGTCACTTTTTTTCTAATTAAAAAATGCTCCGATGACCCCCGATTCTTGCAAAAATCCAACCCCACCAGCGAGTACAATTAATCAAACGGGGCTATAACACATTTGTAAGTGCAAAAGTCGAACTGCTTTTCATGTGTGTAGACATGTGGTGCATTTACAGTAAAAGCAGTCGCCAACTTCTACACACCATGATTATCATGGCCTGTACCACGTGTACTAGGGATAAGTAATAAAACCATTCAGCTGCTTTCTATCTAGCAGGGTTAGCTCTTCGAGCGAGGTCTGAATAACGACCACCCGGTCATCCTATCATCTGTTTGCCAAGACGTGTATCTACAAGGTTTCCTCAGCGTAGAACTGAAGAGGGTTGATGAAGACCCCCTCCCTGTCTGGAGGAGGTAAAGGTGGGGACGCCTCCTTCGCTGAAGAAAATTACATATTAACACCCTATTGTATATATTACCATTAAAATTTTTGTTGTTTGCTCACATTTCTATATTTTATATTTAATGCGTGAATGGCTTTTCTTGATTTATCAAGAAATTGGGTTGGCCAAATATCAGGGAACAGGTTAAATCAATGTTTAGTTGATTTCTGTTCCACCAGATGGCGCTCTGCCTTCAGAAAAGCATATATGCTTCCGGTCATGATATGCCTACTTTGTTTTTAATATTTTTTCATTATTCAACCATTAACTATATATGAGTGTCAAGGCGGTTAAATTGTCATTACATATGCCTTTTTATATATAATATTTCTTTAGTCTCAATTTACAGGTGTTACATTCGAGTCACCTTGTCCTGGCTATCTACATATGGCGAATTGGTGGAGTAGTAGTGGTCCCAGACCTTTCAGGAGGAAAGCTGTTAGGTGATGAGCTCCTAACTAAGCATCAAGGTCAGGATATTTTTAATATCAATACCTGGCCTTTATATATATATGTTATGAATATTTTGTTTGTTGTTAGATAAAGGGTTGATAAGACAAAGGATCGATAAGATAAAGGGTTGAGGTGCAGTCGTGATAAGAAAAAGATAATTATTTACCGTCAAGTAGCTTTTATTTTCAATTACTTGAGAAAAGATTACACATTAGTTATTTTCACATTATATAGAATTTATAAAGTTAATCCTATATTAGTGATTTAAAAGGATAGATATGTTAACTACGCATATTTACAACAAAACTGAAAGTCATTCTAAAAACGATGATAACAAAAGTAAAATTATCAATGGATAAAATAAAATATATATATTTTTAAATTAGATTTTAATTGCCATCTATCGTTAAAATTTTACACAAATAAATTTTACTGGCAATGCGTTTCTTTTAAATATCATCAAATATTATCTCTACAGACCTTACTGCAATGATATGAGTTATTGAATGAGAGGGCTTGGCTCATCAGTAGTGAACCCTCTCAGCGGTTTCGCCAAATTAATCTATAGACCGCTCTACTATTGCATTGGACTGGTTTTGTTATATACCCTGCATTTTCTATGGAAGGCAGCTTAGGGGTGTTTAGTGAACTATGGACATAAGCTTATAGGTCTGTAGAGGTACATACATTTAATTTCAAGGTATTGCATCGAGCAAAGCTCTTCCGCAAAATATGTTTTCATAACCGAATATATATTAGTAAATTAGATTTTAATTGCCATCTATCGTTAAAATTTTACACAAATAAATTTTACTGGCAATGCGTTTCTTTTAAATATCTTCAAATATTATCTCTACTGACCTTACTGCAATGATATGAGTTATTGAATGAGAGGGCTTGGCTCATCAGAGGGTTCACTACTGATGAGCCAAGCCCTCTCATTCAATAACGGAGAGTTGCTAAATAGTAAAAATGGTAATTTCGGAATTGTAAATTGTCCTTTGTAGAGAGATGTCCTCTAGCGTGAGTTTCCTCTGATGGAGGTTCTACTGTTATATTTTCAATGAATAATCCGAATTTTTTTAATTTTGTGTGACTCTCTCTCTCTCTCATATGATAAAATAAGAAATGAAAAATCACGAATTCATTATTTTATTTCATTAGAGTTTGGATGAATATTTAATTGCATATTTCTCTCAAATTTTCAATAATATTTATCTTTCTCTCATATCGAATAAACTTAGTTATACTTGAATAATTCTTTGAAGTTTCATAATTCACACATTGTCTCCAAAAGAAACATCTTTAATCATATAAATGGTAAAAATCAGTAAGAATGACGAATATGGCACCTAATGCCTAACTTCAAATCTATAAGATTCTAATTGCCATCTTAATCCTTTGAATATATTGTCACGAGAGTAATAAGGATTCCTTCTCCATATAAGACCAGGAAATTTCTTGGAATCGGGTAGAGAGGCCAGTTCAATCTTCCATTTTGATTTCCCATTTGACAAATCGCCATCACTGGACTTAGAGAAAGTGATGTAATGCCGACGTTTGGATCGAGATTTCGTTTTGATACAAGAAGGCTGACACTTCTTACAAGGTTTGGATGTAATTTCTATGCTACAATTGACTGTTGGTTGTAAGGAAAGAAGAATATTTTTGCTTATATCCTCACCAGAGAGAAAATTTGCTTTAAAATTGAGATCGGAAGGAATTTTACGAAAAAGTGGATAGTTGAAATTCCCATCAAGATAAATATTTGGAAGGCTACTGGTGAATTTAGCTTCAGATATTTTAGATTCAAGGCTGTTATCTGATGCACCAGAATTTGAAAGTTTTGAAACAAAATCTGAAGAACTTTCACGTGATGTTTCATCTAGACTGCTGTAGTTTGATAGAATTCCGTAGGAACTTGCAAAAGAGCTAGTTAATGAAAAATGATCAGTTGTTGTCCCTGCAGAAGCAAATTCTGGAGTTGTAATCTCTGACTCGACAGAACGGCTTATCCTTTCTTCATAATCATCATGTATTTGGCTTGAAAGACTTCCATTGATGCTCTCTTCTTCGAGAGTTTCGTAGGAAAGTGAATTGTCCCCATCTCCTTCGTCATTCTGTATTGAAGTGTATTTTTGAGGCCTACTTCGACGTGCCCAGGATAATGTTTTAATTTTGGAAATTCTGTTAGAACCAAACATAATGTAGAATTTTGTGTATATTCTGTGTATTTTTAAATAATCTTTACATATTAAACATTCATATCTCTATTAAAACATTTTAGAATTTTGTAATTTGATAATAATAGTTGCTATGACTGTCCGAACTTTGCAGAAGTGAGACATTGTTTTCTTCCCCAGATATAACCGATTTACCTCTCTTACATATTTCTATCTCTCTTATATATTCACATACATATATATATATGATTTAAACTATGGAATTATTGTAATATAGCCAAATATATAATACCACATGTGTGACCACGTGATTGTATATAACTTGCTATTTACTGTAACTATGAAACATCAAATAACATCAATCTGTACCGTTTAAAACTGTAATAGAATAAGAGAAACTGTACAGATAGAAGAATTAGAGAATTACAGGAGAAACTTAAGTCTGAAACTAATCAGGCCTAGTACGATTAGAAAACGAGGCTTAAGAAACCCAGTCCAAGTTTTACGAGGTCATAGCACTCTTGGCTGATGTAACTTTTCTCACCCCTGATTAAGTCAGAAAGAGCAGTGACCTGCCTGGACCCGTTAAAGCTATAAAAGGTAGCTCCCAAACCTAAGTATATAGTTAATACGTTTTCTTCCGTCAGCGAGAGCCTTGGTCTACGTCACATCGATTGCCAGGTAATCCTTTCCTGCCTGAATCCTCCTCTTTCCATTCCTTCTTAACGACAGCCGCTTCTTCTGTGAAATCTCTGTTTGATTATTTCACATTTGGTCAAGTTGTGTCGCCTTCCCTACGACTGCACGGTAGCGGTGACTAGAGGCTCATCTAGTATCAGGTAACACTGGTCCGAGAGGTCCCAAGATATCACATATATATATAGATGGCGTCAGATTCTGACGTTTATTTTGACGGGAGAGGCGACCATTGCTTCCATGGATTAATTTCCTCCCGGCAAATTTTCCATCTATATATATATATATATATATATATATAAAACGAAAATTAAAATTATACCGCGAATGTTTCTTTTAAAAATCGAAATTTATTTTCAAAGAGAAATAGCGACATTTCTAACTTTGACGATGAGGTATGGGAAGGTGAAACATGAAGAGTAATGGAGAACGGAAAAATAAAAAGTGTCCAGGGGCGGGAATCGAACCCACACCCTTCTGCTTACCGGGCAGGTGCCTTGTCCACTCGGCTACCCTGGACGTATTTTTCCGTTCATAACTTATATTTAAAGTAACATTTATTTAAAGCAAGGGTAGCCGAGTGGACAAGGCACCTGCCCGGTAAGCAGAAGGGTGTGGGTTCGATTCCCGCCCCTGGACACTTTTTATTTTTCCGTTCTCCATTACTCTTCATGTTTCACCTTCCCATACCTCATCGTCAAAGTTAGAAATGTCGCTATTTCTCTTTGAAAATAAATTTCGATTTTTAAAAGAAACATTCGCGGTATAATTTTAATTTTCGTTTTACAATCATCAGCCGCGTTATATTGTATTATAATATATATATATATGTTATATATAAAAATGAAATGATTTTCTGCTTGAATTTAGATCATGTTGAAATTATACTACGGTGATGCAGTCGTGATTTTAATCTTGAAAGTATGATAATAATAATAAATTTGATCAGTAATTTAATTGAGTTAAAGGAATATATAAAAAGCATAGTTTGATAAAAGTGCTGCCTGGCTTAAGGCGAGTATAACAAGGAAAACAAAAGATTATTTACATAATGTACAAAAGTTTTGAGCCGGCCATCGGGGAACAACAACAATGATTTTATATAGTGGAAGAGTGACCTCTGGCGGTCGATTTAGCAGAATATTTGTATCTATGAAATATATAATTTTAAATAATATATATATATATTTATTTATTTATTTTGTATTTAACCTTATATAACCTTAAATGAATTATGAAATAAATTAGTTTCAATCTATTTTTTAACCACTTTTTATATAGATTTTATTAACTCTGTCGATTAATCCATATAAATCTGTAAATATATATTACAAAGTTTCATTTTGTTGTTGTTTTTTGGAGCACTATGTACAAAATTGAATATTGAATCAAAATATAATTCATTTTACCAATATTTCAGTTGGCTGAACGCCAACCTTTTTCAAGGTATTATAACATGTTAATGCGTGTCAACAACAAACACAGCGCCACAAAACGTCAATGGAATTAAGTTTTAAGAAGATATTTTGCCTATATTCAATGGGGAGGGAGACCTATTTCGAGGTATTGATAAATAAATTATTTTTTGTTCCAATATATCTCTTTTTATATAAATTATAGCATATTTATATATTATTAATAAAATTACTAATATGTATTGTCATTTTGCATAGTTTGTTGATGTTTTTTTTAATTAAAAACGGTACCTTTACAAAACACAATAGTCAAGCTTCTATTTGGAGAATTCCTCCTATATTTTCGTTGATTACCTTAATCTAAGGTATGATTATGATATTTTATTGCTACGTGTCTATTTACAGGATTATCTATTCGTCTTTATTTTTCCCAATTTGTCGATTTTATCTGTCAGATAAGGTCGGTGGAAAGATGGTCTAAACCGTTGGTTTTGGACCGCTACTAAGCCAGGATTGAATCCCACATTGAGCTTCTTTTTTTTTCAAATAAAAAAAATGCTCCAATGGCTCCCGATTCTTACAAAAGTCCAACCCACCAGCGAGTGTAAATAGCCAAACGGGGTTATAGCACATTTGTAAGTGCAAAGTCGAACTGCTTTTCACATGTGTAGATATGTGGTGTACTTACAGTAAAAGCAATCGCCAACTTCTACCCACCATGATTATTATGACCTGTACCACGTGTACTAGGGAAAATAAAAAATCTGTCAGAATAATTTTCTTTTATTTTTTTCCAATTTTTGGCCTCTTCTTAACATGTTATGAGGCTTATAGATTCTTGTTTAATTATAATACGAAAACGTACCATCTGTATATAATAAATTGAAGAATTAAATCACGAATGTTTCTTTTTAAACATAAAACAAACTTCTACTATCCTTACTGCGATGAATTATGCCTAACTGGCCTTTTACTTATTGTTTGCGGAAGAGCATTGCTCGATGCAAATATTTATATATAATTCTACTGTCCTAAAAGCTCATGTCCATAGTTTGATTGAGAACCACTTCTGAGATTCCACCCTTCATTGTAGCATATATAAACAAAATGACCCAATACAGTATTATATCTCTAAAGAAGCGGTCTGGTAGATTAGAAAAAAAAAAATTGGAGAAAACGCTGGGAGGGTTCACCACTGATGAGACAAGCCCTTCTAATATATTTTATCATCGCAGTAGGGGCAGTAGAAGTTTGTATTATATTTAAAAATAATCTTTTTTTTCAATGCTTCCATTTTTTATAGATGCTAGTTAGTTAGAAAACTGGTTAAAGAAGGTTCACAGTGACAAATATATCAGTTCGAATAAGGAATCAAAGATAACGGCGACTATTTTCTTCTCTTCTTCTTCTTCTTTCTTATCTCCACTCAATCATATTAGGGTATCAAATTTGTAGAGCTTGAGACATGACAACCATCATGACTGGGTGAAGTAGATGCACCTGCCTTTATCATTAAGACTGGGAGCACTACTCAGTGGCAGGCCGACATAGCTCCAAAAGAAATGGCCACCTCTGACATGAGGAACAGATGCCATGTGCAGCCGCTCCTAACATGGAGTACAGACTCATCCTGTATCCCTGGAGACCTTACAGGGTACTATCAGCCGGGCCAGCTGAACCCAGGTTTTTTAGTGAGCTTGTTACTGCTCCCCCTCCTCCTTTTTCATCCGGGCTTGGGACCGGCAAAGGCGGAATTACTAGTTTCTTTATTGTGGGGTATAATCTTGGAAAGATTTCGGACAAATAAAGAAACATGTCACCGTTATCTTTAATTCCTTCTTCAAAATTATGTTGGCGATTCTTTCTCTGGTAAATATATCAGTATTATATTTCTGAAATGTATGTGTGAACCATCTGTTGATATCTGCTTGACGGTGATATGTTGAAGAAAGACGGCATTTCTTGAGCAAGCATTCTCATGAAGAGATGGTTAGTTCTCTAGGATTGTGCCTTTTATATTGTTGCATCAATTTTAATGCGCCCTGCATTTATTCAAATCAAAAATTTATCATCATTCCTTTTTATAGTTTCATTCCTTTTGTAATATTGTTATTGTACATATATCTTGATTGGTTATTGGAGCGAGAGAGGACCTAGACTGCGGATCACGACCTACGAAGAAGACAACGAATAAATAAACGTAATAACTTTAAAAGGTAATTTATTTTTATTTAAATTTATTTATTTACTTTTATTTATTTGCTTTGTGTATGGGAACCCGCTCGGGAAACGTGTTTAACACCAAGAAGGAAGAAACCAAGGTCGACGACCCTGAAAAGCTGCAACTTAGTGCAACAATATGTCAGAAGAATCTTCGTATCTTTAGCGAGTTACTGTCTACATCGCTTCGCTTTCCTACATGCATTGAAAGGATCAAGGTCTGTTGTGTCTGTAATATTTTGTCAATCCAATTTTCAAGGTCTAAAGTAACGATTATGATCATAAATACAAATAAATATAAAGTGTTATGTATCCTTCTACCTAATATTCAATAGGTAGTGTAGTTTTTCATTAAAATAGATTGTATGCTACTGTTATAAATTTGCATAATATTATTACAGAATTATCATAAGAACTAAAAACATGAATATATCACGCTATATATTGATTACATCACACAAAAACAAACAAGTCCTTGGTCAAAACCATATATACATATTGTCAAGTAGCTCTGCAACTCCGGTCACAAGAAGCTCCATGGGACACCTGTCAATCATCACTGGACTCCGGGGGGACAGGTGTGAGGGGTTCTCGGAATCTTATAGGCAAATAAGGAAAACGGGACGGTGGCTGACCACTCTCATTATTTTCTTTACCTTGGGATAGGTTGTTATCTCTCTCCCTATAAATACCTCTTGTATATAATTTTATTGGAGAACTAAAAGTTAAATACCCTTTATAATAAATTGATTTATCCCAAATTTGCCCTTGCTTTATTTATCTCCGCGACCATATTATATCTCTATATATATAAAAGTCAATGTCTGTCTGTTTCGCGATAAACTCAAAAACTACTGAACCAATTGGTACCAAATTTTGCATGTCGCTTTTTATAAACCTGAGGAAAATTTTCGGCTACATTTTGATTAGTATTTTTGGCTAGTTCTTTTTTTCATTTGAAAAACTTTTTTTTTTACGCGGAGTAAATACGAGGCGAAGTAACAACACGAGGCCAATTAAGCGACCAATGAGCGTTCTGCATTTCTTTTCAAGTTGCTTGCGTACTTTTTTTTTTTAAATATCTTTTTATACGAGTGTCACTTTTTCTACAAAAGTATTGAGAGAGAAATTTATATTACTAAGTTACGGTAAGTGCACACAATGCAATTTTTAAAAAACCTTTACAAAATTAGCGTTACTGTATGTAAACAATGGCTTTCGTATTTTTTATAAATTTTTGTTCTGGCCTTTGTTTTTTTATATAATAAATAAAAGTTACAGTCAATATGATAATTCTTAAAATTAAACAAACAATAGTCAATATGCAAAAAATAAAAACTAACTTTATAAAATATTCTAATATCAAGCAATATGCAAAACCTCTCCTAATATTTGAATGTACATATTATTAGCATCTTAACGGCGTTTATTCGTTTTTATGTACTCCTGCAGGAAGGCAGAAATACTCGAAAGTTCGATATTGTTTTAATAAAGTGTAAAGAATCTCCAGAACTATTTTTTGCGCGGCAGTAAATACGAGGCGAAGTGACAACACCAGGCGAATTAACCGACCAATGAGCGTTCTGCATATTTTCAAATCGTTGTCCAACTTTTTTTTTTTTTAAATATCTTTTTATAAGAGTATTACTTTTTTTTACAAAAGTATATAGTATTAAGTATTGAGATAGAAATTCGTACTCGGGGGAATTCCCAGGCGAAGCCGGGTCATTCGTCTAGTATTACATAAAGATAAAATTTTTACCCTAGAGTACCATCCTCTTTGTTAAGAAAATCTTAATGATGCTATTGTTAAATTCCAAAGAGAGGCATCATGCATGGTCGTAAGGAAATAATTGGGTATAAAAAGAACGTTAGAAAATCCAAAGACAAACGGAAATTTGTTGATTCTTGTTGTCCTCTCAATCCATTCCTGAACGATTTGGATTATCAACGTAACAAAGCGATGCCTGTTCCAATTATATCTAAAAAGATTCGTGAGACTTTAGCCAAAATGGATATCTCTCCATGCTGTGAGAATCTTGGAGAGTCCCTGAAGGTTGGACCTTGTACTGTGGACCGCCCTACATGGCCGATAGGTCCACAACAGCCGCTATTGCCTGTTGAAGAAAAAATTGATATTTCACCACCGCCTTTAAGGAAATTCTTAGTGCCTATCTCACTGAAGCCATGTAAACCGGATAAATCGCTTCCTCCAATCCCTCCTAAAGAACCTCTTTTACCTCCAACGCCACCCGAATCCTGTTCTTGACGTTAAGTTAGGTTTGTTGATTAAATTTGAAGAACATACCAAGACTTTTGTTTCATATCCAAATAGTTTTTTTTTATTCTGGAATTCAAAAGTTTTTTCCCCGTTTCTAATAATATTTTTCTAGAAAATTTCGTGCGAATAGAATTTTTAAGAATTAAGGAAGGTGGAATAATTCCCGCTGAAAGACATCTGTGGTTGAAATGTAACTTCCAACTGTTGATAGAAAGTCGAAGCCTTTCCATTGTTCTTACAAGGCGTAGAGCGTCATAACTAAATAGGTATGATGATATTTATCAAATGAAAGGATTCAAAAGCACGAATGTTTCTTTTATACATAATACAAACTTCTACTGCCCTTACTGCGATGAAAAAATATATTGGGAGGGCTTGGCTAATCAGTGGTGAACCTTCCCAGAGGTTTCGCCAATTTAATCCACCAGACCGTTTCTCAGAGCACTAATACTGTATTGGACGATTCTGCTTATATACGCAGCACTGAAGGATGGAATATCAGAAATGGTTTTCAAGAAAACTATGGACATAAGCTTATAGGACAGTAGAATTACATTCAAATATTTGCATCGAGCAATGCTCTTCCGCAAACAATAAAGACAAGGCCGGTTAGGCATAAATTAACATAAAGCAATAACGCGCCATCTATACATATAAAATGAAAGGATTTAAAAGCACGAATGTTTATTAGTGCTGAATGAATCAATGAATGAATGAGTGTGATGAATTGTGATATTTATCAATTCAACAAAATAGCAAGAAATCAACTAGTTAATCTATATTTTTGAAAATGAAGGCTCAGAAAAACTTACTGCATACGGCGTGTTAACCCTATGGAATTTTTGTTAATAGTCGATATGTGATTCATTCATTAATAATTGATGCAAAAAAGTAAATTGTATTCAATAACAACAAAAACAAAAAGACTTTTATTAGGGCCCATTGCCCTGTGTGGATTCGCCATACAACAACAAAATAATACAGTAATTTTTTTCCTCCCTTTCCCCATGGGCACGTGAGCCTTTGTTTGAAAAGGGATTTTTTATACATCTGTTCTAAAACTTTCCTCACTACCTCTTTTACGTATGAATCTATTTACAATTGATCTGTATAAAAAATAGAGTTCTATTGAATATCAAATTCTCTATCGGGCGATTAGAGCAAACAAAACTACTTTATCCAACTGTGTCCATAGTTTAGCGAATATCCGCCTTCTTACAGATTATATTGCATCTAAAATAATCAAATAGGATTTGGTTAAACTTATGATAGATGATCAAAATGCTTTTAGATCGCGTTCTTCATGTATAATCAGATTTTTTACGTGCAAAAAAAAGTATGAATTATTTCTTAAAACGAATTAATGTATCAAAGATATTTTCCTTTTGGTATTCAATCTTTTTTTTACGTTAAAACTTTTACAATATACAGTTCAAACCACAGAAATTTTAGAGGATTTTTGATAACAATTGGAGGTGTTGTGAGGACTCGAACTGTTACTGTGGCAAGGAAACCCAGGACGCGAGACACCTGCTGTTGGAATGCCCACTTTTCGATAAGGTTGAACAATGGAACAGGAATTTGTGAATATCAGAATACATTTTCAGAGATTTAATCACTTTTGTAAATATATTGTAACGTAGAAAAATCAAGTCTTTGTATATCTGGAGATGTGAAAGTATTTATTGATGACGTCACCACGACCAGTCGACAATTATTAACAACCCTACTATCTACAGCGAGAGAATCTTAAACAAACAAGCAAAGAAATATTTTAATGATGATTTTACAAATACAGAGTAATATATATTTTTATAATATGTTGAATGTTTTTATTGAATAATATTAAATAAAATAATAAATTATTTCTTCGCCACAATATGTATGACTATTTGTCTGACTTGGGAAAAAAAGTATCAGGTTTTGAATCAATCTTATTGTTTCTTTTCTCTTGTAGAGTGATCTAAATGATTGTTTCTGTTTAACAATTGTAAATTGTCGAAATTCTCACTGGCGAGGGTTACGCACATTCTTTACCGCTAAAATTATCTTGAAATTTTGCTAAATGCAATTATTATATGCTTAGTTTTAAGGATATTTTTAGTGTTAGGTAATAGAAAGAAATCTCGGTATTGAAAAATGAGTATTTATTGCCAATCAATTAGGAATATGCTCAGTAAAAACGTCTATAGGTATCAGTTAGGTCTTTCAGATCTGGGTATCGTAGGAAAGGTAGATGGTTGGATGTCTCACAACAGCAATAGCAACAACAGCAAACAGATGGAGTATAGCAGTAATCATAGAAGGTGGTGTCAGACATTGAATGATCACAGCTTTCAGCATCGCTGAATGTCCCCGGATCCCCTGATGTCTGCAGAAGAGGTGTAGATATAGGATAGGGTGGTTTCTTGTAGTTAGGTGATCTTCTCAAGTCAGAATAGGAAACTCGTTTCCCAACTTGAGGTCTTTGGTTATATGTTGATTCTGGACAAACTGGTGGGAGAATTTGGAAACTGGTGCAGACTTTCGGTGCCATACAAGAATCATCACAGCAAGCACATTGTTGAAGAGGAGAGTTAGGAATGGAAGCTAGACATCCTCGGTGCCAAGGCTAGACACAGAATTTACTTAGACAATTGAAACAGTTTTATTGACATCTAGTTAACAATGCATTTAAATAAATGAAAAGTAATGATAATATACAATGATTTATGAGCTAGAAAGGCTCCACCATCTTGATAGAGTCCTCCTTCAGACCAGGAGATGGTCTTCTTGGACTCTCCGTATCTCCAGGCCCAGGAAGTGTTTGTAGATACGGGTCTTGGCAAACGCCATGATGGCCAGGGCGGTATGGGAATTGCTTAAAATATCATTCTGAACCTTTATAATTAGGTTAGCTTAATTTCCAGATGATTACTTTTGGTCTTCAATAAAAGGTATTTGAATGTGGATTTTTGTGAAGGAATGTTACATTGTACATTACTTATATTAAAAATGAAAACACATATGTTTATTAATGTTGTGCATGGTTTTGGTGTCTTGTCCATGTTCCATGGAAAAGGAGGGTGCCATTGCCCCGTTGTTCAGCTACATTTCAGAGTTCCCTGTTCACGGTTACCGTAGCGGCTCACGACACCGTACTACAGGGCAGTCCCTTACTTGTGCTGCTTCTCCCGCCCGCCACGTAGAGGAGAGGTGTCATTGCCCCGTTAGTCAGCCACATTTCAGAGTTTCCTGTTCACGGTTACCGTAGCAGCTCGGAGCTCACAACACCGTACTACGGGGCAGTCCCTTACTTGTGCTGCTTCTCCCGCCCGCCATGTAGAGGAGGAGTTGGACTTGTAGAATGTTTGGCATACATTGTTATTTATATTTGAAATAAATAAAGATGATCTCTCAATTAATTATATTCTACAGAGCTAGTATAAATTTCTATCCCATCTATTAGACTGTCAAATTATATTGACAAACATTTGCAGTTTTATCGTATCTCAGTTTTTTAGCGGGAAGAATGTCGGGAAAAATGTTATTTTCGCATAGTGAACCAATCTCTCACGCTTTCTTATTGGACGAATGTGGACATGTTTGTATATAAGAGGGGGCTGAGGGAATTCGAGAGAATAGTGTGGAGGATTATTGTGTGGAGACGCTTAAAGTGTTCTCTGCGTGATTTATCCGTGTCTGGTGATCTCGTCGCATACCTGTATGACCCATGTCCAATCCTTACCAAAGATACAATAAAATATAAATACTGTTTTTATTTTTAAATCGTGAGTTTTTATTTATATTCTTTTGTTTTTGTTGTACTCTTGAGTGTACGCTTTTCTGTTTATTAAGTTATTCTTACTTTAGCCCCTAGTATATTGCAATTCTGTGTGTAAACCCGTAACTTTGGTCAAGATAATGAAGTCTAATTACTTTGCCAACATTATTCTTGTTCAGGAGTCAAACTTTGTGCCAAACACAAGGTTAATTTGGTTTATAACGATTTCCACTGATCAATCGAGTTGATGATTGATTCTGTTATAGATTTATTTATCTCGGCGACAATTTCAAACATTTCGTGTAATTTCGATTGGCACTATCTATCCGTGGATTGATTTCTAGGTGTTAGACCTTCACTTATTTCAACACAGCTACACCGCACCAATCTTCGCATTGATCGCCGTTAATCCATCCTCCAGTTGTTCTCGAGGACGTATTCTTCGTAGATCGCGAAATGCGTGGTGTCGCTGGAGACCCACTGGCGATTCTCCACCAAACTCTGCAGCGGTGGTAGAGACGCCATATTCATTGTACATAGTGTATATAATCCATATTATCTTTTTTTAATAGTACAGACTGTGCACTTTGCATGTATTGACAAGATATCAATAAAATATTTTAATTGTCAATTGTCCATCCTTCAGAATAAACCATCTGATCAGTCCATATTGTTGCATCATGATTAATGCGCGTATTTTTTAAAATTATTTATAATATTATTTTCAATATATTTAAAATTTAAATTATACATTCATTTATTTTTATAAAACAGATTATTACTACAAAATATTATGTACTATAAAACATTTGTATTTTGATACACTAAATACCCCACATGCTTTAAACTTTGATGTGATAAATAAAGAGAGATTCTAGGTGCTACCTAAATTTATAGTTGTCTTATTATTGACTGGTTTAACCTTGTAAGATGGTTGAGACACGTTCTGGAAAGATGCAAGACACGTCTGAGGAGAGATTCAAGACTGAAGAATCTGCCAAACCGCAGCCCAGTGCAACAATATCTTGCTCAAATTGTCAGTGCTCAGCAGAAGATCTATTTCTGATGTCTTAACAATTTCCCTTCTAATAATGGTGACACCTTTGTTGTTGAGATTCTGCACCCAAGTTCCTGCTGTCAATAGGCGTTATATCACTTCTTGTTTGTCTTACTGAAGGATCTATCGATGAAGATTTAGTTAATTTTTATTCAACTAGATGGCGCTGTGCCATCTAAAAATATTCATGTGAGCATTCAGGATATGCCTTCTTTTTCACTATAATTTTCTCTAAAATTTATATTGTTACAAATATTTATTATTTTATTAGCAGAGTATTATTTTTATGTTTATATTTTGCTACTCTGTACAATTCTGCCCTCTTTTGCTTATCTTTTGTTTATCACTAATAGTTTGTTCTTGCCTGAAATAAATTGTTGTCTCATCCTGAAGTTGGTCTTCCCTAATTTTCCACGTGGCAATATAATCAACCTATAAAGATATATATTGTTGCATCAGGTTGCAGCTTGTAAGACTCTTCAACCTTGATTCTCTCCTCAGACATGTCTTGTATCAGAACATGTTTCAACATTCCTACCAATTTATATAAGGGAATAATGAAATAACTCTACTTTAAGTAGACTCCGGAATCCTTTATTTCTACAAGAAAGGTATTTACAAGTTTTTCAAATCGATCAATACAACCGAGATACAAACTATTTAAAATAAGATGCTGACGTCAAGTCACTAATGATGATAAAACCGAGTGGGTCACCAAAGATTATTCAGTGACAATATCATTATAGTAGAACCTCAATGAGAGGTCACGTGGCTCATGATGATAAAACCGAGTGGGTCACCACAGATTATTCAGTGACAATATCATTATAGTAGAACCTCCATGAGAGGTCACGTGGCTCATGATGATAAAACCGAGTGGGTCACCACAGATTATTCTGTGACAATATCATTATAGTAGAACCTCCATGAGAGGTCACGTGGCTCATGATGATAAACCGAGTGGGTCACCACAGATTATTCATTTACAATATCATTACATTAGAACAACCTCCATTAGAGGACAATCCCGCTAGAGGACACCTCTCTCTATAAGGGACAGTTTTTATTTGCAAAATTTCAATTTTTACTATCTAACAACTCTCCGGTAAGAGGATACCTCTCCCTAAAGGACACTTTGGCTCTGCAATTAGGTGTTGTCCTTTACAGGGAGGTTCTACTGTATGCCATTTTTACTACAGTAATCCCTCGTTATCACGAACTCGGATTATACGAACTCTCGGTTTGCGCGAACCGTTTCTTTTTCGTTTATACATTTATTCGGTTTATAAATTCGGTTTATACGAATTCGGTATATATTCTTTTAAGACGAAAAGGGTATTTCGTTCCCCCGTTGAGTTCGTCTTAACGAGGGATTACTGTATTTAGAACTTCTCCGGTAGCAACTCTCCCTAAAGGACACTTTTGCTCTGTAACTAGGTGTCATTTACAGGGAGGTTCTACTGTATACCATTTTTACTATTAAGCAATTCTCTGGTAAGAGGAAACCTCTCCTTAAAGGACACTTTGACTTTGTAACTAGGTGTCCTTTACAGGGAGGTTCTACTGTATACCATTTTTACTATTTAGCAATTCTCTGGTAAGAGGACACCTCTCCAAAGGACACTTTGGCTCTGTAACTAGGTGTCCTTTACAGGGAGGTTCTACTGTATGCCATTTTTACTATTTAGCAACTCTCTGGTAAGAGGACACCTCTCCTTAAAGGACACTTTTGCTCTGTAACTAGGTGTCCTTTACAGAGAGTTTCTACTGTATACAATTTTTACTATTTAGCAATTCTCCGGTAAGAGGACACCTCTCCCTAAAGGTCACTTTGGCTTTGTAACTAGGTGTCCTTTACAGAGAGGTTCTACTGTACTAACTAAAAGAAAATGTTGGAATGAGTAATTTGAATGTATTTTGAAAGAAATGAAGTTGCTTACCTCTCCGCAGTAGATTATTTTGTCTATTTGTTCGATTAAATTGTGGCAGCAAACACAAGCCTCGTACATATACGTCTGGGGCAGTAGACATTCCAAAGGTGTTGGTGGGGGTCTACGGTCTCCTGTCCATCTAGCAGAATGGAAGCCTCTGGGCCTACAACAGACGGATTATCTTAATTACCACACCTGACAGTCACATATGTCTACAACATGTCAGAATATTTAGAAGTATTTGAATATAGATAGCCTGTGTGGGAGTATAAGCAAAGGGAAGATAAATTTACTGGTCAGAACAACCTTGTGGGTGACCATATTTCCAGCTTTCTGAAAAAAAAAAACATTTTACATAGTTATTTACAAACAATTAGGATTAATATTATTGACTGTATTGACTCATCCATTGATGAGTTCTACTCTTCCCCGGCAGACACCATCAAAAATCTCAAGCTTTACAAGCTTGATACCTTAGTGTGATTGAGTGGAGATAAGAAAGAAGAAGAAGAAGGATATGAATTCTTTATAAATTTCTGGAAAATCAATTTTTCTGTATATATTTTAATGAAAATCTCTTATATTAAATGTATTTAATTCCTTTTTATGCTTTAATAATTAATTTTTCTTATGTCAATATGTAAATGAGGTATATGTCCCAACAAATGGACAACGTATGTTGTCAGGATGGCCATTCTATGACCCGACCGTCAAATGTCATTCCCAATGGGAATTAATTCAGCACATTGTCACGAAGTCCGACCAATCAATGACCTTCAGAGAAAATTACCCTCTACTGTTTTAAAAAATTCAGCTCGCTCTGAATAATTGAACGATCTGACTGTGAACTCGACGTCAGTGTTGCCAGCTGGATTATTGACCGATTTTACTTGATAACTAGAGGAATATCACAGATATATATACTGATGAATTATAATATTGTAGCTAAGAGTATTTATTTTTTTATTAGCAGACTATTCTTCTGTGATAGAGATATAGGTTTTTAACTTTTGAATAGAAAATTTTAATTATTATTTAGATCATTTTAAATTTTAATTTAGACATTTTCAATTTTATAATTTGGCAATTTTCAATTTTAATTAAAAAAAAATTCATTTTAGTTTAGACACTTTCATTATTATTTAGACATTTAAAATTTTAATTTAGACATTTTCAATTTTAATTTAGACATTTTCAATTTTATTTAGACATTTTCAATTTTAATTTGGACATTTTCAATTTTAATTTAAAAAAAATCATTTTAATTTAAACACTTTCATTATTATTTAGACATTTTAAATTTTAATTTAGACATTTTTCATTTCAATTTAGACACATGGACATTTTATAGAAAAGTCCACGTGTCTAAATTAAAATGAAAATGTCTAAATTGAAACGAAAAATGTCTAAATTGAAATTTAAAATGTCTGAATAATAATGAAAGTGTCTAAATTAAAACGAAAAACGTCTAAATATAAATTAAAATTGTCTATTCAAAAGTTAAAAACCTATACATTGGGGAAATCTGAGGCTCTTCATTGGACACGACAACAACAAAATATTAATTGTGATATTTATATTTTACTACTCTGTAAACTTCCCTCTTTTATTTGATCAATTATAGTTTGTTCTCGCCTTAAATAGCTGTGTCATACTGAAGTTTTTGTCTTTCCTAATTTTCCACATGGCATTTTGGTGGAGATGCTGGGTAAATTAGGGAAGATAAACTGAAGTTCGCCGAGAAGACCTTGAAGCCATGGGTGCTGTGATCTACATTTTCCAAGACTGGCTCCAGGATTCCACCGCCGTGTCAAAGACGCAAGAAAAAGGACGCAAAGCTACTAGGAAAAAAGTTCCAAAACTTCGATGGAATCCTTAGCAGAAGCACGTCAGATCCATGTCAGTAACTACAATAATTACAAGCTGTGGGTCACAGTTCCCATAGGAAAGGAGCGATGTAGCAAAGTATTTATTATTTTATTAACAAAGTATGAATTTTGGTATTTATATTTTGATACTCTGTAAACTTCCCTCTCATTATTTATCTTCTATTTTATCATAGAAGAAGAGAGAAAATAGAGATAACCCGGGCTCCTGGAGGGTAAAATCGCCAACTACCCGGGCTGTACAGCAGTCTAGAGGAGAAGTCTAGTCATGGGGGGGCAGATTGCTGAGGTGAACCAGGTAACCAGGTAGTTCCAGGCCGGCAGGGTTTTATCATAGTTTGTTCTTGCCTTAAATAAATTGCTGTGTCATCCTGAAGTTTGTCTTTCCTAATTCTCCACATGGCAATATATTTACTTTCTCTTATCGATGTGTAGCACCTCCTTGATTGGCTGGTTAAATCACGTGACTGTTTTGGTTAACAATGCATTCGCTCCCTAAGCATTAGGTTCATTATCCAATCAGTATGCACTTTACTTTAATTATTTTTATCTTTCCGTTAATCACATATAGCCTCAATAGTTCATTTGCATTCATTAATAATCCATACGTTTTATGATTAACTGTATTATGTTAATTGGTATTGGCATATCTATCTTTCATATTCCTTACTTCTTTATATGTTATATATATATGAATTTATGAAAAAGACATCTCCTTATCGTGCAACTGAAAGTTGCTGAAGGCTTACGCCATCTATCAGAATAAATATCAACTATTCTCGTTGATTTTTAATTATCCAGAGTTGGTCAAATACGAGGGCCTCTGAGGGCCAACAGCCCGAAACGCGTCCATGGTTAGCTTTTATTGATTAATCAAGAATGGGTATTTGGCCAATTCTTGGAATAATTAGAAATCAACGAGAATAGTTGATATATATTCCGATAGATGGCACAAGCCATCAGCAACTTTCAGTTGTACGATAAGGAGATGCCTTTTTCATAATTTATGCACTTCATCCCAGTACAATATCACATTTGTACTATTTTTTCATATATGAATTTGTTTAGCTTCTAAGTTTTATTATCGTAATTACACCTATTGAAGAGCTGTTACCCCAGAATCTTGTATTATTGTGCAAAATATTAGTGTGAAGTTTAGTTTAATGATTTGTGTCCTTCTTTAAAAAATCATACATAGCTTCAATACTGTATTACCATTAACTAATAATCCATTGTTTTATGATTTAACTGTATTATGTTAATTAATATTTGCATTATACATTATGCATAACATTTGCATATATATAATACATATCTAAAGTTTCCTACTTCCTTGTATGTATGTATGTATGGATTTATTCAATTTCAAAGTTTTAGTATTGTAATTATACCCGTTGAAGGGCTGTTACCCCCTAAATCTTGAATTGACATGCTAAATATCAGTGTGAAGTGTAGTGTAATGATTGGTATCTTTCCTTTAATCATACATACTCTCAAAACTGCATTAGCATTAACTAATTATCCATAGTTTTATAATTTAATTGCAACATGTTAATTAATATTTGCATAACCACCTCTATTGTTTCCTACTTCTTTGTATGCATGTGTATATATGTATATATATATATATTGCACAGACCTGTCATCAGAAACCAAATGCCACTACAAAAACATTAAGAACAAATATCAACAGTTACTCATAGAATCTCTCGTTTCCAATGAATATAACGGAGCATAAACAGAAAAATAGATTTACCATCACAATACCTTAGATATCTCTGAAGAAATCAGTAGATCAATTTTATAGGTTCTGGATGCCCTGAAAATGTGGACATATCCCATTAAATTGTTAAATTACATACCAATTTAAAATTTCAGTTGTAAATATCCACGCTGTATGTTTTTGTAAATATTTCTTGTAAGATATAGTCGATGTTTTATTAAGCCCGTTGAAGAGCGATTATCACTTGAAAGCTAGCGTTTTTTAATAAAAAGAAACTCATTGTGAGAAGATATTTTGTAATTTTAAAAATATATGGATTTGTGTTTAGCTTCTAAGTTTTATTATCGTAATTATACCGTTGAAGGGCTGTTACACCTGAAATATTGTATTGTTGTGCTAAATACCATTGTGAAGTTTAATGATTTGTGTTATGTACTCTTCTACCTAATATTCAATAAACTTAGGTAGTGTAGTTTCTATTAAAAGAGATTGTATGTTATATATTGGTATAATATTATTACAGAATTATCACAAGAACTTAAAACATCTCACGCTATATATTGATTACATCACACAACAACAACCAAGTCCTTGGTCAAAACCATATTTACATATTATATAGTACAATTTGTATCCTTACTATAATTACACATAGACTCAATAGTTCATTATCATTAACTAATAATACATAGTTTTATGATTTAACTGTATTATATTATTTGCATATTTACCTCTTTTATTTCATACTTCTTTCTAATGTTCTGCGGGAGACCAACTATTTTTCCATCGCAGTGAGTACAGTAAAAGTTTGTGTTTAATGTTTAAAAAACATCCTTACATTAATCTTTTTATTTCCTAATAATAGATTGGCAAATTTTCGCCCTATATTATAAGATTGTCCGAAAAGTTCGTGTTTTTCTTATTGGCGAATAATATTATTACTGCGAATACATAATAATACAATTACTTTAAACATAATACAAAGACTTTATACACAACGGCGAATAATACAAGGCTGTCCCAAAAGTTCGTAAACGCTTGCAAAAAAAAATAAAAATTAATATTATTCGCCATAACATAAGGTTGTCCTAAAAGTTGGTATTTTTCTTAAAACGTTGTTTATTACTTGGCGAATAATATTATTACGGCGAATACATGATTCAATTACTTTATACATAATACAAATACATTATTGTTATATATTTTTAATAATGTTAGAAATAGATTCGACAACGTTGTGTTGTAAATATAAGATGTAATCGAATAAACATCTTCCCATTGTTTACCGCCTTCGATGTCACACCTCAAGTATGTACTTTTATTTTTATTGTGTGTTATATTATGTAATCTCATTCCTAGATAATTAAAACATTTAAAATCAACCCACACCTTATCATTTCAAATACAAGGCCCACTTTTATACACAACAATTATACATAACGGTGAATAATATTGGTATTTCAATTTTTTGCAAGGGTTTACGAAACTTTTGGGACAACCTTGTAATGCATTTGTATGCATTTAATTAATCAAATCAGATCTTATGACTTGAATTTATTCATTGTTAGAATATTGGAATCTGTGAAAATGTATTATAGGTAAGCATATGATGATAGTTCTGATAAACTGTTATTGAGGTTTTGATTCGAAAAAAAACAAATAATATTTTCTAAATCAAATTTCAAAACTATTCTCTCATGCTACAACTCTGACATGGCCCTGATCACCGAGTAACGAAAACATAACTGTAGAATATAAAATGAAGTAAATGACATTCAAACAAATTGCTGTTATCAAAATACTAAATTATTATAGACGCGTATGATTCTTTTAAAAATTAAACAATATCTACTGCTCTTACTGCAATGGAAAAATTGATGGGAGGGCTTGGGTCATCAGTGGTGAACCCTCCTAGTGGTTTCCCAGACCAGCCAGCCCTTTGCATTATTTTTTCCATTGCAGTAAGGGCAGTAGATTTTGTTTTATTTTAAAAGAATCATACGCGTCTAAAATAGTTTCGTATTTTGATAACAGATGGCGCGCTAGTGCATCCTAATAAAATTGCTGTTATATTTTAGATAGTGTTGGTTTACCAAAGATAAGATCTGGAGAATGGATAGCAACGAGAAACTAGAATGCTATTCCTTCTTTCTTGTTGAACAACAGAAAAACATGATTATAACTGGCTGAAGAGAATGGAGATTTTTGAAATTATTAAGGAGAAAATAGTTTATTATGATACATTAGTACGCCATCTGTTATCAAAATTCGAAACTATTATAGACGCGTATGATTCTTTTAGATATTAAACAATTCCTACTGACCTTACTGCAATGGAAAAATTGATGAGCCAGTCCATCCCATTAATTTTTCCATTACAGTAAGGGCAGTAGAAATTGTTTTATTTTCAAAAGAATCATACGCGTCTATAATTCAGAAAATAGTATATTTATTCATTTCAAAGCGCTATGTCCCCCTAGAGGGACACTTGCGTTGTCATACATGTATGCCTTTACATTTGTCTATACATATTTACAATAATTTTAGGCCGTAAAGAATAATCATATGATATTAACAAGGAGAAAGAGAGAAAAAACATTGTCATAGAATATTTACATCAAAATTGTTCATTTATCATTATCAATAAAAGAGAAGAGAAAAGAAGTTATGTAAAGGTTTAAACATTCTAAGGACAAATGAAGCTCTTAAATCTTAACAAGAACAGAGAACTGTGTACAAAAGAAAGAAACAATAGTTACTCGGGCCCAGGACAACAGCAACAGCGGGGACATGTCGGTTTAGGAGCAGGTCGATCTTGTTGGCATCGTGGTCCGCAATGGCTACAGAACAATTCTTCTTTAGCAGGATGAGCATTGCCCATGTCCAGAGGTCTCCTGCACATGGCTGCCAACAAAAAAATACTTTTGACAAGTCATTATAAATTATACATATAGCTTTAGTAGTAATTACACTCATGGACCAAACTTAAGGAAGTTGTACTTTTTAGCATGTTTATCGGTATTCAGACAATAACTTTGAAAGATGCACTCATGGACAAAACTTAAGGAAGTTGTACCCTTCAACATGTATATCAGGTTTCAGACAATAACTCTGAAAGATACACTCATGGACAAAACTTAAGGAAGTTGTACTTTTTAGCATGTATATCGGTATTCAGACAATAACTCAGAAAGATACACTCATGGACAAAACTTAAGGAAGTTGTACCTTTCAGCATATATATCGGGATTCAGACAATAACTCTGAAAGATACACTAATGGATAAAACTTAAGGAAGTTGTACCTTTTATTGACGTTTACGTGTGTGTACGTTTTAGTGACCTTTATTGAAGGCACACAAGATAACCAAAATGTGAATAAATTTGTCTCTGTCTCCTTAAAAAAGGCAATAGATGACAGCAAAGCCTTTTCAATTCCTCAAGTTTTGTCCATGAGTGTATATATTTGTCAATATTTTAAAATAGAGAAGCTTTGAGTATTTTCTTTTTTAAAATACAACATGCTTTCTCTATATTGATATAATTAGGCATTCTGCTAATAGGTCAAATCATTCGATAAATAAAATGTTGAAGATTGAATATATGTATTTATATAAAGATTTGTTTGCTTATCCCTAGTACATGTGGTACAGGCCATGATAATCATGGTGCATAGAAATTGGCGACTGATTTTACTGTAAGTACACCACATGACTACACATGTGAAAAGCAGTTTGACTTTGCACTTACAAATGTGCCAGAGTTTATCGGTTGCTTGCACTCGCTGGTGAGGTTGGACTTTTGAAAGAATCGGGGGCCATTGAAGCATTTTTTTATCAGAAAAAAAAAACCCCAATGCAGGATTCGATCCCGGTTCGTAGTGGTCGAAAACCAACGGTTTAGATCATCCTTCCACCGACTCTTTTTTATAAAGATAAAATTATTTAGTCCTTTATATATAATTGTGACTATTTATCTAAATGAACAAATGAATCGTAACATACACAGATATTACGATGCACTAGAGCGCCATCTGTATTAATTTTTCCATTGCAGTAAGGGCAGTAGAAATTGTTTTATTTTAAAAAGAATATTACGCGTCTATAATAGTTTTGTAATTTGATACACAAATATGATTGGTGCAGATTTTCATAGATAAAAAGTTTTTCATTCTCTCTGACTTATAAAGCAATCAATTAACAAATTATTCGTAATTATTCACGAAGTGCCTTTTACAGCGGAGGTATCGAATCCTCCGAAACTTGTTGTTGTTGTTGTGTTTAAAGAAGAGCCTCAGATGTCTCCATACATCTCTATCACAGCAGCAGCAATATTCACTATCTTGGGTGTGTAAAGCTGCTGTTCTCGGTCCATGTCAATTTTCTGTTGTTGCTGCCGTGTCCAATGAAGAGCTTCAGATGTCTCCATGCATCTCTATCACAGCAGCAGTAATGTCCTCTATCTTGGGTATGTAAAGCTGCTGTTCTCGGTCCATGTCAATTTTCTGTTGTTGCTGCCGTGTCCAATGAAGAGCTTCAGATGCCTCCATACATCTCTAGCACAGCAGCAGTAATGTCCTCTATCTTGGGTGTGTAAAGCTGCTGTTCTGGGTCTATGTCAATTTTATGAAAGGCTGCGGCCATTGCTGGACATGAGAATATGTGAGTAGGTGTTAGTTCCACACCAGGACAGTTGTTACATGTCCTATAGGTTCTTGTGTCATCTGGATGTATTGTCATTCCTTTATAGTATTTTGTTCTAAGTCTTGTTATAGTTTTTGTCAGTTTTCTCTCATAGTTTATTTCACATATTTGATCTTTTCTTATTTTTTGTTTGATTATCTTGTATTTTGCCAAAGCATCAGCGTCAAATACTGACGTTTGTTCTCCCGAAACGTGTCAAAGATGGGTTTAAGCTGGTATGGACTAACATGGAGTATACCGAAGTTTTACAGGGTAAATACAATCTAATGTGTGAAATGTAATGTCTAAAAATGTAAATAATTACTTTTTAAAATCGTTTTTGAAGAGCATGATGTTTAGTA
>CP092874.1:83660417-83721688 GCA_030710605.1 Cordylochernes scorpioides
TCCACAGTAGATGATTTTGTCTATTTGTTCAATCAAATTGTGACAGCAAACACAGGCTTCGTACATATACGTCTGGGGCAGTAGACATTCCAAAGGTGTTGGTGGAGGTCTACGGTCTCCTGTCCATCTAGCAGGATGGAAGCCTCTGGGTCTACAACAGACGCATTCTATCAAATATTACACCTGAGGCAGTCACATATGTCTACAACATGTCAGAATATTTAGAAATATTTGAATATAAATAGCCTGTGTGGGAGTATGAGGAAAGGGAAGAGAAATTTACTGGTTAGAACAACCTTGTGGGTGACCATATGTCCAGCTTTCTAAAAAAAAAAAAAAAAAAACATTTTACATAGTTATTTACAAACAATTAGGATAGGAATTCTTATTGAATTTCTGGAAAATCAATTTTTCTGTATATATTTTAATGAAAATCTCTTATATTAAATGTATTTAATTCTTTTTTATGCATTAATAATTAATTTTTATTGTGTATATATGCAAATAAGGTATATGTCACAACAAATGGACAACGTATGTTGTCAGGATGGTCATTCTATGACCCGACCGTCAAATGTCATTCCCAATGGGAATTAATTCAGCACATTGTCACGAAGTCCGACCAATCAATGACCTTCAGAGAAAATTACCCTCTACTGTTTTAAAAAATTCAGCTCGCTCTGAATAATTGAACAATCTGACTGTGAACTCGACGTCAGTGTTGCCAGCCGGATTATTGACCGACTTTACTTGATAACTAGAGGAATATCACAGATATATATATATTGATGAATTATAATATTGTAGCTAAGTATTTATTTTTTTATTAGCAGAGTATCATTTTTTATGTTTATATTTTGTTACTCTGTAAACTTTCCTTTTACTTATCTTTTGTTTATCATTCATAGTTTTAAAAAGGCATTTATTTACATTATCCCAGTACAATTTCATATTTGTATTATTTTTTTCACATTTATAGTTTGTTCTTGGTTCAAAAAAATTGTTGAGTCATTCTGAAGTTTGTCTTTCCTAATTTCCACGTGGCAATATTGTAACAAAGTATTTATTATTTTATTAGCAGAGTATCATTTTTATGTTTATATTTTACTACTCTGTAAACTTCCCTCATTGTTTATCTTTTTTTATCATTCATAGTTTGTTCTTGCCTTAAATAAATTGCTGTGTCATCCCCGAATTTTGTCTTCCCTAATTTTCCAAATGGCATTTTGGTGTAGATGCTGGGCAAATTAGGGAAGACAAACTGAAGATCGCCGAGAAGAATTTGAAGCCATGGGTGCTGTGATCTATATTGTCAGAGATTGGCTCCAGGATTCCACCGCCGTGTCAAAGCAAAGACTTCCTTCCAAGATGACGATGTCCCTATAGACGATACAACGACAAAGGCGCTCTTCACGCTGCAAGAAAAAGGACGCAAAGGTACTAGAGACAAAGTTCCAAAACTTCGATGGAATCCTTAGCAGAAGCACGTCGGATCCATGTCAGTAACTACAATAATTGCTAGCTGTGGGTCACAGCTCCCATAGAGAAGAAGTTATGTAACAAAGTATTTATTATTTTATTAACAGAGTATGAATTTTTTGGTATTTATATTTTGTTACTCTGCAAACTTCCCTCTCATTATTTATCTTCTATTTTATCATAGAAGAAGAGAGAAAATAGAGATAACCCGGGCTCCTGGAGCGTAAATCGCCAACTACCCGGGCTGTACAGCAGTGTAGAAGAGAAGTCTAGAGTCTAGTCATGGGGGGGGGGGGGGGGGGGTCAGATTGCTGAGGTGAACCAGGTAACCAGGTAGTTCCAGGCCGACAGGGTTTTATCATATTTTGTTCTTGCCTTAAATAAATTGCTGTGTTATCCTGAAGTTTGTCTTTCCTAATTCTCCACAGGGCAATATATTTACTTTCTCTTATCTATGTGTAACACCTCCTTGATTAGCTGGTTAAATCACGTGCTTGTTTTGGTTAACATAGTATTCGCTTCCTAAGTATTAAGTTCGTTATCCAATCAAGTACGCTGTGTATTTTAACGATTTGTATTCTTCCTTTAATCACATATAGCCTCAATAGTTCATAAGCATTAACTAGTAATCCATAGTTTTATGTTGTTGTTGTTGTTGTCGTGTCCAAAGAAGAGCCTCAGATGTCTCCATACATCTACATCACAGCAGCAGCAATATCCACTATCTTGGGTGTGTAAAGCTGCTATGGGTCTAAGTCAATTTTCTGCATGGCTGCGGCCATTGCTGGGCATGAGAAGGGCATAGTTTTATGATTCAGATGTATTATGTTTATTATTATTTGCATATCCATCTTTCATATTACCTACTTCTTTGTATGTTATATATACATGGATTTTTCTTGGTTTCTCAAGAAGCCTCAGGGGCCAAAAATCTATTTGGTCGCAGTGGTACAGCCTACTCCACACTGACGAGCGCCAACAGCTCGAAACGCGTTCGTGGAGGGCTTTTCTTGATTTATCAAGAAATTGGGTTGGCCAAATATCAGGGAACAGGCTAAATGTTTAGTTGATTTCTTTTCAACCAGATGGCGCTCTGCCATCTGTAAAGAACATGTGCTCCTGATCAGGATATGCCTTTTTTATTTTTAATACATGGATTTAATCAATTTAAAACTTTTAATATCGTAATTATTCCTGTTGGAGGGCTGTTACATCCAGAATCTTGTATTATTGTGATAAATATCAGTGTGAAGTTTAGTTTAATGATTTTTATCCTTCTTTAAAAAATCATACATAGCTTCAATACTGTATTACCATTAACTAATAATCCATTGTTTTATGATTTAATTGCAACATGTTAATTAATATTTATATCCAACTCTAATGTTTCCTACTTCTTTGTATGTATATATATATGGATTTGTTTAGCTTTTAAGTTTTATTATCGTAATAATACCTGTTGAAGGGCTGTTATGCCCAGAATCTTGAATTGACATGGTAAATATCAGTGTGAAGTTCAGTTTAATGATTTGTGTCCTTCCTATAATCATACATATTCTCAATACTGCATTAGCATTAACTAATAACCAATTGTTTCATTATTAACTGCATTATGTTAATTGATATTTGCATAACCACCTCTAATGTTTCCTACTTCTTTGTATGTAGATATATATGGATTTATTCAATTTCAAAGTTTTAGTATTATCCGCCTTTGCCGGTCCCAAGCCCGAATGAAAAAGGAGGAGGGGGAGCAGTAACAAGTTCACTAAAAAACCTGGGCTCAGCTGGCCCGGCTGATTTTACCCTGTAAGGGCTCCAGGGATACAGGATGAGCAGTGTTTGTACTCCATGTTAGGAGCTGCTGCACATGGCGTCTGCTCCTCATGTCAGAGGCGGCCATTTCTTTTGGAGCTAAGTAGGACTGTCACTGAGTAGTGCTTCCAGTCTTAATGACAAAGGCATTCTACTTCATCTAGATATGATCGAGTGGAGATAAGAAAGAAGAAGTATTATAATTATACCCATTGAAGGGCTGTTGCCCCAGAATCTTGTATTATTGTGCTAAATATCAGTGTAAAGTCTAGTTTAATGATTCATGTTATGTACTCTTCTACCTAATATTCAATAGGTAGTGTAGTTTCTAATAAAAAAGATTGTATGCTACTGTTATATATTTGCATAATATTATTACAGAATTATCATAAGAACTAAAAACATCTCACGCTATATATTGATTACATCACACAACAACAAACAAGCCCTTGGTCAAAACCATATATACATATTATATATTACAATTTTTATCCTTCCTATGATCACACATTGCCTCAATAGTACATTATCATTAACTAATAATACCTTGTGAAAAATAGTACAAATGTAATATTGTACTGGGATAAGGTGCATAAATTAAGAAAAAGGCATCTCCTTATAGTGCAACTGAAAGTTGCTGATGGCTTGCGCCATCTATCGGAATAAATATCAACTATTTTCGTTGATTTTTAATGTATTGGCCAATTTTGGAATAATTAAAAATCAACGAGAATAGTTGATATTTATTCCGATAGATGGCGCAAGCCATCAGCAACTTTCAGTTGCACGATAAGGAGATGCCTTTTTCTTAATAATACCTTGTTTAATGATTTAACTGTATTATATTATTTGCATATTTACCTTTTTTTCCTACTTCTTTCTAATGTTCATCGGGAGAACAACTAATTTTCCATCGCAGTAAGTACAGTAGAGTTTGTGTTTTATGTGTAAAAAAACATGCTTATATTAATGTTTTCATTTTCTAATAATAGATTGATACCTTTTCGCTCTACATTATAAGGTTGTCCCAAAATTTCGTGTTTTTCTTAAAAGTTGTTTTTCTTATTAGCGAATAATATTATTACGGCGAATACATAATACAATTGTTGTTGTTGTTGTGTCCAAAGAAGAGTCTCAGATGTCTCCATGCATCTCCATCACAACAGCAGCAATATCCACTATCGTTTTGCTCTTCATTGGAAAATGGGTGCCGTTGCCACGTTATTCACCTTGGAAACGAACAATAATTTGGTCAAATATTCCAAGGGTCCAGGGGGGACCGCAGGGAGGTGTGGTCGGACTTCTCCCCCCCCCCCCCCCCATAATACAATTACTTTATACATAATACAAAGACATTATACACAACGGCGAATACATAATAATACATAATACAACTTTATGCATAATACAAAAACATTATACATAACGGCGAATAATATTATTACGGCGAATACATAATAATACATAATACAATTACTTTATACATAATACAAATATATTATGCATAACGGCGAATAATATTGGTATTTCAACTTTTTGCAAGTGTTAACGAACTTTTGGGATAATCTTGTAATGCATTTATATGCATTTAATTAATGAAATCAGATCTTATGATTTTTTTGAATTTATTCAATGTGAGTGAGAATATTGGAATATATGAAAATGTCTTATAGGTAAGTATATGATAAAAAAAAATTCTGATAAACTGTTCGTGAGGTTTTGATTTGAACAAATAATCTTTCATAGAAGCATAGGGCGCCTCTACCGTCAAAATAAACTTCAAACCCTGACGCCATTCCATCTATATTCTAGCCATAGATTTGGCCCAGCCACCTTGCCAGCAAAACACCTCTTTGGTAGATTGTGAAGATTCCATTAGATCCCGTGTGGATCTCATGGAATAAAGTCCGCCCTAGGATGATGAGGGCCATTAGCCCGAAACCATGGTCTCTAGGTGGACGCTTTTCAGTTTACCAAAGCTGGTGTTGTGGCTTTGTCACCGACCTGAGGCCGCTATTTTGCGGTGACGGTCAATAGATGACGTCAGGTTTTGACGTTTATTTTGACGGAAGAGGCGCCCTATGCTTCTATGGATCAATTTCCTCCCGGTAAATTTTCCATCTATAAATAATCTTTCATTATTTAAATCTTAAAACTAATCTCTCATGCTACAACGCTGACATGGCCCTGATCACCGAGTAGCTGAGGAATAACTATCTTTATATACAGTTATCAGCGTCATAATCAATTATTTCTTAATCAATTCTGTCACCGTTTGCTTTGTGAATGGAATAAATACCCAAATATGGCCATTTCTCATGATTATCGGTGGTTCAGTGGTAGAATGCTCGCCTGCCACGCGGGCGGCCCGGGTTCGATTCCCGGCCGATGCATTTTTTTTTTTTTTTTACAATTTTTAAAACTCATTTATATATTATACAAGAATGACATCCACGGCGCCAATTTATAATTGTAACGAATAGTATTTGAATAAAAGCATTTAATCGGGTCAACCCCGGGCGTTGCCCGGGTCATTCGGCTAGTAGAATATAAAAATGAAGTAAATGACATTTAAACAAATTGCTGTTATATTTTAGATTGTGTTGGTTTGTAGAACGACATTTGAAAATTATCCCGCATGTGTTTCTTATATTGTAATATAAATTACTTTATATAATATTTATGAACAGAAAAATATGTCCAGGGTAGCCTAGTGGACATGGCATCTGCCCAATAAGCGGAACACTGTGGGTTCGATTCCAATCCATGGACACTTTTATTTTTCCGTTTATCATTACTCTTCACAATTCATCCTTTCATACTTCATTCCTAAGGTTAGAAATATTCGTTATTTCTCCTTCAAATAAATTTCAATTTTTCGTTTAAAAGAAATCACATGCGGGATAATTTTCAAATGTCGTTTTACAATCAATTTTATTTATTTAACAGTTGGGAGAGCTACGCCATATCCACAATTAGGATAATTGCGTGTATATATTACATTATATACAATTAACACAATTGAACATTAGGAATCATGAAAATTAAACGTTCGATGTCAAATTTTGCATATAGCAATTAGAAATAGTAGCTTGAAATATGTACAGTCAACACTTTCGCCTTGAAATATACATACTGCAGAATCTATTAAACTTAATGTTCTACAATCATAAGTTGCATTATATTGTATTATAAAAGAGTGTTAGTTTACCAAAGGTAAGATCTGGAGAATGGATAGCAACGAGAAACTAGAATACTAATTCTTCTTTTTTGTTGAACAACACAGAAAAACACTTTTATAACTGACTTAAGAGATTGAAGATTTTTGAAAGTATTAAGAAGAAAATAGTTTATTATGATATATTAGCACGCCATCTATTAAGAAAATTCGAAACTATTATAGTTTATGATTCTTTTTAAAATTAAACAATTCCTACTGCCCTTACTGCAATGGAAAAATTAATAAACCAGGTCCTCCCATTAATTTTTCCATTGCAGTAAGGGCAGTAGAAATTGTTTTATTTTTAAAAGAATCATACGCGTCTATAATAGTTTCGAATTTTCAGAAAATAGTTTATTTATTTATTTCAAAGCGTTATGTCCCCCTAGGGACACTTGCGTTGTTATACATGTATGTCTTTACATTTGTCTATACATATATTTACAACAATATCAGGCCGTAAAGAATAATCATATGATATTAACAAGGAGAAAGAGAGAAAAACCATTTTCATAAAATATTTACATCAAAATTGCTCATTTATCATTATTATTAAAAGAGAAGAGGAAATAAGTTATGTAAGAGTTTAAACATTCTAAGGAGAAATGAAGCTCTGAAATCTTAACAAGAACAGAGAACTGTGTATAAAAGAAAGAAACAATAGTTACTCAGGTCCAGGACAACAGCAACAACGTGGACATGTCGGTTTAGGAGCAGGTCGATCTTGTTGGCATCGAGGTCCGCAATGGCTGCAGAATAATTCTTCTTTAGCGGGATGAGCATTGCCCATGTCCAGAGGTCTCCTGCACATGGCTGCCAACACAGATTTACTTATCAAATAAAAAAACGACACATTTTGGATCGAAAAACAAACTACCATATCTTCTTATATATAAAAGTCAATGTCTGTTTCGCGATAAACTCAAAATTACTGAACCATTTGGTACCAAATTTTGCACGTTGCTTTTCATAAGCCTGAGGAATATATTCGGCTACATTTTGATGAGTATTTTTGGCTATTTATTTTTTTCATTTGAAGAACTTTTTTTACGCGGAGTAAATACAAGGCGAAGTAACAACACCAGGCCAATTAAGCGACCAATGAGCGTTCTGCATTTTTTTGTTTCAAGTTGCGTACTTTTTTTTAAAATATCTTTTTATATGAGTGTTACTTTTTTTACAAAAGTATTGAGAGAGAAACAACTAAATGGATTGCAAAATATAATTGAATCAAATACCTAAACACTAATATAATACAATTTTTGCCATCACACACACTTTTTGCCTGTAGTTTATGTGTTACTTCTGTATTGCTATTCTATGGCACTTCTACTATTTATTATTGATGTACTTTCAGTATGAAGGAAATTGCACTCGGGGGAATTCTCGGGCGAAGCCGGGTCAATCGTCTAGTTAACTATATATATATATATATATATATATAGATAGATTATATTATCTCCTCATAACATTATATTTCCCCAAAATATGATATTAACTATATATATATATGAAATAATTTGAGAGTCCTGGTAAGCCTTGTGTAGAGAATCCTGTCGATTACTGAAATAAGTTGAGGTTTGGTTGTTGACTCTTGTAATAAATCCTGTCGATTAACTTTGTGATGATGAAGTGTTGACTCTCGCTATACTGTGTTAACCGAGAGGAACAGTCAGGATGTAGAGTTTTCCAGTACCTCTCTGCACCTTGTAAGACCTTTAAAAGTTCTCACAAAATACAGGCAGTCGTGGTCGAGGCAGAGTGGAAAGTTTGGGAATGTCCACACAAAAAACGAAGACACAGTTGCACTAAGAAAGTTCCGTGCACAGATAAAAGTTGAGCTAGGAGCGAAAGATGGAGATAGAAGAGTCCTTACTAGTCTACATGGTGAATGAGGAGGACCTTGGTGACAACCGACGTGAGCTTCGCTGAGGGTGAAAAAAACTGTCAAGCGACTGTAAAGGGACTGTATTTATAGGTTAAGACGGGGGGGGGGGGCCTTATGTGACAGGGGGCCGTTTCTGAGAAAGGGGGCTTTGCATGTCACCAGGTGTGAGAGGGGGCTCTGCATTCCACCACATGTGAAGTGTGGGTGGTCTTGTTGTGGGAATCTATCTCGATTTTGACGTTATGACTTCTATCTCTTGCTTAGCTCAACTCTTAAATCTATTACAGATTTTTATTTATTTATCCTGTTTGTACAAATTACATTACATATGATGATGTAAAGACACATGTCAATAATACGTATAATCATTTACAGATGTGTTTCTATTATACAACATTAAATCTTATTATAAGTTATATACACAATATGGGGTTGTTGGTTTAAATTACCATATATATATATATATATGTGGTACACATAATATAATAATATTACTTTTGGATTATGATTTGGTTACTCTTTTTTTCTGTAAGATTATATTTCAAATTGATAAAATATATGTATAATATATTAATTGTGTTAATATAGAAGTAAAAATTATCTCTCACAGAATGACTAATTTTCATTCGAAAATGATATGCTATTGTACAAAAAAATGTCTCTATTTCAAATTAAATATATTGTGGGAGATAGAATGATGAAATTCAAAATTATGATAATTTATCAAAATTAACAAATGAATAGTAAAATATACAAATATGATTGGTGTATATTCTCATAGATAAAATGTGTGTTTATTCTCTCTGACTTATAAAGCATGCAATAGGTAAACTATAGGTAATTATTCAGGATGCGCCTTTTACAGTGGAGTTATGAAATCTCCCGAAACAGTCAAAGATGTGTTTTAGCTGGTATGACCTAACATGGATTATACCGAAGTTTTACAGTAAATACAATATAATGTATAACAAATTGCAAATATGATGCCCTAGCGCGCCATCTGTTATCAAAATTCGAAACTATTTTAAAGGCGTAAGATTCTTTTTTTTTAATAAACAATTTCTACTGCCCTTACTCCAATGGATTAATTTTTTCATTGCAGTAAGGGCAGTAGAAATTGTTTATTTGAAAATAATGTAAATAATTACATTTTTCATCGTTATTGAAGAGCACGATGTTTAGTATGAAATTAGTATGAGGTTTATTGTAGATGAAATATTTTCCGGGAGGTATTGATCTAAAAGACAAACTTCGTCTCTCCTGTCAAAACTAGACGCAATCTATTGACCGTCGCCTCTTTTGGCAGATTGTCAAGATTCTATCAGCCCTTGTGGATCTCATGTAATAAAGACCGCCCTAGGCTGACGAGGACCATCCGTTTGAAACCATGGTCTCTAGGTCCTTCAACATCATCGGGCGGCCCCCTGACCTGCAGGCTTGGATCTTCGGGTCCGGCCTTGAGGACGAGGCCCTGATCATCCTCGCGTCGGCAAAGTTACGGATCTACCGCCACTTTGTTCAGGTTGGGCTCGGTGGAGTGGAGGACCCGCTCATCGCCTGGAGGAGAACACTCGCGCGCCGAGGATGCCTCCCCTCATCCTCTATTATATAACTTTTTGTACATATTTTAATTTTCCTATTTATTATTATATTATTTTACTCTTATAACTCTCTTTGAGTATAAATATTGACAAGATGTCAATAAAAGTTGTTTTAATTGCCATGGTCTCTAGGTGGATTCTTTTCAGTTTATAATAGAACATAATGAGGCTTATGATTGTAGAACGATTTTGACAATTTTACCGCAAATGTTTCTTTTTGACGAAAAATCGAAATTTTATTTTAAGGAGAAATAACGATTATTTCTATCCTTAGGGATGAAGTATGAAAGGATGAATTGTGAAGAGTAATGATAAATGAAAAATAAAGTGTCCAGGGATGGGACGATTTTTCCGTCAAAAGAAACCCTTGCGGTAAAATTGTCAAAATCGTTCTTTTCAGTTTGTTAAGACTAGTATTGTGGCTTTGTCACCGACCTGAGGCCGCTAGTTTGTGGCGACGGTCAATAGATGGTGTCTAGTTTTGACGTCTATTTTGACGGGAGAAGCGACCTTTGTTTTTCTAAATTGAACAACCTTTTCCTTATAATTCAATATATTTTAAATGGAAACCACAAGAAATTATCAAAATTTCGCATTATTCAAGGACATTACTGGCATCGTTGGTGCATATGTATTTCCATATTTGCCTACTTACATTTACATAACACAAACAAAACATACAGAACCTTAAGACACCCTTGAGAAAAAGACCTTTTCTTCTAATATATATATATATATCATTGCAGTAAGGTCTGTAGAAAGAATATTTGATATCACAAATAGCATAAGAAACATTTTTTTTTTTAAATATTGTCGCGGAGATAAATAAAGCAAGGGCAAGTTTGGGGATAATTAATTTATAATAAGGAGTATATGGAGTATAAGGAGTATAGGGAGAGAGAGTTTTGTACAACTTACCCCCAGTTAAGGTTAATCCTGAATGAACGGCGTTAGCCACCGTCCCGTTTTCCTTATTTACAGATCAGCCCCCACACCTGTGGTCCCCCCCGGGGTCCAGGGATGATTGACAGTTGTCCCATCTGGATGGAGCTACTTGACAATATTAATAAAGGGTTAAAAAGTTCGTAAACATATTTTGATTTATATTTTGCAAGTGTTTACGAACTTTTGGGACAACTTTGTAATACTGAAACTTGGCCCACCTGCTGATTGACCATCCTTGATATAGAACATTAGAGATTAAATCATTCTTTTATAAGAATTTTGTTATAATTTGATCAAGGTTACCAATATTACTAAGGTTGTCCAAAAAGAGATAGAGGTTGAGTGTGTTACTTACCACAGGTGAAACATTTCTTATGGAAGGTTCTGCCATTTATCCGTTTGCATTCATTAAGGTAAACAGGCTCTGAACATCGGCTACAGCAAGAATCATGTAAATCAGGATTCCATGGTTCTACAGAACATATATCTGGAGGATAGGGTTCTGGACAAGGTAAGGGAACTACTGTCATAGGCTGTCCAACCATAGGACATTCTGGCATGGATCGTGCTGATTTGATTCCAGGACAGAATGAGATGGTTCTCAATTCTGGCAAGTTGTTGCCATCTTCAGGTCGTTGATCAGTCGCCGTGGTTCCAGCTGGCTTCAGTGCTGGCTCAGAGGCCGGCTTCTTGGTTTCTTCCACAGATGTCTTGGATGGAACTTTGTTCTTCTGAGTGCCCACAGAGACCTTGGGAACTGTCGATGTGGATTCAGAGGAAGACGAGGAGCTTGTACTACTCATATCTGTCACACCATCTTAGATCTGATTAAATGCTGAAGATTTTCCAGGCTTGATATCTTACGAGAGAGTAACTAATAATTCTCAGGTGTTTGTCAACCCCGCGTCCGCTACAGAATATCATAAGAATTCTATCTACTAGATAATGGAATTCGCAACCTTCACTCAGTTTCGAGACAGTCAGCGGCAGAATATTATAAAGGCTATGATACAATCATAACTTTCATCTATCATCAATACGACCTCTTCACAGGTTTGATACACTCAGTTATAAAGGACTTCTATACTGTTTAAGAATGTTGTTGCTTATTTCTCAAGTCGTTTAAACGATCTCCATTAGGTTCCATTGTCTCAGATTTTCTATTATAGTCCTGAGGTTTTCTCAGAGGTACTGTTTAAGAATTCTATTGTGTAGTAGTCATATTAACATACTCACTAATACAGTAGAACCTCCATGAAAGGACACTCGTTAGAGACCATCTCTCTACAAAGGACAGTTTTCATTATCGCAATTACCACTACTGCTAATGAACAACTGTCCGACAAGAAGATACCTCTCTCTCTCTTTACAGAGAGGTTCTACTGCACTAGCCAATAACGTTATGATACCATCATGGATTCTATCAGTAGAAAATAAGGATGGTTAATTTCTCTTGGTTTTTCCCGAAGAAAAAGTTATATAAAGGGTTTGGTTAATTCATTGCTTTTAAAGATAACATTACAGAGTGAAATAACACTATATATCATTAGAAATTATATTTAAAAAATCTCCCTCCTGAACACAAGATTATTCCTGTCAAATTCCTCAACACAGTCATCGAGCATGCTGGGGACACGGATTCCATAATCCACAACGGACTGTCCGAACTCAAGGCGGCTTTAAGCTCCTGATGAAATCCAGACGTCCCTCCGTCTGTTGTATATATTTCTCTCTGAAATGGCTGTAGACATTCTCCCTACTGTTGACTAGATGTCAATACACTATTTTTATTTGTCAATTGTCACTAAATATCACCTCAACTGGGATTACAGCAAAATACTTTGAAGAAAAAGACTGTATCTTCAACATTTAAACTACCGCTAGACGCTGCAAGGTGAAAGATTATCCACTATATTACCACGTGGATATTTTGAGAAAGAAGGCCAGGCCATCCCATTAATTTTTCCATTGCAGTAAAGGCAGTAGAATGTTTTTTTTTTTATTTTCAAAAGAATCATACGCGTCTATAATAGCTTCGAACCCTCTCATATTATTTCTAAAATTCCAAAAAATGAGTAAATTATTTTAAATTGAATATTATTTAAATTGATCTAACTTTAAGACGTATGTTTCACAATTCAAATACACAATACTCTGGTTTTTTATCATTCAGCGAATTCTTTCAGTTCTTTCTTAATTTCGTAAGCATTTATATTGTAGCAAAGTTTTTATTATTTTATTAACAGATTATCATTTTAGATGTTTATATTTTACTACTCTGTAAACTTCCCTCATTGCTTATCTCTTGTTTATCATTCACAGTTTGTTCTTGACTTAAATAAATTGCCGTGTCATCCTGAAGTTGGTCTTCCCTAATTTTCCACGTGGCAATATATTTGTAAATCAGTTTATATTAGGAATTATTTGAGTTCTATACAAATACAGAGAGGGAAGTTATTGATTTGATCAAACGTTCATTACCTCACAGTGTCTCGAATCTAAATTGTCCTATTCTCACTGAATAACTTCAATATATTATTAAATCTATTGGAAACTTGAACTCCGCCTTTGCCGGTCCCAAGCCCGGATGAAAAAGAAGGAGGGGGAGCAGTAACAAGCTCACTAAAAAACCTGGGCTCAGCTGGCCATGCTGATAGTACCCTGTAAGGGCTCCAGGTATACAGGATGAGCAGCGTTTGTACTCCATGTTAGGAGCGGCTGCACATGGCATCTGTTCCTCATGTCAGAGGCGGCCATTACTTTTGGAGCTAAGTCGGCCTGCCACTGAGTAGTGCTCCCAGTCTTAATGACAAAGGCAGACGCATTCTACTTCACCCAGTCATGATGGTTGTCAACAGACACCATCAACATGCTTTTACAAGCATGACACCCTAATATGATTGAGTGGAGATAAGGAAGAAAGAAAGAGATTGGAAACTTGAGTATCGAAAAAGAGAATTCATACCTGAAATATGTCATAATTTTCAATTATAGGATGAGCTTTTATTACATATTTATGAATTTTGAAATAAAAAAAGACATTTTAATACAATTTTTATATAACTTTAGATGTTTTTGTATTTAAAGGGTTGCAAAGCAACCGGTATTTATATATGAATTAAAAAACTTTGATAATTTACTATCATAATAAAATGTATTGTATGAAACGAATAGAGATATTTGAATAAAATTTTGAAAAAATCTTCTTTGTATCTTGTGGTAGCCGTGGTTTTAACCTAACCAAGAATCTGATTATGAATAATATCGTTTGTTTATAAATTGATTTGACCGGAAAGATAATTCTTCTGATCATTAAAAGATTTTGTTATGAATTGAATTCAATCTTTGACTATGGATATCCTTAGAATTCATGAACAAAATCCTTTATTTATGATTCAATGAGAATAATTCATAGTTCTTTAAATCAAAGATACTTCGGCCAGTAAATATTTTTTATTGTCTCGACAAAAATCTTTTTTCCTCGTCAGGAGCGAACAAAAATTAAAACATTTTGCAAAGCGTTAAAAATTATTATATAACACCTTGCCAAATGTTTTAATTTTTGTTCGCTCCTGACGAGGACAAAATATTTTTGTCGAAACTTCGAGACAATAAAAAAGATTTACTGGCCGAAGTACACTGGTCCGCAAAATTAAAGGAACAACATATTTTTGTTCATTTATCTCAAATTTTATTGAATATTTATCAATGAAATTTTATATACAAATTTATTATTCCATTATTGATTAGAATACCCGAAATCAAAGAATTCTAACACGTATTTTATGCAAATTAGCCGGTCAAGCAATGATCTTCTTGCAGTCAGTGCATAAATATCTAGGATATTGTTGTTAATATGGGGTGTGATCGCCTTTAACTGATAGACAGGATATACATCGGTGACCCATACTAAGAATTAGGGAGTTTATCAGCTCCTGTGGAATCAACACCCACTCTTTTTTAAAAAATGTGTTTCTAGCTCATGAGTGTTTCTAGGAGGGGGTTGGAGGGATGAGATCCGCCGTCCTACATTGTCCTATACATGCACAATGAGATTTAGGTCTGGAGATCGAGCTGGCCAATTCATCCGAGCAATTACATGGTTTTGGAGAAAAGTGTCGACCACATCAGCCCTATGTTGACGAGCATTATCATCCATTAGAAGAAGGTTTACTCCCATTTCAACTCATACAATACGCAAAAGGCTTCACATGAAGGGCCTTTATGCTCGACGACTCATAATTTGTGTGCCATTGACACCACCTCAAAAGAAAGCAAGGGAACTTTGGCGCAGACAGCATGTCGCCTGGAATCCAGATGAATGGAGGCGTGTAATGTTCACTGATGAGTCCAGATTCTTTCTAAACAGCGATTCTCGTCGTGTCTTTGTCTGGAGAGAGGTAGGAACCAGAAATAATCCCCGGAATATGGTTGAAAGGGATCCCAACAGAAGCCAAGGTTTTATGGTCTGGGCTGGAATCTTCTTGGGCGGTCGCACAGCACTCCATATTTTTCGGCAAGGAACCCTGACTGGACAGAGGTATCGGAATGAGATCCTGGCAGCATATGTGATGCCTCAAGCATTGGAAATGGGAGAAAACTTTCTTGTAATGGATGATAATGCCCGTCCACTAGGGCTGGTGTGGTCGACACTTTTCTCCAAAACCATGCAATTGCTCGGATGAATTGGCCAGCACGATCCCCAGACCTAAATCCCATTGAGCATGTATGGGACAATGTAGGACGGCGGATCTCATCCCTCCAACCCTCTCCTAGAAAAACTCATGAGCTAGAAACAGCCTTAACACAAGAGTGGGCGTTGATTCCACAGGAGCTGATAAACTCCCTAATTCTTAGTATGGGTCACCGATGTAGAGCCTGTCTATCAGTTAAAGGCGATCACACCCCATATTAACAACAATATCCAAGATATTTATGCACTGACTGCAAGAAGATCATTGCTTGACCGGCTAATTTGCATAAAATACGTGTTAGAATTATTCGATTTCGGGTATTATAATCAATAATGGAATAATAATTTTTTGTATAAAATTTCATTGATAAATGTTCAATAAAATTTGAGATAAATGAAAAAAATATGTTGTTCCTTTAATTTTGCGGACCAGTGTATATTTAATTTAAAGAACTATGAATGTCGGCCAAGCAACCTCTATCTTTACGAAAATAATTCACTTGATTTTTGGGAATCTGAAGCAGATTGTGATAAAGGTAAATCCGCCTTGAACGCAAACCTTTTGACATTTGGTTAAACTCAAGTGGTCCTCTTATCGCAGCTTTTACTATCAAATGATCGCTCTTAGCATGAGAGGATACCCAGGACTTTAAATCCTACTTTGCATATAACTCAGACGATTTTCAAAGAATGAATATAATGTGAAATTAACCGATTTTGAAACTCTATCCAAGATTTTACAATATTGTCGTTGTAAGGAAGAGTATGATTTGGGTTTGGGTAGAAAAGAATAATTTATTAGATGAGCTCAAATACATAACTAGGAGGCACTAGAGCGCCATCTGTTATCAAAATTCGAAACTATTTTAAAGGCGTAAGATTCTTTTTGATATTAAACAATTTCTATTGCCCTTACTGCAATGGAAAAATTAGTGGGATTATTTGCGGAAGAGCGATTGCTCGAAGCATATTATATATTTATAATTGTATGTAATTCTACTGCCCTCAAAGCTTATGTCCATAGTTCATCTAAAATTCTCATTCCAAGAATCTATCAACAGTATCACTATAAAAGGAAGTTCCAAAAATGCAATATAACAGCGGTATGGTAGATTAAACTGGAGAAACCGCTGAGAGGATTCATCACTGATGAGCCAGGCCCTCTCATTAATTTTTCCATTGCAGTAAGGGCAGTAGAAATTGGTTAATATCAAAAAGAATCTTACGCCTTTAAAATAGTTTCGAATTCTGATAGCTAAATATCTTGAGAAGTAAAAGGAAGAATTGATAAGCTAAGTGTGGTATGAAAATAATTGTTAAGTAATTAAATCGAAACTATTATAGACGCGTATGATTATTTTTAAAAATAAACAATTTCTACTGTCCTTACTAAGGCACACTTTTAATCATAAGTAATTAATTACAAAAAATCCAAACGGCTAGCGATCGGCTGCTATCCCAAAGATGGCGGCTAATGTTTACAAAACTTCCCGCCTAGAGTGCACGCCATCTATCGGGTCTTAAGTACACTACACTTGCCAAGCTGCCGATGTATTATGAAATATGACAGTCTATGTATATTTTGGTTATGATGTTATTCCCCTTTTTTTAAAAAATAAGGAGCAATCAGCGTGTTGATTGAAAAAGCAATTTAAACTATTGATATTAGTATTGTGTTTGTTCTTCTGGGCTTCTGGATGGTTTCATCCGCAGGACGTGGACGATGATATTCCGTTGTCGGGGTCTCTTCTCCAAGGCCTCTACTTCATAAGTTACTTCAGACAGTTGTCTCACAACTTCATAGGGGCCGAAGTATCTTTTAAGTAGCTTCTCCGACAGTCCTTGTTTACGCACAGGTGTGTACACCCACACAAGGTACTGGAAAGGTCTGTGGCTTTTGTCGTATCGAGATTTGTCTTTTTCTTGCGCCTTTAAGATGTTCAAACGGGCCAGCTGGCGTGCGTCCTCGGCATTTGTGACCAAACTCTTCACGTAGTCTTCCAGATTAGCTTCCTCTCTATACGTCAAGATGGTGTCCAATGGGGTCTCGACATCGCGTCCGTGTGCAAGATAGAAATGGCTAAACCCAGTGGTTTCCTGTTTGGCGGTGTTATAGGCAAAAGTTACGTAAGGGAGAACTGAGTCCCAGTTACTTTGGCCTACGTCAACATACATAGAAAGCATGTCACCAAGTGTTTTGTTGAGTCTCTCGGTCAGGCCATTTGTTTGGGGGTGGTAGGCAGAAGTAAAGCGATGTGCGGTTCCACAGAGGTTGTTAATCTCCCGTATTGTGTGAGATATAAGCGTTCGACCTCGGTCTGAAATCAATTCTCTGGGGGCTCCATGTTTAAGGATCACGTCTTCTACTATAAATTTTCCAACTTCTTCCGAACTTCCATTTGGTATGGCTTTGGTCATAGCATACCTTGTTAGATAGTCTGTCGCGACCACGGTCCATTAATTGCCTACGTTCGAGGTAGGGAATCTTCCTAACAAATCTATCCCTATTTTCTGAAAAGGTCGTGCAACCGGCGGAATTGGCACAAGTTGTCCTGGTGGACGTTCGGTAGAACCTTTTCGCCGTTGACATTCTCGACAATGAGCCACATATTGTCGCACAGATCTATGCAAGCCGGGCCAGAAATATTTTCTTCTAATGCGGTCGTATATTTTTGCAAATCCCAGGTGTCCCGCCATTGGTGCATCGTGGGCTTCACTCAAAATGTCAACCCTCATTTGTTTGGGCACTACTAAGAACCAAGGTTTGCCCATGGGATCGTAGTTTTTGCGGTAGAGGATCCCGTCGATTATTTTGTATCCACTTTCACCTTTGGAATTAATTTATTGGATTATTTTCTTGGTCTGGACATCGCTTCTTTGTTCTTTTTCCATGTCAATAATTGAAGACAATTCTGGTATGTTGTCTTCGTTGGATTGGGGGAGAGGACATTTTGAGAGGCAATCCGCATCTTGGTGTCTTTTACCATTCTTATACACAATAGATATGTCGAACTCTTGAAGTCGCAATGCCCATCTGGCTAGCTTTTCCGATGGATCCTTTACATTAGCTAGCCAACACAGGGAATGATGGTCGGAGACAACGGTGTTTTCCAAACAAATATGGTCTGAACTTGTAAATGGCCCAAACTACAGCCAGGCATCCCTTCTCCGTTGTGGAATTTATTTCTGCGGCGTTAAGGGTTCTTGATGCATAGGCGATAGGCTTTTCTTTTCCTTCTACCAGTTGGGTTAACACTGCTCCGACGCCATATCCACTCGCGTCGGTATGTACAAGTGTCTCAGCATCTTCTTTAAAATGGCCAAGCACAGGATCGGTAGTTAGGGCTGATTTTAATATTTGGAAAGATTGTTCTTGTTCGTTAGACCAAAAGAACTTCACTTTATTCCTAAGCAGGTCGAGTAAAGATTTTACTTTTTCGGGAAACTTTCACAAATTGTCTGTAATACGAACACAAGTGTAAAGATAAGTACACAATGGGAAATAAAATATATTTGCATCCAAAGATGTATGCAACTGTCAGGCCACAGACGGTATTCGACATGAGGTCTAGCGCTGAATATACAGACTGCAGCTAAAACAACACGATACATGTCTCAGAATCGTCACCAAATTTACCTTTTTTTTTTGTAAAATTGAAGACAGGGTTGAATGCACTTGGGAGATTCCTTTATGCTTCCCCAACCCATTCATTTGTCCTTTCCTATCATCCCTATTCAACGAAACCTTATACTAATCTTTTACTATGAAAATAAAGGTCACCTCTCCCATCAAAATAGACGTCAAAGCTACACGCCATCTATTGACTGTCACCACAAACTAGCAGCTTCTGGTCGATGACAAAGCCACAGCAACAGCTACCGGTACTTCGTACAGGTTGAGTTGCCGGAGGATCATCGCCTGGGAAAGAGGGCTCACCCGCCGGGGCACACCCCCCACATGATCATCTGTATATTAGTTTTATTTCCATTTTTAATGTAAATTATTGACAAGAAGTCAATAAAATTTGTTTCAATTGTCACACCAACAGCTTTGTCAAACTGAGAAGCATCCATCTGAAGAACCTGGTTTCAGACTAATGCCCCTCTTCAGTACAGGGCAGACTTAATTCCATAAAAGTTTCACAAGGGATCAAATGAAATCTTCACAATCTGACAAAGATGTTTCAGCTGGAATGGTGACAAGGCCAATACTATGGCCAAATTATAGATGGAAATTTAGCCTGGAGGATTATTTTAGATAGGTTCTCCAGTATTTATTACAATCAAATCAGCCTCATTAAAGAGGTTAGAAAGGAATTCTCCTGTTTAATTATTCTCATGAGATCCCCAGAACTAGATTTTTTTCATTTAAGTCCAAAATATCATTGAATTAATTTCCATAAGGTTGGGTATGCTATTTGATGTTGGTCCTGGTTGGTGAATGGTAGCAGTTGAAGATATTGATATATGAAGATAGAATTCACCTCTTCCGTAGAGTTTGATTACGTATATTTTGACGTGAGACATGACCTATATCTTCATAAATCAGTATCCGCCTGGTATATTTTCCAACTAATCTTTTGCTCTTTCGAATTAACATTGGAAATTATATCAAAGAACGTTTCAAATTGTTATTTAGGTGTCATAATGGTTATTTGCCATCTTGCGACGTCTACCCTGATTGAGCGACTGAGAATATCCACGCATTTAAGGCTGATGGACCTCATCAGCGTAGTGAAAGCTATACGTCAACGACCTGTATAACAGCAAAATGTTTTTAAAAGGTTTTTATTTGTTGTTGTATTAACTAATTTCATTATTGAAGAAGAAAGAATAGAAAAGATGCAACAGTGAATGTTGTGATAGGTGTTTATTCTCAACGTGTGCAAAGCTTCACACAGGGTTCTTAATGAAAGCTTCCTTCTGTAGCCCTGTAAGACTTGGGGCAACCTGAGAGAGAAAGGCGAAAGGCTTGCTGGGGGCTGAGGAGGTGGGGGGACGTGGGGTACAGGCCCAGATGTAGACCCCGTCCAGGAAGACCAAGAGCACGAGGAAGCCGAGGAGCAGAGCAGTGCCTCCTGTGAGCAGCCCGATGACAGGACGGCTGGTGGGCTCCGAACGTCGCTCCAGAGCCATTAGGACAACTGCTGCCCCGAGTGTGGCGAGGGCGAGTCCGCTGAATCCTGTCCAAGCCAAGTAGCGCCACGTTACCACTCGAGGGGAATCTACTGTCTGACTGGCGAAGGTGTACGACATGTCGCCCTTTCTTCATTGTCGGGGCTTTAGGTCCTGTCAACACAGTACTGAGGTTAGGTGACAGCTAGAGAATGTTGTACAACATCTGTCTTCATTGTCGGGGCTTTAGGTCCTGTCAACACAGCACTGAGGTTAGGAGACAACTATAAAATGTTGTACAACATCTGTCTTCATTGTCTGGGCTTTAGGTCCTCTCAACACAGTACTGAGGTTAGATGACAACTATAGAAGGTGTACAACGTATTATCCTGTCTTCATTGTCAGGGCTTTAGGTCCTCTCAACACAGTACTGAGGTTAGAAGACAACTAGAGAAGGTGTACAACGTATTATCCTGTCTTTATTGTCAGGGCTTTAGGTCCTCTCAACACAGTACTGAGGTTAGGAGACAACTAGAGAAGGTGTACAACGTATTATCCTGTCTTTATTGTCGGGGCTTTAGGTCCTCTCAACACAGTACTGAGGTTAGAAGACAACTAGAGAAGGTGTACAACGTATTATCCTGTCTTCATTGTCAGGGCTTTAGGTCCTCTCAACACAGTACTGAGGTTAGGAGACAACTAGAGAAGGTGTACAACGTATTATCCTGTCTTCATTGTCAGGGCTTTAGGTCCTCTCAACACAGTACTGAGGTTAGAAGACAACTAGAGAAGGTGTACAACGTATTATCCTGTCTTTATTGTCGGGGCTTTAGGTCCTGTCAACACAGTACTGAGGTTAGGAGACAACTAGAGAAGGTGTACAACGTATTATCCTGTCTTTATTGTCGGGGCTTTAGGTCCTGTCAACACAGTACTGAGGTTAGGAGACAACTATAGAATGTTGTACAACATCTGTCTTCATTGTCAGGGCTTTAGGTCCTGTAAACACAGCACTGAGGTTAGGAGACAACTATAGAATGTTGTACAACATCTGTCTTCATTGTCAGGGCTTTAGGTCCTGTAAACACAGCACTGAGGTTAGGAGACAACTATAGAATGTTGTACAACATCTATCTTCATTGTCAGGGCTTTAGGTCCTCTCAACACAGTACTGAGGTTAGAAGACAACTAGAGAATGTGTACAACATATCTGTCTTCATTGTCGGGGCTTTAGGTCCTGTCAACACAGTACTGAGGTTAGAAGACAACAATAGAAGTTACCTGTCGTCTATTTGTTTTAAAAAGACAGAGGTAATTTTGTTCACACTTGTTTATCTCGTGTTTCTTCAATAAAGGTCACTGTGTATCAAATATCTTTCAGAATTATTGTTTTAATCCCGATATAGATGCTAAAAGGTACAACTTCCTTGAGTTTTGTCCATGAGTGTATCTTTCAGAGTTATTGTCTGAATCCCGATATACATGCTAAAAGTTACAACTTCCTTAAGTTTTGTCCATGAGTGTATCTTTCAGAGTTATTGTCTGAATCCCGATATACATGCTAAAAGTTACAACTTCCTTAAGTTTTGTCCATGAGTGTATCTTTCAGAGTTATTGTCTGAAACCCGATATCGATATTAAAAGGTACAATTTCCTTAAGTTTTGTCTATGCGTGTAATATAATAATTAGATATCAGTTAATATAATTGATAAATCAATATACCTCGATAGGCCTATATATAACGGAACATAACTTTCTGTGAATTGATTGGTTGTTTTCGCTGCCAATGGCAACCTCGCTCAATGTCTGGAATTTTCCGGTCAAAGATAAAAATATCTTTTATATCATTAGTCTTTTGATCTCTTCCACGCGCCATCAAAATACCCCCTTATTTATAGATTAGAGTAATAACATCATATCTATATTGTAGCAAAGTATTTATTATTTTATTAAAAGAGTATCATTCATAGTTTTTTGCCTTAAATAAATTTCTGTGTCATCGCGAAGTTGGTCTTCCCTAATTTTCCACGTGGCATTTTGGTGGAGATGCTGGGTAGATTAAGGAAGACAAACTGAATATCGCCGAGAATACCTTGAGGCCATAGGTGCTGTGATTTACATTTTCAGAGACTGGCTCCAGGATTCCACCGCCGTGTCAAAGCCAACACTTCCCTCCAAGATGACGATGTCCCTATAGACGATACGACGACAAAGCCGCTTTTAACGACGAAAGAAAAAGGACGCAAAGGTACTAGGGACAATGTTCCAAGAGTCTGATGGAATCCTTGGCAGAAGCACGCTAGATCCATGTCAGTATCTACAATAATTGCTAGCTGTGGGTCACAGCTCCCATAGGGAAGTAGCTATGTAGCAAAGTATTTATTATTTATTAACAGAGTATCATTTTTGATGTTTAATTTTGCTACTCTGTAAACTTCCCTCATTGCCTATCGTTTTTATCATTCATAATTTGTTTTTACCTTGAATAAATGTGTCATCTTGAAGTTGTCTTTTCTAATTTTCCAAGTGGCAATATTTCTAATAGTGTAATACTATTCTTTGGAAAAACAGGAAAAATAGAAGAAATATAAAAGATGATGAAATGATGGGAGGGTCTGGCTTATCAGTGGTCAGACCTTCCAATGAGTTCACCAGTTTAATCCACCATACTTTGCAATGTTGCATATGGCAGCTTTACCATAAAACCGATACTGGACTATACTCTTGTTAGTTTGATTTTTTTTGTCGCAGAGGCATTTTGTTCACATTTGATTATTTCGTGTGTCTTTAATAAAGACTCTCTGAATCCCGATATACATGCTAAAAGGTACAACTTCTTTAAGTTTTGTTTGGAGCAAGACGTTTCACAAGAGTGACATCCACGGCGCTAATTTATAATTGTAACGAATAGTATTTGAATAAAAACATTTAATCAGGTAAAACCCGGGCGTCTCCCGGGTCATCTAGCTTGTTTACTATAAAATCCAATCCCTCACATATACACACAAAGATCCTTTCTATTTTTCTAATATCTACTCTACTTCATCTAAAATGCAAACTAGGAAAACATCTCACAAATTCCTGCCGTCAACACATTCCAACTCAAAACATCTAATATTCAATTCAATAAAAGGGTGGCAATTATTCCCTTTCCGTGATCACAGATTTGTCACGCGAACCTAACTGAAAATTGACGTCTGGAATTTTGATGTCAACAACAGCCATTACTAATTCCATAGCAATGAATCACGATAGATTCCATGCCTATTTTATACCGTCAAAACATCACTTCTCAATATTTTTTTTACACTAAATTAATACCTTTATATATAAAATATTTTGAATAAATTACCATATATTTAAATAAAAAGACATATATTGGATCAAAAAATCATTTATTTCACCAATATTTCAGTTGGCTGAATGCCAACCTTTATCAATGTATTATAAGATATTTAATGTGTGTTATAACACCTTGATAAAGGTTGGCATTCAGCCAACTGAATTATTGGTAAAATAAATGACTTTTGATCCAATATATGCCTTTTTATTTAAAGATTTATTTATGGATTGCTCTATTTTCAAAATTAACATATATATTGCAATATAAAAACTGTTTTTCTTTTCATTTTATTCATTTCCAATCTGTAAGTTCACAATATATTTTCGTCGTAGTAATTGATTGGTACAAAATTCATTGAGAAATTAAAATATTCTAATATGAAATTTCATATTGCCACGTTGAAAATTAGGAAAGACAAACTTCAGGATGACACAGACATTTATTTAATACAAGAACAAACTATGAATGATAAACAAAAGATAAGGAATGAGTTAAGTTTACAGAGTAGTAAAATATAAACATAAAACATGATACTGTGTTAATACCATCTATCCCTTTGAAAATTAAACGATGTATAGTCCGTCAAAGGATTCTATGGCTATTTTTCCCCGAGGATATCACGGGATCATCCAAGACAATTTGATCCATTATCTATTCCATTGCCCATTTCTACAGGAAAAGAGACTGGGAATTCGCGAAATTTCGGGGCTAACTGACTATAATGAACAACATGTATATATATTATAAAACTATTTTAAAACTATTTTAGTGGCGTATTATTCTTTTTAAAATAAAACAATTTCTACTGTCCTTACTGCGATGAAAAAATTAAAGGGAGGGCCTGGCTCATCAGTGGTGAACCCTCCCAGCGGTTTCGCCACTGATGAGCCAGGCCCTCCCTTTAATTTTTTCATCGCAGTAAGGACAGTAGAAATTGTTTTATTTTAAAAAGAATAATACGCCACTAAAATAGTTTTATAATTTGATAACAAATGTATATATATATATTTTTACTACTCTCCTGCTGGATAAAACATTTGTTTATAAATATTTAAATATTTTCAAGGCGAAAGATAAAATGAGGGAAGAAGTGCTCAACTCCACAGACAACGGCTGATTGCTCCCCCTCAACTCTAAATTGCTTTTCCTCCTCACTCATGTACATATATAACCTTTTAGAGGAATTCCCTTGTAAGACAATAGTGTCTTAATAAAGGCTTTTGTTTTGCTAATACTAATGTAAAATAATAAATATTTCTCGCTACAATATTCTCTCTCTTCTTTCTTATCTCTACTCAATCATATTAGGATATCAAATTGTGACACTTAATGGTGTCTGTTTGACAACCATCATGACTGTGTGAAGTTTAATGCTTCTGCCTTTGTCATTAAGACTGGGAGCACTATTCAGTTGCAGGCAGACTTAGCTCCAAAAGAAATGGCCGCCTCTGACATGAGGAACAGACGCCATGTGCAGCCGCTCCTAACATGGAGTACAAACGCTGCTCATCCTGTATCCTTGGATCAGGAGCCCTTATAGGGTACTGTTACGTAAAAAGAAAAATGGCGCATTCCAGAAGAGAATGTTTTCGAACGTTCTAGAAAAATGTAGAAAAATCGGAGAACAACGGATTGGCCAATCAGTAGCGATTACGCAATGCTCAAGCCTGGCGGCTTTGTGATTGGCTAACCAACCATGACCGTTCTGGAAAGATCTACTCCGGTATATATAGGGATGAGGAACTCATGCCAGGAGTCGAAGAACGAAGCTACGTGGTGTACTCCAAGCAAGCTGCTGTCTCAAGAGGTCGGACTGCTGCCTACCGCCGACGCCGGTGTACTTCCTGGAAGATTCTAGAAGGTTCTACGAACTTCTGTCTCCTGTTCTGCTCCTGCTTTCCCTCACCGTGCTGCAGTTGGTGCGTTTGTAACTGCTTTGTTCTTTATTGTTGTTTTATTTTTGCACTCTTCTGTAATTATTTTATCAATTAGGCTTAAATAAAGTCCGAAAGATCCTTTGTACCCACGGAAGTTATTCTTTGTTAACCAACAACGCAACAGTACTATCAGCCAGGCCAGCTGAGCCCAGGTTTTTCAGTGAGCTTGTTACTGCTCCCCCTCCTCCTTTTTCATCCGGGCTTGGGACTGGCAAAGACGGAGTTGCTACAATATTTAAAAATAAAAGGGTTGCGCTTTAGTTGAAGGCAATTGAATTTTTTTTTTTTGTAAGACCATGAGTTAACTAGATAAAAAAAATAAAAATGTCAAAAATCAATTATAATCTTGATTCTCTAGACCCACGCGTAATATAGTCCTCATATATATGAGAAAACCTTTCAAACTTGAACGCTAATTTTATTCATTTAGGTAGATAAGCTTTCACATGGACAATACATGTTTATAATACAATATAATGCGGCTTATGATTATATAACGACGTTTGACAAGTTTTATCGCAAATGTTTCTTTTGAACGAAAAATCGTAATTTATTTTAAGGAGAAATAACGACTATTTCTATCCTTAGGAATGAAGTATGAAAGGATGAATTGTGAAGAGTAATAATAAACGGAAAAATAAAAGTGTCCAGGGATGGGAAAAAAAACCCCAATGTTCTGCTTACCGGTCAGATGCCATATTTCAAAAAAGTACGCAAGCAACTTGAAACAATATGAAGAACGCTCATTGATCGTTTAATTGGCCTGGTGCTGTTACTTCGCCTCGTATTTACTCCGCGTAAAAAGTTCTTCAAAGGAAAAAAATAAATAGCCGAAAATACTAATCAAAATGTAGCCGAAAGTTTTCCTCAGGTTTATAAAAAGCGAAATGCAAAATTTGGTACCAAATGGTTCAGTAGTTTTTGAGTTTATCTCGAAACAGACAGACAGACATTGATTTTTATATATTAGAAAAAATATATATAAGGGGTCGGTGGAAGGATGGTCTAAACCTGTTGGTTTTCGACCGCTACGACCCGGGTTCGATTCCCGCATTGGGCACTTTTTTTATGTTTAAACAAAAAATGCTCCAATGGCTCCCGTTTCCTGCAAAAATCCAACCCCACCAGCGAGTGCAAGTAACCAAACGGGGCTCTGGCACATTTGTTTTTATAAGTGCGAAGTCTAATTGCTTTTCACATGTGTAGACATGTGGTGCACTTACAGTAAAAGAAGTCCACTACTTCTACCCACTATGATTATCATGGTCTGTACCACGTGTACTAGGGATAAGCAAAAAGAAGATATATATAGTCTTCATTGATGGCGCCCAACGTGGGGTGGTCTCCGCCACCGATGGACTGCGAGAGTTCTTAGCGAGAGAGAGAGAGAGAGTGAATATGGAGATTGAAAAATTTTAATTGTTTTCTAAAGCAATCTTTGTTTATAGAGGAGATTTTAACTCTTTGGCTAAAAACTAATATTTTTCTTCGTCCTATATTGTACAAGAACTTTTCTAAGTTAAATTATTCATATGGATCCACTTCTCACTAAAAGAATTAACTTTTATTTAAATATTGAAACTAAATATATGTACACCCATACTTCGCTTTGCGTCGGGGTTACGTTCCAAAAAAACACGACGCAAATTGAAACGACGCAAAGTGAAAATATGTGAAGGCGCAATCAAAAACAAAGATGTTGCCATATTTTAGGAAAAAAAATTAAAGACTTGAATCCAAAACAACGCAACTTCGAAAATCTAACGACGCACAGTGAAAATCAGTAAAAATTAAGCAGCGATGCAACTTCGAAAAAAACGCAAAACGAAACGACGCAAAGCGAGGTATTGGTGTACTCCTCAAAGAGAGAAACAAGTTCGATTTGTCATATTCTAATTTTTTATCCTAATATTGAATCTTTTGACTTTTTGTCTTTAAGCTGTGTCTATTTTTACACATGGGTATTAAACATTCATGTGTTGATCAATTCAGAGAAAATGGTGGGCGACAAATCGACTTACATACATTACGTAGGTGGAAACTCTGCTACAAATGTTATCAAAAGATTTCTTTTACTCTTTACTTCTCAAAGTGTCTTCAAACGATATTTTAATAGACATACTCCTATTTATAAATTAAGTAAAAAAGGCGTCTCCTAATCGTACAGCTCAAAGTTGCTGATGGCTTGTATCATTTGACGGAAAAAATATCAAATATTCGTTGATATTTGGCCAATGCTATAATTTTTTAATATTATATCTTTTTAATTTTACACAAATAAATTTACTGGCAATGCGTTTCTTTTAAATATCATCAAATATTATCTCTACAGACCTTACTGCAATGATATGTTTTCATAACCAATATATATTAGTAAATTAAATTTAATTGCCATCTATCGTTATAATTTTATACAAATAAATTTACTGGCAATGCGTTTCTTTTAAATATCATCAAATATTATCTCTACAGACATTACTGCAATGATATGTTTTCATAACCAATATATATTAGTAAATTAAATTTAATTGCCATCTATCGTTATAATTTTATACAAATAAATTTAGTGACAATGCGTTTCTTTTAAATATCTCTGTAGAGATCATATTTGATGATTTTTAAAAGAAACGCATTGCCAGTAAATTTATTTGTGTAAAATTATAACGATAGATGGCAATTAAATTTAATTTACTATTATATATTTTTCTTAATTTATAAATAGAAGTATGTTAAAATATATCGTTAGAAATCGTTTAAAATGCCTTGTGACATAAGTAACAGACGCCATGTGCAGCTGCTCTTAACATCAGGGTGTCAAACTTGTAAAGCTTGAGACTTTTAATGGTCTCTGTTGACAACCATCATGATTGGGTGAAGTAGAATGCGTCTGCCTTTGTCATTAAGACTGGGGGCACTACTCAGTGGCAGGCCGACTTAGCTCCAAAAGAAATGGCCACCTCTGACATGAGGAACAGACGTCATGTGCAGCCGCTCCTAACATGGAGTACAAACGCTGCTCATCCTGTATTCCTGGATTAGGAGCCCTTACAGGGTACTATCAGCTGGGCCAGCTGAACCCAGGTTTTTTAGTGAGCTTGTTACTGCTCCCCTTCCTTCTTTTTCATCCGGGCTTGGGACCGGAAAAGGTGAAGATTAGGAATCTATTGTCTTGGTTTCTGATGTATCTAGTGTAGTCACTTATTCTCACCCCAGACTTCTACCAGTCTCTCCTATACATACTTAACCCCACAATATCAATAAAAAATGGAATAAACATTTTGTTTTTATAGGTTGACTAGTTCGGAATACTGCTTTTGGTGGAAGGATAAAGAAACTTTTTTACCTGGACGATTTATTTCTCAGAAATATATCTACTTATATAATTGCCTTATTCTGTCTGTGTGAAGTTCACGGATAGATTTTGGTCAGAATGGATAAAATAAAAAAAGTGTCAAGGGATGGGAATCGAACCCACGACCTTCCGCTTACCGGGCAGATGCTATGACCACTAGGCTACCCTGGACATATTTTTCCGTTCATAAAGTTAATATATGAAGTTTGGAACGGGACGTTTCACAAGAGTGACATCCATGGCGCCAATTTATAATTGTAACGAATAGTATTTGAATTAAAACGTTTTTAAAATATATACGGACTCGGGTAAAACCCGGGCGTTGCCCAGGCCATTCGTCTAGTATCTTATATAAAGAAAAGAGATTTTCTGCTTGATTTTGAAATATGTTGAGGATTATGCCATGGAGTTATTTGCTGGTTCTTTTTAGTACTAAATGATATTGGTGATGCAGTCGTGGCAAGAATCTTGAAAGTAAAATAATAAAAATAGTAAAGAATAGAAATTGCTTTAATTGAGCTTAAGAGATATATAAAAACATAATTTGATAAAAATACTGCCTGGCTTAAGGCGTAAGAATAAAAAAGAAAAGCTTATTTACATAATGTACAAAAGTTTTGAGCCGGCCATTGGGATAAAACAACAACGAGTTTTTATAGGGGAAGAGTGACCTCTGGCGGTCGATTTAGCAGAGTATTTGAATCTATGAAATTATAATTTAAAATAAAATAATATTTTTCTATAACTATAATGAAAATTTGAACTATTCAGCCCGATATTTTCATTTAGTAAAATAAAACAATTTCCCAATAGTAATTATTAAGAGAGGGATTGGCTTATTAGGGTTGTATCCTTCAAACGGTTTAATCCAGCTTGACCAACGGCGACCCAGTCTCTCCCCATAGTCCAGTGTAAGATCGGCCCGAAGAGACCTAAGTCCTAAATGTTTTAGTAAGAGAAAGCTTCAGCAACAAGAAAGTGGGAGGTCAACAGAAACCTTCAGCTGGAAAAAGGAATGTCCAGGCAGCCTTTGGAAGTCTAAAAAGTATAAATATTTGCTTGACGCTTTACACACCCAAGATAGAGGACATTGCGATTGTTGTAATAGAGATTCATGGGGACATCTGAGGCTCTTCATTGAACACAACAACAACAGAAAATTAACATGGACACAGAACAGAAGCTTTACACACCCAAGATAGAGGACATTACTGTGATAGAGATGTATGGAGACATCTGAGGCTCTTCATGGACCCAGAACAGCAGCTTTAGACACCCAAGATAGAGTACATTGCGACTGCTGTGATAGAGATGTATGGAGACATCTGAGGCTCTTCATTGGACACGACAACAACAACAGAAAATTGACATGGATCCAGAACAGAAGCTTTACACACCCAAGATAGCGGACATTGCGACTGATGTGATAGAGAGAGAGATGCACACGGGGACATCTGAGTCTCTTCATTGGACACGACAACATTTTCTTAACAGCCAGAATTTGGAAAGCGTGAGTTTGGAAGGCACTACAAGAGCAAAGAAATATTATCTACAGCGCTGCTGAGAGCAGAAGCAACGATACCACACTGTGGAAATTCCTAATGATACGAGGAAACGGAGGTGCCAGGATGAGAGCAAGGAGAAAATCAAGCCACATCATAGAAGCAGATGGCCTCCCAGACCTTTCGGTCCATAAGCTGGACCTTAGTCACACCCTTGAAGCAGATGGCCACCCAGACCTTTCGGTCCACAAGCCGGAAGGACCTTAGCCACACCTCTGGAGCAGATGGCCACCCAGACCTTACGGTTCACAAGCCGGAAGGACCTTAGCCACACCTCTGGAGCAGATGGCCACTCAGACCTTACGGTCCACAAACCGGAAGGACCTTAGACACACCCCTGGAGCAGATGGCCACCCAGACCTTACGGTCCATAAACCGGCATGCGAAAGCATACCCACACGAATTCGCCGAAAGGAGTGAACTATGGCCACCATCATGTGGGGAACCATCGCCCTATGATAGGACAGTCGCTCGACACCAAGCCGATATCAAGAGGTCGGCACTGAGTGAGTGTGGAAAGATAATCCAAGTTGGAACGTGGTTCCATAGAGGTGTGACGCTAATCCTGGCGTTACGCTTTAGGACCATATATACAGTTGGCCGGCCATCCTTGTAGCCCTCTATATGGCAGAAATCAATCCAGAAGAGGACATCCATACGGCACCTCAGTTGGCCGGTATTTTGATCAGGGTGCACGGACCGATCTAATCTGCTCCATGGACAAGATACCACCACCACAACCACCTCAGTTGGCCGGTATTGTAATCAGGGAGCACGGACCAATCTGATCTGCTTCATGGACAAGACACCCCCACCTCAGTTGGCCGGTATTGTGATCAGGGTATACGGACCGATCTGATCAGCTCCATGGACAAGACACTACCACCACCTCAGTTGGCCGGTATTGTGATCAGGGTGCACGGACCGATCTGATCTGCTCCATGGACAAGACACCACCACCTCAGTTGGCTGGTATTGTGATCAGGGTGCACGGACCGATCTGATCTGCTCCATGGACAATACACCACAACCACCTCAGTTGGCTGGTATTGTGATCAGGGTGCACGGACCGATCTGATCTGCTCCATGGACAAGATACCACCACGCTTTAGGTGAATCAACAAACCTCATATTTTCGAAGTCTCCAAGAAGATTAAAGAGCCTACGATACCTTGAAAAAATACTTTCCTTGTTTGTGACACAAAGAGACTTAGGAAGATGTAGAGTTGGGGCGATGCTTAAAAGAAGATTCGCACGGTCATGGTAACTAGCTGGCAGAAACATATTGTCGCGTATATGGGCTTCAAAACACCTACAACCTCCGCCAATAGATGGCGCTTTCGTCTGTTTCCGTCTGGAACTAGTGTGGATATCGCTGACTGCTGTGGTCCTGTTTCCTAGAGCAAATAGTCGTAAATAGATGTTTATATTGGCTCTGGAATGTAAAACTTTGTAAATACCCGTTGATTGTTATTCTAGTTATATGTAATGTGTAGTAGAAATAACAATAAAAAGAGGAGGAGTGTTTGAAGTCTTGTTGCCGGTTGCTGTTGTTACTCTCGCCAACGCCACAGTCGCTACTCTTCTGGTAAGTCTCTCGTTTTCCCCCCCTCCAGTGATAAAGCCGAGAGATACTGCCAGAAGAAAGGAGTTCCACTTGAGCGGTGGTTCTCGGAGGTCTTTGGGTGGTCTGCAGGAAAGAGCTGCAGAAGGAGAGCAACGGGAGCCCGGGGTAGGTGAGCCACGAAGGAGGAAGCGGCGTCGTCGCGAAGAGCCGGAGGGACCACGCACGACAATATTGTTCGAGAACATGCACACTTCCTGAATAACTGAGTTAAGGAGTGAAGCCAGTCGATTTAGAGTGACCGTCGAATCTCCTTCGATTCCCAGCCGAGTTCAACGGCTGCTCGCTGTTTACATAGTTTGTTTGCCTAGAAAAAAGGTAAATAAATAGAGTCGACCAGAGATCCATATTAATCTCGCGTGTGTGCTCATTTGGCCATCCTATTATAACGCCGGTACAACAATATATACAACAACAAGCCTTTTATTGAGGACCAATGTTCTACACAATATTCACCCAGGTGCATAATTACTTAGAAAATATTATTTATTTACAGGTGATCGTTCATTTACATATCTATATACATATTTCTCTCTTTCCTCAATGTTTCTTCTCTTGCGCAGCCCTGTAAAACTTGTACATGGCCAATGTATTAGATTTATTCTTTGTTGTCTTAGACAACAGAGCATCCAGAGTAAAATGATTTGATCCAATTTGTGACAAATGGTCCCTCAAATTGATATTACACTGTCATCGTTTCAATTTTTTTTTTTATTTAAATAAATTCTGACTTTTCAAAAACCAATGAAACTCCGCCTTTGCCGGTCCCAAGCCCGGATGAAAAAGGAGGAGGGGGAGCAGTAACAAGCTCGGTAAAAAACCTGGGTTCAGCGGGCCCGGCTGATAGTACCCTGTAAGGGCTCCTAATCCAGGGATATAGGATGAGCAGCGTCTGTACTCCATGTTAGGAGCGGCTGCACTTGGCGTCTGTTCCTCATGTCAGAGGCGGCCATTTTTTTTTTTTGGAGCTAAGTCGGCCTGCCACTGAGTAGTGCTCCCAGTCTTAATGACAAAGGCCGACACATTCTACTTCACCCAGTGTGGAATTAAGAAAGAAGAAGAAGAAGAAAAACCAATGATTACTCGTTCTGGTCGGACTTATAATCTTAATATGGATTATTGAATACTGACCTGAAGCCAATACTCCAGGACGTGGAGATAACATCTGGTGTAGATGCTTGGTAATATTCAAAATAATGTATATCTAATAACTATATTGTAACAAATTATTTAGTATTTTATTAGCGGAGTATTATTTTTTATGTTTATATTTTGCTATACTCTGTACACTTCCCTCTTTTGCTTATCTTTTGTTTACCATTCATAGTTTGTTCTTGCCTGAAATGAATTGTTGTCTCATCCCGAAGTTGGTCTTCCCTAATTTTACACATGGCAATATGCATTATAAAAAATATATTTGTGTATTGCATTTAATCACAATTTGGAACGGATTTTATTCTAGAATATTTTTAAGAATCAATGAATTTACTATTTCTAATCTGTTACTAAGCTTCTAAGATCTATTTCTTATCGATTTTTTAGTATTTGTGTATTTTGATAGACTTCTGGGGTTATAAATGAATTATTTAACAACGAATATTTATAACAACAACAAAAGGCTTTTATTAGGGCCCATTGCCCTGTATGGATTCGCCATACAACAAAAAAATAATACAGTAATTTTTTTCTTCCTTTCCCCATGTGCACGTGAGCCTTTGTTTGAAAAGGGATTTATTTACATATCTGTTCTAAAACTTTCCTCACTAACTCTTTTGTGTATGAATCTATTCACAATTTTTCTGTAGAAATTATAGAGTTTATTGCTATATTTTCTGAAATAGTTCTCAACGTATTCAGTGGGTTGCTAAATCTCCAGAAGGCGCTTTAAAGAGTATCTATTTATAACCCTATAATAAAGATTCTGCTTTTACATTTTAACTAAATTAATAAGGAATCTTGGGTTTGGTTTCTTTTAATAATTATTTTAATTTTCGGGTTGACATGCTTTTCAACACGGAGACATCAGAAGTACCAGAAACTATATCCGTTTTGTAAGAATTTAATATGAAGCTTCATTATGGATAGAAAATATACAAATTATGGTAATATCAAATGTAAGAAAAGGTAAATTATAAACTCTGAAAAATTGTCTATATATGCAATAGACTTTACTATGATGCACTAGAGCGCCATCTGTTATCGAAATTCGAAATTATTTTAAAGGCGTAAGATTCTTTTTGAAATTAAACAATTTCTACTGCCCTTACTGCAATGGAAAAATTAATGAGAGGGCCTGGCTCATCAGTGGTGAACCCTCCCTGCGGTTTCGCCAGTTTATTCTACCATACCGCTGTTATATTGCATTTTTGGAACTTCCTTTTATAGGAAACTGTTGGTAGACTCTTGGAATGGGTATTTTAGAAGAACTATGGACATAAGCTTTGAGGACAGTAGAAATACATACAATTATAAAAATATAAATAATTTTTCCATTGCAGTAAGGGCAGTAGAAATTAATTAATTTCAAAAATAATCTTACGCCTTTAAAAAAAAAATAGTTTAGACTTTACTATCTAATATAAAGACATCATGGTGGATTATGATGATAGATATCAGAGAAATCAGAGGATAATTTACAGAGTTTTCATGAATATATCATAACTTGTAACAAGGTTGAGTATTGAATAGACAAATCTTTCTCACAACTGATCACTACTAGACCCAACTTTGAGGGTTGGTGGAAGGATGGTCTAAACCTTTAGTTTTCGACCGCTACGACCCGGGATCGAATCCCTCATTGGGAACTTTTTTTCTGATTTAAAAAATGCTTCAATGTTCTCCGATTCTTTCAAAAGTCCAACTCCACCAGCGAGTGCAAGTAATCAAATGGGGCTCTGACACATTTGTAAATGCAAAGTCGAACTGCTTTTCACATGTGTAGACATGTGGTGCATTTACAGTAAAAGCAGTTGCCAACTCCTACTCACCATTAATATCATGGCTTGTACAATGTTGTTGTTGCTTATTCCTCAAGTCGTATAAACGATCTCCATTAGGTTCCATTGTCTCAGCTTTTCTATTATAGTCCTGGGGTTTTCCCAGAGGTCTTTTTTGGATGATTTGATACAATTCAATAGATGTTCAGGAATGGCTGGTTGGGAATCGCATTTGGGGCATTTCGGGAATATACCATGTGTACTAGGAATAAGTAAAAAGAAAAAAAGACCCAAATTTGATATAACAAGCATCCAATAATTATATTTAGATGTCTATTTTCTACTGCTTTTTATACCTCTATGTTTGACCAAAGTCTTCGCCCTTGGTTTCTATCGCCATTAGGGGGTTTATGGTATTTACCTTTCACTGAAAGAGCTTTTCCTAAACTCTCAATTTGGTAATAATCAGAAGATTTTGTTTATAGTCGCTTTTAACCTTAAATAATCGACGTTGACAACTAAGTGGTAATACGTTTTTCACTTCATTTTTGAATTATAAGGTTGTCCCAAAAGTTCGTGTGTTTTTCTTATTACTTGGTCAACATCTTAGAATTCTCAAATTTAATGGAAAAATCAAAACATCCCCGAAATGCCCCAAATACGATTCCCAACCAGCCAGTCCTGAACATCTATTCAATTGTATCAAATCCTCTATAAAAAAAAAGACCTCTAAAAAAAACCCCAGGACTATAATAGAAAAGCTGAGACAATGGAACCTATTGGAGATCGTTTAAACGACTTGAGGAATAAGCAACAACTACACTTGGTGAATAATATTATTACGGCGAATACATTTTTCACTTCATTTTTTAATTATAAGGTTGTCAGAAAAATTCGTGTTTTTCTTGAAACGTTATTTTTTGCTATTAATTGGCGAATAATATTATAACAGCGAATATATTATAATACATAATACAATTACTTTATACATAATACAAAGACATTATACATAACGGCGAATAATATTGGTATTTCAATTTTTTGAAAGTATTTACGAAATTTTAGGATACCTTGTATTGCGTTCAAGCAAGTTGGGTAGTTGCTTTCTTTTCATTTGAAATTGCCTGGTTTGACTTCAGAGATGACGATTTCACTTTCTTGATAAGAAAAAAAGTACTGAATATCTCGGTTTCCTTTAATAGAAGATATTGTCGCGGAGATAAATAAAGAAAGGGCAAATTTGGGAATAATTAATTTATTATAAAGGTGGGTATTTACCTTTTAGTTCTCCAATAAAATTATATACAAGAGGTATTTATAGGGAGAGATAAAACAACTTATCCCAAGGTAAAGATAATGAGAGTGGTCAGCCACCGTCCCGTTTTCCTTATTTGCCGATAAGATTCCGAGAACCCCTCACACCTGTCCCCCCGGAGTCCAGGGATGATTGACAGGTGTCCCATGGAGCTTCTTGTGACCGGAGTTCCAGAGCTACTTGACAATATTATTTTCTAGTTCCTCTCTGTAAACTAATAACGTGTCCTTTATGCTTTATTGACACAGAAATATATTACTTTCTACTTTCTGGGATCTAAATTACAACGTCTTGAGATCTGAATCACAACGAGGTATTTCTTGAACGCTCATGTATTTGCATTTCCAAAATCACTTTATTAGGTACCACTCGAAAAGAGCAACCTAGTTTATGATATTTGAAACATTGAATAATATATGATGGTTATTCACATATTAAACAAAATGTTAACGTGGGATTCAATCCCGGTTCATGGCTGTCGGGAATCGAGGGTGTTACCTACTCGTCCACCGACTTTTTTAAAATTTATTTTCATGTGCATTTTATATGTAAGAATGCCATCTAAAATATTCAATGTGAGCGGTTAGTATATGACTTTTTTATTTATAATATCAACACCTTACCTTTTTTTTCTAGTGTCCTTATTTTTCACTACAAAAGTGATATGGCCATTTTAAAGACAAAATTATACTATGAAGCATCACCTAACTATAAAATAGATAATTTATTAGCTAGATTTAATTGTCAAATTTGAACTTGTAAAGCTAATTGGAAAAATTTTGTTGATGTCGGGATAATATATACAACAACAACAACTGCTTTATTAGGACATTTCCATCCTGTAAGGACTCGCTATACATTATTTTCATGAAGAAAGGGAGAAAAAAACATAAACAAAGTAGAGAAGGGAAAAATGAAAATGAAATCAAAGTATTCAACATAACTATACAAATAAAATGAAAGGATTTAAAAGCACGAATGTTTCTTTTATACATAATACAGACTTCTACTGCCCTTACTGCGATGAAAAAATATATTGGGAGGGCTTGGCTCATCAGTGGTGAACCCTCCCAGCGGTTTCGCCAATTTAATCCACCAGACCGCTTCTCAGAGCTCTAATACTGTATTGGACGATTCTGCTTATATACGCAGCACTGAAGGATGGAATCTCAGAAATGGTTTTCAAGAAAACTATGGACATAAGCTTATAGGACAGTAGAATTACATTCAAATATTTGCATTGAGCAATGCTCTTCCGCAAACAATAAAGACAAGGCCAGTTAGGCCTTAGAAGTTTGTATTATGTATAAAAGAAACATTCGTGCTTTTAAATCCTTTCATTTTATATGTATAGATGGCGCGTTATTGCTTTGTCTTAATAACTATACAAATTAACTATGGATGGAAATTGTTCTGTAATTTTAGTTCTTAGAGATTACCTTGTTCTCTAACGCTTTATGAAAATTGGTAATATATAAGGATTCAAAGTAGCTAACAAATCAATTATTTCATATTTCTTTTTTGTTGAAACAAGACTTTAGCATCATTCTTCATCTATTCTCTATCGGCCCAGAATAGGAAAGATTGTTGATTAAAAATATTCCGTAAAAAAAGATTAAAAACAATAATTAATTACACAGGTCTACAAAAAAAACTTTTTTTTTTTGCACAAGAGAACCTGATGGTGTTTCTAGTGTAACTTTTCATGCTGAACTCAAAATTTATTCAGAAATTTTCCATCACCCATGGTTTTTGCCTGACGATATTTTTTTAGTATTGGGATAAATACATGCATCCAACATGAAAGAGACTTACGAAAACATGACACTGCTTTTGAAAAAGATAAAATATGAAAGATACGGTTGGAAAATATGCAGCGATTTGAAAGTCGTTGCTCTCTTGCGTGGATTACAGCTTGGATATACAAAATTTTGTTGTTTTCTGTGTGAGTGGGATAGCATAGATAGGGAAAGGCATTACATTAAAAAAATCTGGCCAAACCGTAAAATCTTTACTCCAGGATATAAAAATATTGCAAATCTACCCCTGATCGATTCAGAAAATATTTACTTACCACCATTACATATTAAACTGGGATTAATGAAGAACTTTGTCAAGGCAATGGATCGGAATGCCAGTGGATTTGCCTACCTAAAACAAAAAATTTTCTAGTATAAGTGAAGCGAAGATTAAAGAAGGCATTTTCGTTGGACCTCAGATTCGAGAATTGCAGCAGGATGGAAATTTTCATATAGTTTGAATGAAGTTGAAGCAGCAGCATGGAATTCCTTTAGAAACGTTTGCAAAAACTTCTTAGGAAGTGTCAAGGTTGAAAATTACCGAGACATAGTTAATGATCTGTTGCTTTCCTACAAGGCACTGGGATGTAACATGTCCCTCAAGATCCATTTCCTGCATTCACATCTAGATTTCTTTCCAGACAATCTTGGCGCAGTTAGCGATGAGCATGGTGAGAGGTTTCATCAAGCTATATCAAGCATGGAGAAGCGGTACCAAGGTAAATGGAGTCCCGCTATGCTTGCCGACGACTGCTTGGCACTCAAGAGGGATCTACCACAAGCAAAGTATAGAAGAAAATCCACTGTCTCTGCTTTTTAATAATAAATATGTTTCGTTCATATATGCCTATATATTAACAATATTTCCAAATTCAAGTAGGTGTATCTCAGAAATATTGTGTAATAGAAAAAACTAATGGTATATTTGGATTCAGGACATGTAGATAAGATGCTATTTCTTTGTGGACAAAGAAAAATATTTTTTGATAAACCAGTTACGTGACATTGTTTGCAATTTTTAGTGTATTTATCCCAATACTAAAAAAAGACCGTCACGCAAAAACCATAGGTGATGGGAAATTTCTGATTAGATTTTTGAGTTCAGCATGAAAAGTTACACAAGAATCATAATCAGGTTCTCTTGTGCAAAAATCTTGTTGACCAGTGTTATCGACATAAAAATAATGAACATTATAACACCCTCATTCCCATCCCCCAACACCCATATTGAAAAATATTTCGCGCTACATATATATTTAAGTAAAAAGGCATATATTAGATAAAAATATAATTTATTTTACCAATATTTCAGTTAGCTGAATACCAACCTTTTTCAAGGTGTTATAACATATTTATGTTAACATACAACAAACATATATATATTTATTATATACTTATAAAAGAGAGATATATATGTTGAATTAGTATTAAAATATAGTTATAAAAGTATCGTTGATGTTTTTAACTTTCATAATATAATTACCGAGTTATGGATAGAACAGAAATTATCATATGTTGTTGTTGTCGTGTCCAATGAAGAGCCTCAGATATCCCCATACATCGCTATCACAGCAGTCGCAATGTCTTCTATCTTGGGTGTGTAAAGCTTCTGCTCTGGGTCCATGTCAATTTTCTGCGAAGCTGCGGCTATTGCTGGGCATGAGAATATGTGGGTAGGTGTTAGTTCCACACCAGGACAGTTGTTGCATGTCCTATAGGTTCTTGTGTCATCTGGATGTATTGTCATTCTTTTATAGTGTTTCGTTCTAAGTCTTGTTATGGTTTTTGTTATTTAAAAAATGATCATATCGAATTATCATATACCTTTGTAATATATACTGTATAGAATTATTATTAAATTTATAGTTATAAAAAGTATCGTTAAAATTGGTTATAACTTTCAGAAAATATTTACAAAGTTACTAATAGAGTAGTCAACATATGGTTGGTATTATAGAAAGTGATATTTTAAGTATTCACAAATTGTGGAATGTGTAAATATGTTTTTGAAAATAGAGCAATCCATAAATAAATCTTTAATTAAAAAGGCATTTTCTTAACTTTTGTCCATGAGTGTTATACATATTTCGCTGTTATATACGGGTTTCCTATTAAATTCGGTAAGTAATAAATTTTTCCTAAAGCATTTGTAATAGTTTATTTCAAAATTTCCGCTATTTTTTAATTTGTATATGTGTATAGTAAACTGATGTGACAGAAAGTTAATATGATTCAAAATAAAATATATATATGTTTTTTTTTGCTTAGTCGAGTTAGTTAGATTTTTTTTTTTTTTTTGTCATCCAATATGTAAATTTACTATATTTTTGTTTAATTAAGTTTTAATTTTCTCTCAAGATTGAGGTATTCTACCTGTTAAGATTCTTCAAGTTTTATTTATTACCATTAATTTTGTAAAACTTTTACGATTTGGTTACTAAATAAACCCGTCAAGAGTGGAGTGTTTTGATCTCCTTTAATCAAAAAGCCTCGACTGCTCAATCTCATCTCACCACCAGCACCATTTAAAAAAAAATAGAAATTAAATATAATATATATAAATTTTAATTAAAAAGACATATATTGGATCAAAATATCATTTATTTTTACCAATATTTCAGTTAGCTGAACGTCAATCTTTATCAAGGTATTATAACATTTTAAAGTGTGTCAACAACAAACAAAGCGCCACATAATGTCATTAGAATTAAGTATTAATATAGAATTAACGTAAATATGTATTATTCTTACAAACGGCAAGGTTTAAGGAATCTATGAAAGGAGAAGGAGGTGTGAGAAAGAAAGGACTCACATGACACAGCTAACCTTGACTGTAGAGACTGGCACGGAATGGCCGCGTTAGATGCCAAATTGGAAATCAATGATGGAATGGCAGCTAGGTTAACCAATCCATGTTTGGAGAGATGCAGGTCACCTATGACTCCTTCAAGGAACCTCCCCTATGCCACTTTTCATAATATGCCTTAGTAATTTACCTCAACATGTTTAGTGAATTAGTATTAGTGAATAAATTATCAAGGATTTCATTAAATTAGCCGTTTTGACCTAGAAACCTCATTCGTAATTGGAGAGATTGCGCTAAAAATAAATAAATCACCACATATATATATATTCTTTTGAAAATAGAGCAATCCATAAATAAATCTTCAAATAAAAAGGCATATATTGGATTAAAATTTCATTTTATAATCATATTAAAATACCTTGATAAAGGTTGGCGCTCAGCCAACTGAATTATTGGTAAAATAAATGATATTTGATCCAATATAGGCCTTTTTAATTAAATATATATATATGTGTGTGTGTAAAAATAATGATAATAAAGGTCACGTGTTGGTATTGAAAACAAAGAGAGCATATCCTGACCAGGAGTACATGTACTTTTTAGAGCGCCATCTAGTGGAACAGAAATAAACTAAACGTTGATTTAACCTGTTCCCTGATATTTGGCAAACCCATTTTCTTGATAAATCATGGGTTGGCCAAATATAAGGAAACAGGATAAATCAACGTTTAGTTTATTTCTTTTCCACTAGATGGCGCTCTGCCATTTAAAAAGCACATATGCTCGTGGTCAGGGTATACCTTCTTTGTTTATAATATATATATGTTATATATAAAAAATTATATTCTTATAGAATACAAAACAACTCTCTCTGTAAGGTCTGCCAACAGAGGTCGCGGCTTTCTCTATATTAACCCATTGTTGTTGTTTCCCGTTGGCCGGCTCAAATCTTTTTGTAAATATGTGAATAAGTAATCTTTTATTTTCTTTATTCTTCAAGCCTCAAGTCAGGTAGTACTTTCTCAAATTATATATTCTATACTTTATTAGCAAATTAAAGTAAATTATGATTCAAAAGTTGATTTTATATAATTTTCCACGACTGCAATACAATACCATTTAGTACCCATGTACTCAAAAGAACCAGCAAACCATTTTCTAGCATTTCAAATATAATATATTGAAAATAAATAAGGCATTTCCTGACCACGAGTACATGTGCTTTTTAGATGGCAGAGCGCCATTTTTAATATATTATAATATATATTTATATATATATGTGGCGCGACTACACTTTGCTTCAGCGAGCCGAACTAAGACGGCCTCGGCATCGGCGGGCGTCAACACTTCACTACGCATGCGCGTGGGACGTCATCAGAGACGCTGGCCACTTAGCGGTAAACAACAAGGCTAGTGCGGCGGCCGTTATTTCAACCGTTGCTTCTTTTCTCTTTATAATTTCTTGCTTTAAATAAATTAATTTTAATTATAATTTTATCAGCAGCCTTTCCACAAGCCACACCAACACAGCACATCAACAACCATCCTACAAATTGGTGAGCCGGACGTGATGCAAAAGTTATTTTAATCACACTTCTATATATTTTTTATTTCATCCACGAAACTTTCAACAGCCCCAGAATGCAAGACGCAACTACAGAACATCCGGAAGGGCCAATATCCACGGCACCCTCCCAAATATCAAGATTGGCTTTCCGTGCACCACCATTCTGGCCCAACAACGTTGAACTGTGGATAAGCCAGCTAGAAGCCGCTTTCGGTCTAGCCGAGATCTCCCGCGACGAAACTAAATTCCAAGCAACGGTAACGAGCCTAGACCAGCCAACCCTTACTTACGTCGCGGACATCGTAACGGCCCCCCCACCCTCTGGTAAATACGATGCGCTGAAAGCAGGCCTTCTCCAACGACTCGGTCAATCAAAACAAACTGAAATCTTACAGGTTCTGGATGGGCGTCCCATGGGAGATCAGAAGCCATCAACAGTCCTAGCCGCGATGCAACAGCAGGCAGGAAGAAATTTCTCCTATACAGCACTGAAAATGCTGTGGACTCGACGCCTACCTCAGGACATAAGGGCCGCTCTCGCAGCATCCTCTGAAACAAGTTTGAGTAAGCTGGCGGAAATGGCAGACAACATACACGAAGCCATACTGCCAACGGTCTCAGCAGTGGACCAACCAAGCACAGGTCATAGCGCGGAAGCCAACCAACAGCTGATGACGCAAATACAAGACCTGCATACGCAAATCGAAGCTTTGAAGTCATCCATGGACACCCCACACAATCGCTATCCGAACGCTAGGTACCCGACCAACAACAAAAAAGGAAACCGCAGCTCACTACAACTGGAAAAAGTACAAATCCCAGAAACGAACATTTCCCTGTACTGTGACGTTTCCACAGCAAAACCCAGACCATTCGTACCCGCACCCTGTCGCCGCATAATTTTTTCTGCATACCACAACTTGTCTCACCCCGGAGTACGAGCTACTACAAGGATGGTCACCGCCCATTACGTCTGGCCGGCCGTCAAGAAGGATTGCGCACTTTGGACTCGCGCCTGCCACCGCTGCCAAGTCTCCAAAACCTCTAGACACACAAGAACGCACCTTCAGTCGTTTAGTCCCCCAGACGGAAGGTTCAGTCATGTTCACATTGACCTGGTCGGACCATTACCACCGAGTGAAAACTATCGGTACATATTCACCTGCGTCGACCGATTCACTAGGTGGCCCGAAGCCCTACCCATACAGGACATCACCGCCAAAACAGTAGCAAATGCATTCCTATCGGTCTGGATATCTCGTTTTGGCGTGCCAGCAAAAGTGACTACAGACCAAGGCAGGCAGTTTGAATCAGCACTTTTCGGTGAGTTGACACGGCTTCTGGGAATCAACAGAATAAGGACATCACCCTACCACCCAGCAGCAAACGGCCTGGTAGAAAGATTCCACAGACAGCTGAAAGACTCCCTTCGCTGTCACGATTCCACGAGCTGGTCCTTGAAATTTCCCCTGGTGCTCCTAGGGATTCGTTCGTCGCTAAGGGAAGATCTCAACACCACAACCGCTGAGCTGGTCTATGGGAAGCCCCTACCCCTTCCAGGAACATTTTTCGGGGACCCCCCCTCTGCAAGCTCGCCTACCGAACCGTGGCTGGAGGACTTCAAGCGCGCCATGGCATCTCTGAAACCTGCACCAAGCAAACCACATGGGAACCGCCACGTTTACGTGCCCAAACCACTCGAGACATGTTCCCATGTCTATCTACGTCGGGACCTGATATTGCCACCGCTAGCTCCCCCATACGACGGTCCATATGAAGTCCTTTTTAGGAAACCCAAAATTTACAAACTGAAAATTAAAAAGAGATCCACGTGGGTGTCAATCGACCGCCTCAAGCCTGCTTTCACATCAGAAGGACCGATGTTTTCCCAAGACCCGAACTTGGCAAGCCAATAAGATTGCATAGGATCGCTGGAAAGATCCTACTGGAGGGGGAGTAGTGTGGCGACTACACTTTGCTTCAGCGAGCCGAACTAAGACGGCCTCGGCATCGGCGGGCGTCAACACTTCACTACGCATGCGCGTGGGACGTCATCAGAGACGCTGGCCACTTAGCGGTAAACAACAAGGCTAGTGCGGCGGCCGTTATTTCAACCGTTGCTTCTTTTCTCTTTATAATTTCTTGCTTTAAATAAATTAATTTCAATTATAATTTTATCAGCAGCCTTTCCACAAGCCACACCAACACAGCACATCAACAACCATCCTACATATATTACAGTAGAACCAGAGAAAATTATCATAGATTTAACTATTTTTGTAAATATATTTATGATTATCTTTCTAACCTGAAATGTTCAGGTTCCTAATATATATTATTGTTTCTCCTTTTTATTTTTGATTACTTTTTCTTGTATAATATGTTTATAATTTGTTTCTGTTTAAAAAAAAATGTAAATCGACGCAATTATACCTAGCCGGGATATCGCGTTTTGTGTGTTGAAATAAAAGAATACAGTAGAACCTCCCTGTAAAGGACAACACCTAATTAAAGAGCCAAAGTGTCATTTAGGGAGAGGTATCCTCTTACCGGAGACTTGCTAAATTGTAAAAATGGTAATTTTTCAAATGAAAACAATCCTTTGTGGAGAGGTGTCCGCTAAAGAAAGGTTCTACTGTATTTATATTTAATTTGTGAAATATTTGAGAGAAAAGTGATTTTTATATTTCTGTAGAAAAATTATTATATTAATTGATAAATATTGTACAATCACACACAACACACACATTTTGTTGAGAATTTTTATAATATTTTATAATATAAATGTCTTAACCTTTGTTTGTTTTTATTATATAAAAGGGCGTACCTGGATCTGTAAAGAAAAAAAAATTGTTTTTTTTTCTTTACAGATCCAGGTACGCCCTTTCATATAATCCTAATTTATGGATCACCTTTTGACTCAAACTTTGTTTTTTATAATAATATTGTGTTAATGATTATTTCGAATCCTATTTTCTACTTATTCGATAGATTCAAAATAAACATTCCTCTGAGGAAAGTAACAGCATTTCAGGGAAACGTTGAGAATTAAATGAATTATTGGTAAATGTAGCCTTAATTTTTTTCAAACTTTCAACCAACAAATAATCTTAAAAGCTTTCAATGAAGCCAATGTCTGATTTCGAACCTACGCATTTTGTGAGTCTGAAATATATTTTTATATATAAATATAATTCCGTTAGAAACCGCGATGGGCGCTGGTTGAGAGACCGTTACGTCTCTCTATATATATCTCTCTTTCTCTAGAATTGTTTAAATATAATTTATATATAAACAACACACAACTCCCTTATATATATCAAAATAGTTTTCAGTGTTTTATTTATTAGACTTTTTATAAGTTTCATTATCAACTTGAAAATTTAAAGTGAAACAAATAAACCTATTATATACAATATAAATAAAATAAATGAATATAAATCATTCGAAATCCTATTAATAAAAATTTCGAGTTTTACTACACGACATTTTAAAATATAATTAGTTTTATAAATCTACTTAATCATTATTATTAAAGTTTTATAAATAGTATATTATATCATAAAATAAATGATTACACTTTAGGATGCTATTAACTCTTACCGACCTCTATGGCTGATAATTATAAATATTTTAACACTACTTTTAGATATCCTGAAGATAGAAGTTTCCGGAATTAATATTTCTGTGAAAAATTATAGTTTTTTTATTTTCTCAACGTTTCAACAAAAATCTTTTGTCTTTGTCAGGATAAATAAATAAAAATAAAGCATTTGGCAAGGCATTAAAATTTGTTCTGAGATTTCAAATCGCGTGAAAAGGCCCTTGCAACCACAGAACAATTTTTAATGCCATCCCAAATGCTTTATTTTATTTACTTCTCCTGACGAAGACAAAAGATTTTTGTTGAAACGTTGAGAAAATAAAAAAACTCTAACTCTAGCCGAAGTGTCTATTTTAAACAGAAATACTTTTATATAAATAAAAGAAAGGTCAAGTGTTGATATTAAAAACAAAATAAGCAAATCCTGACCACTCACATGACCTTTTTGCCAGCTAGATGACAGCGCAGCAGATGCATTAGTTAGCGATGGCAGAGCGCCATCTAGTGGAACAGAAATAAACTAAACGTTGACTTAACCTATTCCCTGTTTTCTGGCCAACCTATTTTTAGTTTTATCATTTTTTGATTTATCAAGAAAATGGGTTTGTCAAATATCAGGGAACAGGTTAAATTAACGTCGCTTGGTGGCATTATTTCTTAAACTGACCAAAGGGCGTTGCCCGTCAACAGCTACCAGTTTTCTCTTTGTTTTATCATAACTATCTTGTTTATCGCTTGATTCTGATGTTTTTCTCATTTCTAATATGTATATTCATAGCTGCTTTTTACTGTTTTAACACAGACGTAAAACGTTAGAATTCGCACTCGTAAGGTACCAAAACTACACGTTGTTAAGTGAACCGGTAAGGTTTAATTAATGAAAGAATCAGTTAAAACTTTTTGACAGAAAAATTGCTCATCCTGAGTTTCAATACCAGTTTGACATTTTCCTTCATCTAGACCTAAACATGTTCTAAAGATAGAAAACTTATTACACATTGTATTTCTTTACATTTTTATTCTTTGTATTTCAAATTTGCTTGACTTTTGGGAATACATATTTACCTCATGGAATATTTCAAAATTTGTTGAATTTTACTTTAGGATTTACAAATCGTTTATAGCTATAATTCTGACCTTCATACTTCTTTCTGAAATCTAGATTATGATAATCTGAAAGCTTTGGTAAGATGTTATTGGTTGATGTGAGTTTCATCTTAATAATTCTATTCTTCTTTCTGAATAGATTTCTTTTATGTTTCTTCGGTAAATTCTTTTTTATATCAGTTTTTCCATGTGTCTTGGTTTCACAAAGTCTGTTTTTATTGGTAGTGAATTCTCTATTTGTAAAATCATTTTGAATTGAGTAGTTGAAAGTTTGGCTCGAATCAGAATTCTGTACTTTTTTATCATTCTTTTTAGAGAAAGTGGATGATGTGTTTTTAGATGAAGTAAATTCAACTGAAGTATTAGCTGTTAGAACATTTGGAAACATATGGGATGGGTGTCCTAAGTTGAATTTGGCTAGACCATGTCTAGATAAGAGAATCTTTGCTGCTTTTTGGATCAGAATAAGCGAGCCTTTTCGCATATTGGAAGGAAGACTTCTTGTACTTTTGATAGAATATGCTGGTGGGCAGTAATTTGAATAAGTACTGAGAGTTGAAGCTTTTGAAATAAGATCGCATGAACTTTCTCTGGAATCTATAGTAGGTGTATATGCTGTCATTACAGTAGAAGATATGGAAATGCTAGATAAACTTGAGAAAACGGTTTCTGGAATCTCTGTATCTAAGGATGGAGAAATCATTATAACTTTTCTTTGGCATTTTCTATGTGTGGGGACTTTAGGTTTTGGAAGGGTGTAAAACATTTTCAATTCACTCAGTTTCATATTTCTTGAGTTCATTTAGGAATAGAACGCCATTAAAATGTTATATTTCGTCGAATTTAAACTTGTTTTTCCTTATTGGGAATTTGTGATTGAATTTATATATCTTTCATTTATCTTATATTTTCTTATCTTTTCTTCATTTATCTTATCTTTTCTATATTATTTTTTCATTTTTTTTAAATATTCACTGAATATTGAAATTAAATTTGAGATTTGACCATTTAATCATATTCCTTGGTATATCTATTTTATTCCCATTATAGAAACCTATATTTTTATACTCTTTAGTTCTAAATTTTAACTCTTAAATAAAATTTTATAGCCATTTTCTACCTATTGTTAAATAATAATTATATTTTTTCTTTAGTTACTTTTTTTTTCAGAATATTATGTGTATTGGACAGCTTGAAGAATTTGTAGACGAAAAAGAAAAGTATAAAAATTTTGATTAATTTTGTAAATACATATACAACTTTCTTTTGAATTGGAAAAAAGAGAAGGAAACTTAGAAAGAAAAGAATTGCGATGCTTGCTTTGTTGTTTGTTTTTCTCTTTGGACAATTTTCTTTAGTTAATTATGTAAAATAATGAATTGAACAGGATTGTATATAGCCGATTTGATGTGATGTAGTGAAAGGTATTGACGCAAATATCCCTGAGTTTGGGATATCGCGTTTCATGATGTCAATAAAGTTAATGTAAGCTAATAATTACTCCAAATTTATCTCTCAATAGAAGATTAAGATATTGAGCAAAAGCGAAGAAAAACTTATACAACTCATATAATGCTTTCTGATTTGGAAAATTTATTGATAGAATAAAATCTCCTGAATAAAGGAACATTTAAATATTGAGTTATTTTGTTCAAAGAAATTGTTTCAAGAAATATTTGTTATGAAAATTCGAAATTATTATAGACGCGTATGATTCTTTTAAAAATTAAACAATTTCTACTGTCCTTACTGTAATGGAAAAATTAATAAGAAAGCCTGGCATATCAGTGGTGAACCCTCCCAACGCTTTCGCCAGTTTAATCTACCATACCGCTGTTATATTGTATTTTTAGGTTTTCCTTTTATAGTGATACTGATGCTAGACTCCTGGAATGGGTATTTTAGATAAACTATGGACATAAGCTTTAAGGGAAGTAGCAATACATACAATTATATATATATATAATCCTTCTATTAATATTTTCATTGCAGTAAGCGCAGTAGAAATTGTTCAATTTTTAAAAAAAGATCATACGCGTCTATAATAGTTTCGAATTTTTATAACAGATGGTGCGCTAATGCATCATAAAATTTGTTCACCAACTCAAATGGTGAAATCATTTGTCCACAATAATTTGGAGGCAAAATTAATTGTATAAAAAAACATGAAATCCTGATGGGAAGAATTACTATATTTTGAACTTGTTAATTATAACCCGTTTTTCTTTTGTTATTTGTTTTATTTAAATGTTTTTGTTTTCTTAATTAATATAGTGCAGCATAAGTTTTCAAAATTCAAAAAAACTTCGAATTAAAAAATTCGAATGGAGAGAAATCTTGGCTTTGACAGGCGGTAGAATCCTGGAGTCATACTATTGTTTTGCCTTCTACATGCTTCAGTAAGCATTTTAAGGCATCACTCATGATTAGGTGTCTCCAAGCGCCCGCCGCAGGGGAGGGCCAAGGAGAGGGCTGGAGAGGCGACGGCAGAGCCGTGAGCACCCCGGGGGAGAGGAGGGCGAGTGCGCGCCGATTTTGAGGGAACCAAGGCAGCACCAAGCACAACTAAAGCGCCGCAGGCTTAAAAAATATTTAAGGGATCATTCCAGGGAACAAGATCAAGCGATCAAGACCCAGATCTCAGGAGGTCTGGCTTCTATCGTCTGGCTTTTATCTCTAGAATCCTGGAGTCAGTCTCTGAAAATGTAGATCACAGCACCCATGGCTTCAAGGTCTTCTCAGCGATCTTCAGTTTGTCTTCCCTAACTTACCCAGCATCTCCACCAAAATACCACGTGGAAATTTAGGAAAGGCAAACTTCAAGATGACACAGCAATTTATTTAGAGCAAAAACATTTTTTGAATGATAGAAAAAAAGATAAGCAATGAGGGAAGTTTACAGAGTAGCAATATATAAACATCAAAAATGATATTCTGTTAATAAAATAATAAATACTTTGTTACAATATCAGCATCAATATAATATAGGTATATATAATAATTCGTTTTGATTTGTTTGGACCCTTTTTTGTTTGTTGATTGTTATGTAAGACCCTGTTGACTTACTGTAGGGTTGGTGACTTGTGGTGGTTGATGGCGCAGTCGTTTGGTCGAAATGGTATGGTTTTTACAGGGGAAATAACGAGAGGGAACACAGGATGGGATTAAATCTAGGACTTCGCGAATAAGGGGGAGAAAAGGCCTTTTTGACTAATGGGGCAATTTGCTATATCACATGTTCGGAAAATAGAGGTTACCTTGGCGAGAAGGGGTTAGCACGTCTTGCTCCTCGTCAGGTCGAGCTCCCAACTGACTAACTTTAAGTCCGAGATTTTCCTCGTTAACTCTCTATACCTCTCATTGGTTGAAATCGTCTACGTGGTTACATTTGGTTGGCTGTAGGTTTTTCATGCTGAACTCTGATTGGATATTGGTACGTCCATTGTCTTTTTCATGATTACCATCCTCCAGGAAGAAGAAGGTCTTTGAACTTAGTTTTATAGTTCCTGGGTAATACCCTTTACTTCCTGGATAATGAAATCCTGGTAATGGCTGTTCTCTCTTTTTCGCGAGGCCTAACTTTTATTAAAACCCTTTGGACGATACATTGCATATATTGTGGTGGGGTTACAACTTGGTATATACAAGTTATGACATATATACACTTAGGGAAGTGAAAAGTCTTTAATGTCGTCAGTTGTCTGTTCTTGAAGGAGATAGAGGCAATTTTGTTCACACTTGGTTATCCCGTGTGTCTTCAATAAAGTTCACTGTAATACCAAATATCTCTAAGAGCTGTTGTCTGAATCCCGATATACATGCTAAAAGGTACAACTTCCTTAAGTTTTGTCCATGAGTATATCTTTCAGAGTTATTGTCTGAATCCCGATATACATGCTAAAAGGTACAACTTCCTTAAGTTTTGTCCATGAGTGTGTAGCGGCTCCCAAATATTAACTTTTCCTATTTTCATTATAAGTTTTAATTTGTCTAATAACTATTCAATTCAAATATTAAAATTATTCATCTTATAAATATATAATGCTTATAAAATATTCTTTATCAAAATTATATGAATTAACATTAATATCATATTAATTGTTGCCATATCAATATAATAAAATAATTATACATCATTCTAAATATAAATCATAAATAATATGAAATGTAAATATTTATCTATAATATATCAAGCACATATGTCTAACATTATATAATCTAGAATTGATATTTGACCACACACACATATAAACAAAAATAACTTCAACATGTAGTATACACCAATTTAACCCTTCTGATAATTTGTATAAATAAATGTAATTAAAAGTTGGTTTTACAATAAATAATTTGTTATCTGACTCCGCCTAGAATTCCATGCCACCCACAAGTGTATCTTTCAGAGTTATTGTCAGAATCCTGATATACACGCTAAAAGGTACGACATCCTTAAGTTTTGTCCATGAGTGTATCTTTCAGAGTTATTGTCTGAATCCCGATATACATGCTAAAAGGTACAACTTCCTTAAGTTTTGTTCATGAGTGTATCTTTCAGAGTTATTGTCTGAATCCCGATATATATGCTAAAAGGTACAACTTCCTTAAGTTTTGTCCATGAGTGTATCTTTCAGAGTTATTGTCTGAATCCCGATATATATGCTAAAAGGTACAACTTCCTTAAGTTTTGTCCTTGAGTGTATCTTTCAGAGTTATTGTCTGAATCCCTATATACATGCTAAAAGGTACAACTTTCTTAAGTTTTGTCCATGAATGTATCTTTCAGAGTTATTGTCTGAATCCCGATATACATGCTAAAAGGTACAACTTCCTTAAGTTTTGTCCATGAGTGTATCTTTCAGAGTTATTGTTTGAATCCCGATATACATGATAAAAGGTACAATTTCCTTAAGTTTTGTCCTTGAGTGTATCTTTCAGAGTTATTGTCTGAATCCCGATATACATGCTAAAAGGTACAACTTCCTCAATTTTTGCTTCAGGGTGTATAAATACAGTCATAGAAACATATGTCCAGAGTTCTCTTAAAATATCAGTTTACTTTTTTCACTTGCAAATGCAGAGTATACAAGAAAATGTCAAAAAAAATAGTAGAACGTTCTGGAGGAATAATATAAGCCATGCCTTCCCTCATTCAATTTATTTCCATCCCAGTATAATGTCTGCAGAAATAGCCTTTAATTATATGTATATGAAAAAACAGCGTTAAAAATCATTCATAAATATGAATGGGCAATACCAATTGGTCAGTTTACAGAGCAGCGCCACCAAGCGGTGCCGGTTGCAACTATCCTCACGCTTCCTATAAAATTGCGAATTTTTCCAACAAGTATATTCCAATTCTCAAAATTAAATTCTATAATAGCTATATATATCGAAATATTATGATGCATTATCGAGTCATCTGTTTTGTTGATAAGTAGAAATTGTTTTATTTTAAATAGATTCATACGCGTCTATAATAGTTTTGACTTTTGATATCGAAATATATGAATATACACATAAAAAGAGGCATATCCTTATCTCTCACACGAGCATTTTAAATGCGTATATTATGATGTATTTAAATATAAATGATTTATATATTTATAATTGTATGTAATTCTACTGTCCTCAAAGCTTATGTCCATAGTTCATCTAAAATACCCATTCAAAGAGTCTATCAACAGTATCACTTTAAAAGGAAGATCGAAAAAATGAAATATAAAAGCGGTATGGTAGATAAACTAGCGAAACCGCTGGAAGGGTTCACCACTGATGAGCCAGGTCCTCCCATTAATTTTTACATTGCAGTAAGAGCAGTTGAAATTGTTTTATTTTTAAAAGAATCATACACGTCTAAAATAGTTTCGAATTTTTATAACAGATGGCGAGCTAATGCATCATAATATAATAAGTGTGGAGTGAAAAACATGAAAGAGGATCATATTAAAAAGAAATCCGCGGTAACAATGTAAACATCTACGAAATTTTGTTTGTTTATTTATTGGTATACTTAAAATTGAATGTGTGTGACGATAATCTATGACACTAGGATGACAAAGAGATTTAATGTTGTGGACAACAGGGAGAAGAATGACAGCAGGAATTGAGGGAACACTGTGGCATTGGAGGTCTACAGAATGGAGGTCCATAGAGTTTGGGATCCTCGAACCGCTGGTTACAGGGATCAGAGCGGTAACGGTCTGTGTGGGGTGTTCTGTAGAAACATGCTGAACAACCCTTGTGGCCCCCGAAGTGCTGATTCTTCAAACATGCTGAGAACACATCGATTTAATCAAATTTATAGAGAGGAATGCATTCTTAATGAATATAACAATGGATTTAAAGATAGATTGTGACCAGAAGTTAATTGATTTCATTCGAATATAGAGTGAAGTAGCTAAAGGCGACCAAATATCTCTTCACACAAAACATTCAGAAAATAATTAAAACAGTATATAAAGTTGAATCATGAAAATTTCTCTTATAGCACTGTAAAAAGATTATAAAAACGAAGAGAAAATTATTTATTTTTACTATACATGGGCTACGAGCTTTCGGGCAGCCTCGCCCTTCTACAGGTAAAGATACATGGTGGCAAAAGGCTTTATATAAGATTCCATTTTTAAAACATATTTACATATAAGAAGAATATAGGACGGTTAAAATATAATATAAGATAAGAAATATTTTGCAAATCTAAAACTATTGTATATGATATTTACAAATATGCTAATCATGTAATGTCATATGACAATCAATTGGCAAATTAGCAGATGGTTATACTATGAAAATATACAATGAAACCGGACAACGAATGTTCAACCCGCCATCAGCGGCCACATTGGTTTAATGGTTATTTAGGTTATTACATATGTCTTGGTATTGTGTAGGCAAATCTATGTGTCGGTTAATGCTGTTTGTTGATATGGATAATATGGCCTCTATGATCAGTCTTTGGTATTTATTGGAGATGTTATTGTATATGGTGGTGGGAGAAGTTAGATTGAATGAGTGGCCGGTGGTGTTAATATGATTGAAGATAAGCGACCTGTTGTCTCTGTTGGTAATGCATCTACCGTGCTCGGTCATCCTGATGGCCACGGACCTACCAGTCTCGCCTATTTAAGATGCACTGCAATCGTTACATGAGACTGAGTAGACCGAGCCACCAGAGGACCGAGCAACGGTAGATCTAGGTAATCTGGTGATAGGGTGTCTGAGGATGGCGCCGATGCTATTGCTATTAGTAAAGTGGGTGTTAATTCCGTGGGTTCTGAGGATGCGGGAGATGGCGACTGATTGGGTGGAAAAGGGAAGTATACAACTGTTTCTGGTGATTGCAGGGGGTCTAACGGAAGAAGGGTCAAATTTATACTTATGTATGAAATGGGGGGGGGTATTGGGACCGGGCCAACTGTTTAATGATTAGGGAAAACTCAATGGTTCTAAACAGTGGAAGGGAGCAGTGGGTGAACAATCTCTTGGTAAGAGTACGGACAGTATTTATTTTATGCGATAGGGGACATGAAGATTTGTAGTCTGTATAAAATGTGGGATTGTTAATCTTGTGGTATACGGTGGTGTGGTAATGAGAGGCAGTACGGATGACCAGTATATCAAGATACGGCAATACGGACCTGTTTTCCAATTCTAGGGTGAAAGAGATCTCGGGATGATAGGAGTTTAGAGAGTTTAAGATATTGATTTCTTGTCCGGTATCACATATGCAGAAGATATCATCAATATATCTCCGCCACATGTGAATGCCCGGTGCAATTTGCTGTTGGACCCAGTGGTCTATGTTGGCCATGACTATTTCTGCAAGTGGGGAGGATAGTGGGCTGCCCATGGGCGAGCCTCTGATTTGTTTGAACAACTGGTTGTTAAATGTGAAAGTAGTAAAGTCCAAACACAGTGAGGATAGTGCGACTATGGACTCTGCGGTACGGTGATCTACCTGGTTATCCTGTAAGAAACTAGTCAAGTGCCCAATGATAAGCTGGTGGGGGAGGGAAAGATACATGGCAACCACATCATAAGACACCATAACGGTGTTGGGGACAGGGCAGAGAGAGTTAATGGACTGCACGAATGAAGGGATATCCCTAATGGCAGAGGATTGTGGAATGGCCTTCACCCAAGGTGTGAGTAGGCCAGTCAGATATTTGGACAGCTTATAGGCAGGTGAAAGATGGTAGGCTATGATGGGGCGTAGGGGGATGCCAGGCTTATGGGTCTTAGGAAGACCATAGATATAGGGGGCATTATTAAGGTCGGAGGTGAAAGTGCTATATTGATCCGGTGTTATGTGACCCGATTTTTTCAAACGTAATAACCCCAATCTGAAAGATTTAGTTGAGGTAGATGCATCAGGCTGTGTAATGGGAACAAAAGTATTGCGGTCGCTGAGTATCTCCGTCATCTTGGAGGCATAGTCAGCCGTGTCCAAGACGACGGTCTGGGAACCTTTATCCGATCTGGTGATTATAATGTTATGGTTTCGCCTTAAGGTAGTCAGGGAGCGGTACTTACCAAGAGATTGGGACTGAGAAGGGGATTGGGACTGAGTAGGGGTGGGTTTCCGGAGGATATGGGCTATGGAACTCCGTATGTCATATTGGGCTGTGTGGGAAAGGGAGCTGATGGCGGGCTCAACACCAGAAATAATTCTAGGAATGTCAGGCGTTGTGGGAGGCCGGTACTTGAGGCCTAAGGAAAGAACCTCGGTCTGCGAAGGAGACAATACTGTAGATGACAGATTGAGGAGAGTGGGAACCGGTTGGTTGTCGGGGTGAAATTCCTCTGGGAAGCCATATTTGCTGATCCAAAAGGATAGCATCATTAAAGGGCGTCAATACAAGAAGCTATCCTTTTGGATCAGCAAATATGGCTTCCCAGAGGAATTTCACCCCGACAACCAACCGGTTCCCACTCTCCTCAATCTGTCATCTACAGTATTGTCTCCTTCGCAGACCGAGGTTCTTTCCTTAGGCCTCAAGTACCGGCCTCCCACAACGCCTGACATTCCTAGAATTATTTCTGGTGTTGAGCCCGCCATCAGCTCCCTTTCCCACACAGCCCAATATGACATACGGAGTTCCATAGCCCATATCCTCCGGAAACCCACCCCTACTCAGTCCCAATCCCCTTCTCAGTCCCAATCTCTTGGTAAGTACCGCTCCCTGACTACCTTAAGGCGAAACCATAACATTATAATCACCAGATCGGATAAAGGTTCCCAGACCGTCGTCTTGGACACGGCTGACTATGCCTCCAAGATGACGGAGATACTCAGCGACCGCAATACTTTTGTTCCCATTACACAGCCTGATGCATCTACCTCAACTAAATCTTTCAGATTGGGGTTATTACGTTTGAAAAAATCGGGTCACATAACACCGGATCAATATAGCACTTTCACCTCCGACCTTAATAATACCCCCTATATCTATGGTCTTCCTAAGACCCATAAGCCTGGCATCCCCCTACGCCCCATCATAGCCTACCATCTTTCACCTGCCTATAAGCTGTCCAAATATCTGACTGGCCTACTCACACCTTGGGTGAAGGCCATTCCACAATCCTCTGCCATTAGGGATATCCCTTCATTCGTGCAGTCCATTAACTCTCTCTGCCCTGTCCCCAACACCGTTATGGTGTCTTATGATGTGGTTGCCATGTATCTTTCCCTCCCCCACCAGCTTATCATTGGGCACTTGACTAGTTTCTTACAGGATAACCAGGTAGATCACCGTACCGCAGAGTCCATAGTCGCACTATCCTCACTGTGTTTGGACTTTACTACTTTCACATTTAACAACCAGTTGTTCAAACAAATCAGAGGCTCGCCCATGGGCAGCCCACTATCCTCCCCACTTGCAGAAATAGTCATGGCCAACATAGACCACTGGGTCCAACAGCAAATTGCACCGGGCATTCACATGTGGCGGAGATATATTGATGATATCTTCTGCATATGTGATACCGGACAAGAAATCAATATCTTAAACTCTCTAAACTCCTATCATCCCGAGATCTCTTTCACCCTAGAATTGGAAAACAGGTCCGTATTGCCGTATCTTGATATACTGGTCATCCGTACTGCCTCTCATTACCACACCACCGTATACCACAAGATTAACAATCCCACATTTTATACAGACTACAAATCTTCATGTCCCCTATCGCATAAAATAAATACTGTCCGTACTCTTACCAAGAGATTGTTCACCCACTGCTCCCTTCCACTGTTTAGAACCATTGAGTTTTCCCTAATCATTAAACAGTTGGCCCGGTCCCAATACCCCCCCCCCCCCCCCCATTTCATACATAAGTATAAATTTGACCCTTCTTCCGTTAGACCCCCTGCAATCACCAGAAACAGTTGTATACTTCCCTTTTCCACCCAATCAGTCGCCATCTCCCGCATCCTCAGAACCCACGGAATTAACACCCACTTTACTAATAGCAATAGCATCGGCGCCATCCTCAGACACCCTATCACCAGATTACCTAGATCTACCGTTGCTCGGTCCTCTGGTGGCTCGGTCTACTCAGTCTCATGTAACGATTGCAGTGCATCTTACATAGGCGAGACTGGTAGGTCCGTGGCCATCAGGATGACCGAGCACGGTAGATGCATTACCAACAGAGACAACAGGTCGCTTATCTTCAATCATATTAACACCACCGGCCACTCATTCAATCTAACTTCTCCCACCACCATATACAATAACATCTCCAATAAATACCAAAGACTGATCATAGAGGCCATATTATCCATATCAACAAACAGCATTAACCGACACATAGATTTGCCTACACAATACCAAGACATATGTAATAACCTAAATAACCATTAAACCAATGTGGCCGCTGATGGCGGGTTGAACATTCGTTGTCCGGTTTCATTGTATATTTTCATAGTATAACCATCTGCTAATTTGCCAATTGATTGTCATATGACATTACATGATTAGCATATTTGTAAATATCATATACAATAGTTTTAGATTTGCAAAATATTTCTTATCTTATATTATATTTTAACCGTCCTATATTCTTCTTATATGTAAATATGTTTTAAAAATGGAATCTTATATAAAGCCTTTTGCCACCATGTATCTTTACCTGTAGAAGGGCGAGGCTGCCCGAAAGCTCGTAGCCCATGTATAGTAAAAATAAATAATTTTCTCTTCGTTTTTATAATCTTTTTACAGTATATAAAGGTTTATCAAAAGTAGACATAAGATACAGTGAGTATAAGGCCATTTGAGAAACATTATTTTTATTAGTCTAAAGATATAACTAAATAATGATCTTATAACAATTGATGCAACACAATGGGCTTAAGACAATAGACAACAATGGTCAATAGTTAAAAAATATATATATTATTGAAGCCAAAGAGTTATCAAAGGACATTATTCAATATTAACAAAGATCCTAAGAAAATATAATCATTTTAAAATATTTCAAATTAATATGCAATTATGTAGAGAATGACAATATGAAATGCTACACAAAGACTTTCCAGCAATATTCCACACACTATGGACGATTTTAACTCCGCATTTGCTGGTCCCAAACCCGGATGAAAAAGGAGGAAGGAGAGCAGGAACAAGCTCACTAAAAAAAACCTGGGCTCAGCTGGTTGATAGTACCCTGTAAGAACTCCTGATCCAGGGATACAGGATAAGTTTGTACTCCATGTTAAGAGCGACTACACTTTGAATCTGTTCCTTATGTCAGAAGCAGCCATTTCATATTGGAGCTAAGTCAGTGGCCTGCTACTGAGTAGCGTTCCCAGTCTTAATGACAAAGGCAATGTATCCTACTTCACTCTCAATCATGATGTTCAACAAACTGTTTTAAAAACCATCACAATAAATCAGCAATAATAAATATATCAACATGGAATGAGCCTTAAAATCCTAGGCAACAGCACCTAACACTGGTATAGCAATGAATACGGCCGTATCGGCGTCTATTTGTTGGGTTTCTATAGCAATGAAAGAGAAAGGCCGGTCAATAGATCTGGCTGCTCCGAAATATCTTCGTCCTTCGTGACTTGGACCATTTGTGCCGTTTGCCTTAGACTCTTTAAAAACAATAAACATTCATTTATGTCTAAACTTTGATAATTAAACTTGGGCGGGTCGGTGGAAGTCTGGTATAAATCATTGGTTTACGACCACTACGACCCGGGTTCGATTCCCGCATTGGGCACTTTTTTCTGATTAAAAAAAAAAGAATGCTCTAATGTCCCCCTATTCTTGCAAAAGACCAACCCCACCAGCGAGTGCAAGTAACCAAACGAGGCTCTGGCCTATTTATTTGTAAGTGCGAAGTCGAACTGCTTTTTACGTGTGTAGACATGTGGTGTACTTACAGTAAAATCAGTCGCCTTCTACCCACCATGATTATTATGGCCTGTACCACGTGTACTAGGGATAAGCAAAAAAAAAATTAAAAAGAATTTAACTTAGGATTAACCTTTAACTCATAGACAAAGGATTAACCTTAATGTATGAATATATTTCGATATACACACTAGATTTTCACATATGTAATATAGATGGAAATTTTTCCGGGAGGATATTTATCTAAAAAGACAAAGGTCGCCTCTTCCGTCAAAATAGACGGCAAGCGAGACTCTAGGTGAACGCTTTTCAGTTTGCCAAAGCTGGTGTTGTGGCTTTTTCACCTATCCAAGGCGGTTAGTTTGTTGCGACAGTCAATAGATGGCGTCTAGTTTTGACGTCTATTTTGAAGGTAGAGGTGACTTTTGTCTTTTTAGATATGTAACATAATTATAGTGTAACAGCCCCAAAATGTAGTTACAATTCAATTCGTCAGTTTGGTCATCGTGTATTACAAAACAGGATAATAAAGTTTAATTGAGAGTCCGCCATCGACAAGACAGGACAAAGGATCTCTGATTACAGACCGACAAACAGTCGGATAACAAACAGTTCATCTCTGCCTCTCATGTAGATTACATTCTACTGGACCATGTCTGTGTCTTCGGTGCTGGTCTCTCTCTGAGATTACATCCAACCTGCCTCGTCCTTTTGTGTTACCCATTGACTCCTGAAACCACTGGCCCCATGACTGCATAAACCTGCCTCGTCCTTTTGTGTTACTCATTGACTCCCGAAACCACTAGCCCCATGACTGCATAGTACCTGCCTCGTCTTTTTGTGTTACCTATTGTCCCTGAAACCACTGGCCCCATGACTGCATAGTACCTGCCTCGCCTTTTTATTTTACCTATTGACCCTGAAACCACTGGCCCCATGACTGCATAAACCTGCCTCGTCCTTTTGTGTTACTCATTGACTCCTGAAACCACTGGCCCCATGACTGCATAAACCTGCCTCGTCCTTTTGTGTTACTCATTGACTCCTGAAACCACTAGCCCCATGACTGCATAGTACCTGCCTCGCCTTTTTATTTTACCTATTGACCCTGAAACCACTGGCCCTATGACTGCATAAACCTGCCTCATCTTTTTATGTTACCTATTGACCCTGAAACCACTGGCCACATGACTGCATAAACCT
>CP092874.1:83721788-83831007 GCA_030710605.1 Cordylochernes scorpioides
TAAAATTAGTATGAGGTTGATTGTAGATGGATATTTTGCCAGGAGGATATTGATCGAAAAAGACAAAGGTCGCCTCTCCTGTCAAAACTAGACGCAATCTATTGACCGTCGCCTCTTTTGGTAGATTATCAAGATTATATCTGATCTCTCTCCCTTGTGGATCTCATGGAATAAAGTCCGCCTTAGGCTGACGAGGACCATCCGTTTGAAACCATGGTCTCTAGGTCCTTCAACATCATCGGGCGGCCCCCTGTCCTGCAGGCTTGGATCTTCGGGTCCGGCCTTGAGGACGACGCCCTGACCATCCTCGCGTCGGCAAAGTTACAGTTCTACCGCCACTTTGTTCAGGTTGGACTCGGTGGAGTGGAGGACCCGCTCATCGCCTGGAGGAGAACACTCGCGCGCCGAGGATGCCTCCCCTCATCCTCTATTATATAACTTTTTGTACATATTTTAAATTTTACTATTTATTATTATATTATTTTACTCTTATAACTCTCTTTGAGTGTAAATATTGACAAGATGTCAATAAAAGTTGTTTTAATTGCCATGGTCTCTAGGTGGATTCTTTTCAGTTTATAACACAAAATAATGCGGCTTATGATTGTAGAACTATTTTGACAATTTTACCGCAAATGTTTTTGTTTTCTTTTGAGGAAAAATCGTAATTCATATTAAGGAGAAATAACTATTAATTCTATCCTTAGGGATGAAGTATGAAAGGATGAATTGTGAAGAGTAATGATAAACGGAAAAATAAAGTATCCAGGGATGGAACGATTTTTCGTCAAAAGAAACATTCGCGGTAAAATTGTAAAAATCGTTCTTTTCAGTTTGTTAAGACTAGTGTTGTGGCTTTGTCACCGACCTGAGGCCGCTAGTTTGTGGCGACGGTCAATAGATGGCGTCTGGTTTTGACGTCTATTTTGACGGGAGATGCGACCGTTGTTTTTCTAAATTGAACAACCGTTTCCTTATAATTCAATATGTTTTAAATGGAAACCAAGACATTTTCAAAAATTCGCATTATTCAAGGACATTACTGGCATCGTTGGTGCATATGTATTTCAATATTTACCTACTTACATTTACATAACAAAAACAAAACATACAGAACCTTAAGACACCCTTGAGAAAAATACCCTTTTCTTCTAATATATATATATATCATTGCAGTAGGGTCCGTAGAAAGAATATTTGATATCACAAATAGCATAAGAAACATATTTCTAAAATATTAATAAAGGGTTATTCCAAAAGTTCGTAAACATATTATGATTTATATTTTGCAAGTGTTTACGAACTTTTGGAACAACCTTGTAATTCTGAAACTTGGCCCACCTACTGATTGGCCTTCCTTGATATAGAACATCAGAGATTAAATCATTCTTCTATAAGAATTTTGTTATAATTTGATCAAGGTTACCAATATTACTAAGGTTGTCCAAAAAGAGATAGAGGTTGATTGTCTTACTTACCACATGTAAAACATTTCTTATGGAAGGTTCTGCCATTTATCCGTTTGCATTCATTAAGGTAAACAGGTTCTGAACATCGGCTACAGCAAGAATCATGTAAATCAGGATTCCATGGCTCTACAGAACATATATCTGGAGGATAGGGTTCTGTACATGGTAAGGGAACTACTGTCATAGGCTGTCCAACCATAGGACATTCTGGCATGGACCGTGCTGATTTGATTCCAGGACAGAATGAGATGGTTCTCAATTCTGGCAAGTTGTTGCCATCTTCAGGTCGTTGGTCAGTCGCCGTGGTTCCAGCTGGCTTCAGTGCTGGCTCAGAGGCCGGCTTCTTGGATGGAACTTTGTTCTTCTGAGTGCCCACAGAGACCTTGGGAACTGTCGATGTTGATTCAGAGGAAGACGAGGAGCTTGTACTACTCATATCTGTCACACCATCTTAGATCTGATTAAATTCTGAAGATTTTCCAGGTTTGATATCTTAGGAGAGAGTAACTAATAATTCTCAAGTTTTTGACCCCGTCCGCTACAGAATATTATAAGAATTCTATCTACTAGATAATGGAATTCGCAACCTTTACTCAGTTTCGAAACAGTCAGCGGCAGAATATTATAAAGGCTATGATATACTATCATAACTTTCATCAATCATCAATACGACCTCTTCACAGGTTTGATACACTCAGTTATAAAGGACTTATGTACTGTTTAAGAATGTTGTTACTTATTCCTCAAGTCTTTTTAACGATCTCAATTAGGTTCCATTGTCTCAGCTTTTCTATTATAGTCCTGTGGTTTTCTCAGAGGTACTGTTTAAGAAATCTATTGTTTAGTAGTCATATTAACATACTCACCAATACAGTAGAACCTCCATGAAAGGACACTCGTTAGAGACCATCTCTCTACAAAGGACAGTTTTCATTATCGCAATTACCACTACTGCTAATGAACAACTGTCCGACAAGAAGATACCTGTTTCTAAAGGACACTTTGCTTTTCCAACTAGCCGTCCTTTACAGAGAGGTTCTACTGCACTAGCCAATATCGTTATAATACCATCATGGATTCTATCAGTAGAAAATAAGGATGGTTAATTTCTCTTGGTTTTCCCGAATAAAAAGTTATATAAAGGGTTTTGGCTAATTTATTGCTTTTAAAGATAACATTACAGAGTGAAATAACACTATATATCATTAGAAATTATATTAAAAAAATCTCTCGCCTCAACACAAGATTATTCTTGTTGAATTCCTCAACACAGTCATCGAGCATGCTGGGGACATAGATTCCATAATCCACAACGGACTGTCCGAACTCAAGGCGGCTTTAAAGGTTCCTGGTGAAATCCAGACGTCCCTGTTGTATATATTTCTCTCTGAAATGGCTGTAAACCTTCTCCCTACTGTTGACTAGATGTCAATACACTATTTTTAATTGTCAATTGTCACTAAATATCACCTCAACTGGGATTACAGCAAAATACTTTGAAGAAAAAGACTGTATATTCAACATTTAAACTACCGCTAGACGCTACAAGGTGACAGAATATCTGCTATATTTTCACGTGGATAATTTGAGAAAGAAGGCCAGGCCATCCCATTAAATTTTCCATTGCAGTAAACGCAGTAGAAAATTGTTTAATTTTTAAAAGAATCATACGCGTCTATAATAGCTTCGAACCCTCTCATATTAATTCTAAAATTCCAAAAAATGAGTAAATTATTTTAAATTAAAGTTATTTCGTATTTTAAGTCTTGATATAACTTTAAGACGTATGTTTCACAATTCAAATATACAAAATTCTAATTTTCTTTATCACTCAGCGAATTCTTTCAATTCTTTCTTAATTTCGTAAGCATTTATATTGTAGCAAAGTTTTTATTATTTTATTAACAGAGTATCATTTTTTGTTTATATTTAGATATTCTGTAAACTTCCCTTATTGCTTATCTTTTGTTTATCATTCATAGTTTGTTCTTGTCTTAAATAAATTGCTGTGTCATCCTGAAGTTTGTCTTTCCTAATTTTCCACGTAGAAGTATATTTTTAATTTGAGTCAAAAGGCGATCAATCAATTATATGACCAATAATAATATTTTTGACCAGTGTGTGTGTGTGACAAATTTGTTTTCATGTAATCTACAATAATTTGTAAATTAAGTTTACTGTACAATAAATTGATAAAGAGGGAGCAATCTCTCGAAATATATGAGAATTTTTTTCTTTTTCTTTACAGATCCAGGTACGTCCTTTTATATGAACATATTTGTAAATCAGTCATATTTAGAATTATTTATGTTCTATACAGATACAGAGAGGAATTATTGATTTGATCAAACTTGCATGACCTCACAGTGTCACGTATCTAAATAGTCTTATCCGCATTGAATAACTTCAATATATTATTAAATCTATTGGAAACTTGAACTCCGCCTTTTCTGGTTCCAAGCCCGGATGAAAAAGAAGGAGGGGGAGCAGTAACAAGCTCACTAAAAAACCTAGGCTCAGCTGGCCCGGCTGATAGTACTCTGTAAGGGCTAGGGATACAGGATGAGCAGCGTTTGTACTCCATGTTAGGAGCAGCTGTACATGGTGTCTGTTCCTCATGTCAGAGGTGGCCATTTCTTTTGGAGCTAAGTCGGACTGCCACTGAGTAGTGCTTCCAGTCTTAATGACAAAGGCAGATGCATTCTACTTCACCCAATCATAATGGTTGTCAACAGCCACCATCAACACGCTTCTACAAGCTTGATACCCTAATATGATTGAGTGGAGATAAGGAAGAAAGAAAGAGATTGGAAACTTGAGTATCGAAAAAGACAATTCATACCTGAAATATGTCATAATTTTCAATTATAGGATGAGCTTTTATTACATATTTATGAATTTTGAAATTAAAAAACACATTTTACCACAATTTTTATATAACTTTAGATGTTTTTTTTTGTATTTAAAGGGTTGCAAAGCAACCGGTATTTATATATGAATTATGAAACTTTGATAATTTACAATCTTAATAAAATGTATTGTATGAAACGAATAGAGATTTTTTGAATAATATTTTGAAAAATTATTTGTATCTTGTGGTAGCCGTGGTTTTAACCTAACCAAGAATCTGATTATGAATAATATCGTTTGTTTATAAATTGATTTGACCGGAAAGATAATTCTTCTGATCATTAAAAGATTTTGTTATGAATTGAATTCAATCTTTGACTATGGATATCCTTAGAATTCATGAAAATAAATCCGTTATCGCAAAACGACATTTGAAATACCATCCCGCATGTGTTTCCTTTCAACGAAAAAAATCAAAATTTATCCCGAGGAGAAATAACGATTATTTTCAACCTTTTGGATGAGGTATGAAAGGGTGAATTGTGAAGAGCAATGATAAACGGAAAAATAAAATGTTCTTCGCGGTTCACCCTTCTATACCTCATCCAAAAGGTTGGAAATAATCGTTATTTCTCCTTGGGATAAATTTTGATTTTTTCGTTGAAGGGAAATACATGCGGGATGGTATTTCAAGTGTCGTTTTGCGGTCATGGGCCGCATTATATTATATTGTGTTTTAAAATCCTTTATTTATGATTCGATGAGAATAATTCATAGTTCTTTAAATTAAAGATACTTCGGCTAGTAAATATTTTTTATTGTCTCGACAAAAATCTTTTGTCCTCGTCAGGAGCGAACAAAAATTAAAACATTTTGCAAAGCGTTAAAAATTATTATATAACGCTTTGCCAAATGTTTTCATTTTTGTTCGCTCCTGACGAGGAAAAAAATATTTTTGCCGAAACGTCGAGCCAATAAAAAAGATTTACTGGCCGAAGTATCTTTAAACTTGGCTAAACCCGAGTAGTCCTCTTATCGCAGCTTTTACTATCGAATGATCGCACTGAGCATGACAGGATACCCAGGACTTTGAATCCTACTTTGCATATAGCTAAGACAATTTTCAAAGCATGAATATAATGTGAAATTAACCGATTTTGAAAACTCTATCCAAGATTTTACAATATTGTCGTTGTAAGGAAGAGTATGAGTTGGGTTTGAGTAGAAAAGAATAATTTATTAGATGAGCTTAAATACATAACTATGATGCACTAGCGCGCCATCTGTTATCAAAATTCGAAACTATTTTAAAGGCGTAAGATTCTTTTTGATATTAAACAATTTCTACTGCCCTTACTGCAATGGAAAATTAGTGGGATTATTTGCGGAAGAGCGATTGCTCGAAGCATATTATATATTTATAATTGTATGTAATTCTACTGCCCTCAAAAAGGTATACAGTATCACTATAAAAGGAAGTTCCAAAAATGCAATATAACAGCGGTATGGTAGATTAAACTGGCGAAACCGCTGAGAGGATTCACCACTGATGAGCCAGGCCCTCTCATTAATTTCTCCATTGCAGTAAGGGCAGTAGAAATTGTTTAACATCAAAAAGAATCATACGACTTTAAAATAGTTTCGAATTCTGATAGCTAAATATCTTGAGAAGTAAAAAGAAGAATTGATAAGCTAAGTGTGTGTGGTATGAAAATAATTGTTAAGTAATTAAATCGAAACTATTATAGACGCGTATGATTATTTTTAAAAATAAACAATTTCTAGTGTCCTTACTAAGGCACGCTGATGCATCATAAGTAATTAATTGCAAAAGATCCAAACGGCTAGCGATCGGCTGCTATCCCAAAGATGGCGGCTAATGTTTACAAAACTTCCCGCCTAGAGTGCACGCCATCTATCGGGACTAAGGTACACTACACTTGCCGAGCTGCCGATGTATTATGATATTTGACAGTCTATGTATATTTTGGTTATGATGTTATTCCCCTTTTTAAAAATAAGGAGCAATCAGCGTGTTGATTGAAAAAGCAATTTAAACTATTGATATTAGTATTGTGTTTGTTCTTCTGTGGGCTTCTGTATGGTTTCATCCGCAGGACGTGGACGATGTCCTTGATATTCCGTTGTCGGGGTCTCCTCTCCAAGGCCTCTACTTCATAAGTTACTTCAGACAGTTGTCTTACAACTTTATAGGGGCCGAAGTATCTTTTAAGTAGTTTGTCCAGACAGTCCTTGTTTACGCACAGGTGTGTACACCCACACAAGGTCGCGGTACTGGACAGGTCTGTGGCTTTTGTCGTATCGAGATTTGTCTTTTTCTTGCGCCTTTAAGATGTTCAAACGGGCCAGCTGGCGTGCCTCCTCGGCATTTGTGACCAAACTCTCCACGTAGTCTTTCAGATTAGCTTCCTCTCTATACGTCAGGATGGTGTCCAATGGGGTCTCGACATCGCGTCCGTGTACAAGATAGAAAGGGCTAAACCCGGTGGTTTCCTGTTTGGCGGTGTTATAGGCAAAAGTTACGTAAGGGAGAACTGAGTCCCAGTTTCTTTGGTCTACGTCAACATACATAGACAGCATGTCACCAAGTGTCTTGTTGAATCTCTCGGTCAGGCCATTTGTCTGGGGGTGGTAGGCAGAAGTGCGCGGTTCCACAGTGGATCTATCGTATTGTATGGGACGTTAGACCTCGGTCTGAAATCAATTCTCTGGGGGCTCCATGTTTGAGGATCACGTCTTCTACTCTAAATTTGCCAACTCCTTCCGAACTTCCATTTGGTATGGCTTTGTTCATAGCATACCTGGTTAGATAGTCTGTCGCGACCACGGTCCATTTATTGTGACCGTTCTAGGTAGGGAATCTTCCTAACAAATCTATCCCTATTTTCTGAAAAGGTCGTGCAACCGGCGATATTGGCACAAGTTGTCCTGGTGGACGTTCGGTAGAACCTTTTCGCCGTTGACATTCTCGACAATGTGCCACATATTGTCGCACAGATCTATGCAAGCCGGGCCAGAAATATTTTCTTCTAATGCGGTCGTATGTTTTTGCAAATCCCGAGTGTCCCGCCATTGGTGTATCGTGGGCTTCACTCAAAATGTCAACCCTCATTTGTTTGGGCACTGCTAAGAGCCAAGGTTTGTTCATGGGATCGTAGTTTTTGCGGTAGAGGATGTCGGCGATTATTTTGAATTCACTTTCACCTTTGGAATTAATTTCTTGGATTATTATTTTGGTCTGGACATTGCTTCCTTGCTCTTTTCCCATGCCGGTAATTGAAGGACAATTCTGGTATGTTATCTTCGTTGGATTGGGGGAGAGGACTTCTTGAGAGACAATCCGCATCTTGGTGTCTTTTACCATTCTTATACACAATAGATATGTCGAACTTTTGAACTGCCTTCCCGATGGATCCTTTACATTAGCTATCCAACACAGTGAATGATGGTCGGAGACGACGGTGAAGTGTTTTCCAAACAAATATGGTCTGAACTTGTAAATGGCCCAAAATACAGCCAGACATTCCTTCTCCGTTGTGGAATAATTTCTTTCTGCGGCGTTAAGTGTTCTTGATGCATTGGCGATAGGCTTTTCTTTTCCTTCTACCAGTTGGGTTAACACTGCTCCGACGCCATATCCACTCGCGTCGGTATGTACAAGTGTCTCAGCATCTTCTTTAAAATGGCCAAGCACAGGATCGGTAGTTAGGGCTGATTTTAATATTTGTAAAGATTGTTCTTGTTCGTTAGACCAAAATAACTTCACTTTATTCCTAAGCAGGTTGTGTAATGACTTAACTTAATATGGGTAAATCTTTCACAAATCGTCGGTAATGCGAAGACAAGGGTATAGATAAGTATACAATGGGAAATAAAATATATTTGCATCCAAATACGTATGCAACTGTCAGACCACAGACGGTATTCGACATGAGGCCTAGCATTTCATGAACACCCGGCAGCTAAAACAACACGATACATGTCTCAGAATCGTCACAAAATTTGCCTTTTTTGGGCTAAATTGAAGACAGGGTCAAATGCGCTTTGGAGATTCCTTAATGCTTCCCCAACCAATTCATTTGTCCTTTCATATCATCCCTGTTCAACTAAACCGTATACTATTTTTTTACTATGAAAATAAAGGTCACCTCTCCCATCAAAATAGACGTCAAAGCTAGACGCCAGCTATTGACTGTCACCACAAACTAGCAGCTTCAGGTCGTTGACAAAGCCACAGCAACATCTACCGGTACTTCGTACAGCTTGGGCTGCCCGGAGGACCCGCTCATCGCCTGGGAAAAAGGGCTCACCTCACATCCCCCACATGATCATCTGTATATTGGTTTATTCATTATTTCCTTTTTTAATGTAAATTATTGACAAGAATTTCAATTTGTTTCAATTGTCAATTGTCACACCAACAGCTTTGTCAAACTGAGAAGCGTCCATCTGAAGAACCTGGTGGACTAATGACCCTCATCAGTACAGGGCTGACTTAATTTCACAAGGGATCAAATGAAATCTTTACAATCTGACAAAGATGTTTTAGCTGGAAAGGTGTGACTGGACCAACACTATGGCCAAAATATAGATGGAAATTTAGGCTGGAGGATTTTTTTTAGATAGGTTCTTCAGTATTTATTACAATCAAATCAACCTCATTAAAGAGGTTAGAAAGGAATTCTCCTGTTTAATTATTCTCATGAGATCCCCAGAACTAGATTTTTTCATTGAAGTCCAAAAAATCATTGAATTAATTCCCATAAAGTTGGGTATGCTATTTGATTTTGCTCCTGATTGGTGAATGGTAGCAGTTGAAGATATTGATATATTGTTACATCATGATTAATGGCGTATTTATTATATTATTTTTAATATATTTGAAATTTAAATTATATATTTATTTATTTTTATATAAAATATTCTATGATATTTATTTAAAACAGATTATTTAGATTATCATCATTTGTATTTAGGTACACGTGTGACTTCACTGCTCTCTTTGATGTGAGAAAATAAATAAATTATTCTGGAGGCTACTTAAAGTAGACTTATCTCATTATTCCCTTATATAAATTTGTAGGATGGTTGAAACACGCTCTGGTAAGATGCAAGACCCAGCACAGGAGAGAATCAAGGCTGAAGAGTCTGCCAAGCCGCAACCTGGCGCAACAATTGGTGGAGATGCTAGTTCCGACCCAGTTGTCCTGAATCCCAACATCGACATCCCCAAGTATGAAGGAACGGAAGACCCTCGCCCATGGATTGAATCTCTTGAAGAAATTGGCTTCCTGTACCATTGGGCAGACTACATTATCTCTCGTTATGCTGCCATGAATATGATTGGTAGCGCCAAAACCTGGCTGAACCTACACAAGATAAGTTTCACCAGCTGGGAAAATTTCAAGAGCCGCCTAATTGAGGATTTTGCCTCAGACGCCAACAAAGAAGAAATGAAGATGAGACTAAACAGGATGCAACAGTGGAATGAACCTGCAATCAGGTTCGCAGAGGATATCCTTGTACTGTGCAACAAGGTCGACCCCCAAATGGAAGAAGAGACTAAAATAAACTGGGTTATTGGAGGGTTAAAGAAAGAATACTCTTTTGCCCTTCACCTAAACCCTCCTAAAAATACCAATGAACTTCTAGAAATTTGTAAAAAGCTGGATTTGTTCGAAAAGAATTACCAAGAACGTGCAGAAAAATCAAGAGCTCTATATATTGGACCACGCTCTCCTCGTCCCCATCATCAAGAGCAATGGAAGAATGCTACGTCGTTCAGAAGACCATATCAGAACACCTCCAAGCCCCAGGCCCCCGCTCCGAGGTACTACCAGAACACCTCCAAGCCCCAGGCCCCCACTCCGAGGTACTACCAGAACAAGCCTCTGCCCCTAGACGATCTTACACTCCCAATCCTGAGCCAAAACCGGTCTACCCAAGTAAAACATACAATAAGAATTCAAATTCAAATAGGAATAGGACAGAAGACGGGAGACCAATATGTTTCAAGTGTAACAAGCCAGGACACGTAGCGCGGTATTGCAGAGTCAAGTTTGTGAGGATCGTAGAAGAGGACCCCTCAGTTTCCCAAGACAAGAGTCAAGAAAATCTTCAAATGGACGAAAGAAAAGATTATACACGGCCTCGCCTCTATGCGGATGTTTGTAATGACACACAAACGAATATTCCTACACGGAATAGATATTCCGTGTTGGAAGATTTAAACTAAGTGTCGCGCCTGATTCCTTCAATCAAAGCAAGTCGACCATAAATGGAATTAGAAAGTTGGACCCTAGGTACAAAATTAATATTAATGTGGACAAGATAGGGTTATGCGAAGCTTTGATTGATACAGGCGCCGATCTTTCAGTGGTCGACCTAAGGACAGCACTTTTTGCTGGCCGTGAAATAAATAGTCTCACTAAAACATGTTTAGGACCCGATGGGAAAAAATTAGATATGGTAGGTAGCATTATTTTAGATTTAAAAATTGATGACACTGAATTATCCCACGAATTTGTAGTAATGGACGCGCATCTACGAACTCTTATTCTTGGACGAGATTTCCTTTAAAAAATGAATGCTAAAATTGATTGTAAACGAGAAACGATAAAATATCATTTGATAAGTAATCATGACGTAAGCAATTATGATCTAAAAAAAATAAAGAGCACTACAGATACTGTTATACCTAAACTATCTATTAAATTGATTAGGGCCTCAATAGAAGCAGAGGATGGGGAATATGTCATCGAAGAGAACAACAAAATGACTCAAACAAATGGTCTTCGATTGGCAAGAAGTTTGCTTACTGTCACGGATAAGAAAACTCATATCTGGATAACGAACCCTTATCCTCGACCTTTAAAAATCATGAAAGACCAAACATTGGCTTATGGAAGTCTTCCTGCAGAGGTAAATTTTATAGAGAATATAGAGAAGCAGAATGAAAATGACGAAATACAATTTCAAATAAACAAAAATTTATCATTTAAAGAACAAGAGAGGTTAAAACAAATTTTGGCCAAGTATACTGATTTGTTCTCATCGAGGTTAGGCAGGACCAATTTGGCAAAACATCAGATTCATACAGAAGACGCAAAACCGATAAAGCACAAGCCTTACAGGGTAAGTGCTAAGGAACGAACCATCATAAAGGATCAAATAGACGAGATGCTTGAAGAAGGAATAATTAGACCATCTTCAAGTCCCTGGTCCTTTCCCGTTATATTGGTCAAAAAACGAGATGGCAAATACAGATTTTGTGTGGATTACAGGAAATTAAATGAAGTAACAGTGAAGGATGTTTATCCAATCCCAAGAATTGATGATGTAATGGATTCTCTCCAAGGATCCAAGTACTTCTCAGCAATAGATCTCAAATCGGGATATTGGCAAGTCGAAATTGAAGAGAGAGACAAAGAGAAGACGGCTTTCACTACGGCACATGGGTTATATGAATTCAACGTGATGCCTTTTGGACTTTGTAACGCGCCTGCTACCTTTGAGAGAAATATGGAGAATATGCTTGGAAATCTGAGATGGCAAATTTGTTTGTGTTATCTGGATGATGTTATCATATATAGCCTGGATTTTCCAACGCACCTCAAAAGACTCGAAGCTGTTTTTAGATGTTTTCGTGAATCTAATTTAAGATTAAACGACAAAAAAATGCCGATTTGTTTTTGAAGAATTGGAGATTCTCGGCTATATAACGAGCAAACATGGTATAAAACCCGCGGACCATAACATCAAAGCTATCAGAAATTTTCCTCGGCCCACAAAGGTCAAAGAAGTACAATCATTTTTGGGAATGTGCTCATATTATAGAAAATTTATCAAAGATTTCTCAAAAATTGCTGACCCTTTGACCAACCTTATTAAAAAAGTGTATCATTTACCTGGACAGAAAGGCAAGAGGAAGCGTTTCAAACCCTAAAAACAGCACTATTAAGTCCACCAATCTTAGGGCACTTCAATCCAAATGCGCCTACTTATATTCATACTGATGCGTCCAACATCGGCATAGGTGCAACTCTTGTCCAAGACATCGGTGGTGAAGAGAAGGTAATCTCATATTTGAGTCGTACCCTGAGTAAAGCGGAGCAAAATTATTCAACCACTGAAAAAGAATGTCTGGCCGTTGTCTGGTCAATGTCAAAATTACGACCCTACCTTTATGGAAGACACTTTAAAATAGTAACAGACCATCACGCCTTATGCTGGCTCAAAAACTTGAAGGATCCAACAGGTCGATTGGCAAGATGGGCGTTGAAAATTCAAGAATATGACTTCGATATAATACATAAATCGGGAAAGAAGCATCTGGACGCCGATGGCTTATCTAGGGGACCCCTACCAGAAACTGATTGGGATGAGGATTTTGAAAGGCTATTTTTAAATCAAATAACAGACGAAGAGGATAAATTTATCGAAAGTGTTAAGAAAAACCTTAATGGAAGCAGGCGATCAATTGCGCAAAACTTTAAAGAAGAAGATGGATGCCTCTTTAAGAAAAACCCGAACCCTGAAGGCAGGGCGTGGTTGCTTGTGGTTCCAGAGAAAAAAAAGAGAGAAATTATGAAAGAATATCACAATCATATGTCGAATGGCCATCTGGGCGTCGCCAGAACCATGTACCGAATAAAGAGTAAATACTTTTGGCCATCCATGCTAAAGGATGTCTCAGAATTCGTTAAGACGTGTCACCTCTGCCAAAGTAGGAAAGGCTCAAACCAATTACCTTCTGGACTACTACAGCCCATCCCCCCAGCCAACTTTCCTTTCGAAAGAATTGGAATTGACTTTGTTGGTCCACTGCCATCTACGAAAAACAGAAAAAAATGGATAATCGTGCTGACGGACTACTACACTAGATATGCAGAAACAAGAGCAGTCTCGGAAGCAAAAGTGAAAGAAGTTTCTAAATTTCTAGTAGAGGATATTTTTCTCCGGCACGGAGCCCCACAATACCTTATTAGTGACAGAGGCTCTCAATTTACCAGTAATTTGATGAAAGAGGTGATGAAAACGTGCAAGATTAAACATTGCTTCACAACGAGCTATCATCCCCAGACTAATGGATTGACAGAACGGTTAAATAGAACATTGATCAATATGCTCAGTATGTATGTGAACACTGATCAGAAGAATTGGGACGAAATACTCCCATTCATCACTCACGCTTACAATACTACAATTCAGGAAACCACAGGATATTCTCCCTTTTTCCTGATATTTGGAAGAGAACCCACGTCTCTTTTGAACGACAGGAATATCTCGGTGGACATTGACAAGGATGATTATGATGAATACATAAAACATCACTTAGACAAAATAAACAGAACAAGAAAATTAGTTATTAACAACACAATAAAGACTCAAGAAAGAATGAAAAAGAACTATGACAAGAAACACATGGAAAGAAGCTACGAACCAGGAGAATTAGTAGCAGTTTGGACACCAATTAGGAAAATAGGAAAGTGTGAGAAACTACTGAGAAAATATTTTGTCCCATATAGAATATTAAAGAAGCTGTCCAACGTAAATTACTTGATTGAACCAAAAGATAATCCTGGCCAAGACCCATTGATTGTCCATGTCTCATGAATCAAACCCTATTTTGAAAGAATTGATGAGGTCAATCACGAGGACGTGACGACCTCTGGAGAGGGGGAAGTGTTACATCATGATTAATGGCGTATTTATTATATTATTTTTAATATATTTGAAATTTAAATTATATATTTATTTATTTTTATATAAAATATTCTATGATATTTATTTAAAACAGATTATTTAGATTATCATCATTTGTATTTAGGTACACGTGTGACTTCACTGCTCTCTTTGATGTGAGAAAATAAATAAATTATTCTGGAGGCTACTTAAAGTAGACTTATCTCATTATTCCCTTATATAAATTTGTAGGATGGTTGAAACACGCTCTGGTAAGATGCAAGACCCAGCACAGGAGAGAATCAAGGCTGAAGAGTCTGCCAAGCCGCAACCTGGCGCAACAATATAAAGATAGAATTCACCTCTTCCGTGGACTTTGATTACGTATATATTGACGGGAGAGGGGACCTATATCTTCATAGATCAGTATCCGCCTGGTAAATTTCCCATCTAATCTTTTTCTATGATGCACTAACGCGCCATCTGTTATCAAAATTCGAAACTATTTTAAAGGCGTAAGATTCTTTTTGATATTAAGCAATTTCTACGGCCCTTACAGCAATGGAAAAATTAATAGGAGGGCCTGGCTCATCCGTGGTGAACCCTCCCAGCGGTTTCGCCAATTTAATCTACCATACCGCTGTTATATTGCATTTCTGGAACTTCCTTTTATTGTGATACTGTTGATAGACTCTTTGAATGGGTATTATACCTGGGAGGGTTCACCACTGATGAGCCAGGCCCTCCTATTAATTTTTCCATTGCAGTAAGGGCAGTAGAAATTGTTTAATATCAAAAGGAATCTTACGCCTTTAAAATAGTTTCGAATTTTAATATTTTTCTGTTGGCAAATCAACATTATAAATGATATAAAAGAAGGCTTTGTATTGTTATTTCGGTGTCATTATGGCTATTTGCCATCATGCGACGTCTACCCTGATTGAGCGAGTGAGACTTCAGCTGAGCGACTTCAGGGTGATGGTCCTCATCAGCGTAGCGAAAGCTGTACCTCAATGACCTGTATAAGACCTAAAGGTTTTTGTTTGTTGTTGTATATATTAACTGATTTCATTATTGAAGAAAAATGAATAGAAACAGGAAGAAGCAACAGTGAATATTGTGATAGGTGTTTATTCTCAACGTGTGCAAAGCTTCACACAGGATTCTTAATGAAAGCTTCCTTCTGTAGCCCTGTAAGACTTGGGGCAACCTGAGAGAGAAAGGCGAAAGGCTTGCTGGGGGCTGAGGAGGTGGTGGGACGGGGGGTACAGGCCCAGATGTAGACCCCGTCCAGGAAGACCAAGAGCACGAGGAAGCCGAGGAGCAGAGCAGTACCTCCTGTGAGCAGCCCGATGACAGGACGGCTGGTGGGCTCCGACCGTCGCTCCAGAGCCATTAGGACAACTGCCGCCCCGAGTGTGGCGAGGGCGAGTCCGCTGAATCCTGTCCAAGCCAAGTAGCGCCACGTTACCACTCGAGGGGAATCTACTGTCTGACTGGCGAAGGTGTACGACATGTCGCCCTTTCTTCATTGTCGGGGCTTTAGGTCCTGTCAACACAGTACTGAGGTTAGGTGACAGCTAGAGAATGTTGTACAACATATGTCTTCATTGTCGGGGCTTTAGATCCTGTCAACACAGCAGTGAGGTTAGGATACAACTATAGAATGTTGTACGAGATATAACATCTGTATATAACATCTGTCTTCATTGTCGGGGCTTTAGGTCCTGTCAACACAGTACTGACGTGAGGAGACAACTAGAGAATGTTGTACGAGATATAACATCTGTATAACATATGTCTTCATTGTCAGGGGTTTAGGTCCTGTCAACACAGTACTGAGGTTAGGAGACAACTCGAGAATTTTGTACGAGATATAACATCTGTATAACATATGTCTTCATTGTCGGGGGTTTAGGTCCTGTCAACACAGCACTGACGTTAGGAGACAACTCGAGAATTTTGTACGAGATATAACATCTGTATAACATATGTCTTCATTGTCGGGGCTTTAGGTCCTGTCAACACAGTACTGAGGTTAGGAGACAACTCGAGAATTTTGTACGAGATATAACATCTGTATAACATATGTCTTCATTGTCAGGGGTTTAGGTCCTATCAACACAGTACTGAGGTTAGGTGACAGCTAGAGAATGTTGTACAACATCTGTCTCCATTGTCAGGGCTTTAGGTCCTCTCAACACAGTACTGAGGTTAGAAGACAACTAGAGAAGGTGTACAACGTATTATCCTGTCTTCATTGTCGGGGCTTTAGGTCCTGTCAACACAGTACTGAGGTTTGGAGACAACTAGAGAATGTTGTACAACATCTGTCTTCATTGTCGGGGCTTTAGGTCCTGTCAACACAGTACTGAGGTTTGGAGACAACTAGAGAATGTTGTACAACGTATTATCCTGTCTTCATTGTCGGGGCTTTAGGTCCTATCAACACAGTACTGAGGTTAGGTGACAGCTAGAGAATGTTGTACAACATCTGTCTTCATTGTTGGGGCTTTAGGTCCTGTCAACACAGCACTGAGGTTAGGAGACAACTCGAGAATGTTGTACAACATCTGTCTTCATTGTTAGGGCTTTAGGTCCTCTTAACACAGCACTGAGGTTAGGTGACAGCTAGAGAATGTTATGCAACATCTGTCTTCATTGTCAGGGCTTTAGGTCCTCTCAACACAGTACTGAGGTTAGAAGACAACTAGAGAAGGTGTACAACGTATTATCCTGTCTTCATTGTCGGGGCTTTAGGTCCTCTCAACACAGTACTGAGGTTAGAAGACAACTAGAGAAGGTGTACAACGTATTATCCTGTCTTCATTGTCGGGGCTTTAGGTCCTCTCAACACAGTACTGAGGTTAGAAGACAACTAGAGAAGGTGTACAACGTATTATCCTGTCTTCATTGTCGGGGCTTTAGGTCCTGTCAACACAGTACTGAGGTTTGGAGACAACTAGAGAATGTTGTACAACGTATTATCCTGTCTTCATTGTCGGGGCTTTAGGTCCTATCAACACAGTACTGAGGTTAGGTGACAGCTAGAGAATGTTGTACAACATCTGTCTTCATTGTCAGGGCTTTAGGTCCTCTCAACACAGTACTGAGGTTAGAAGACAACTAGAGAAGGTGTACAACGTATTATCCTGTCTTCATTGTCGGGGCTTTAGGTCCTGTCAACACAGTACTGAGGTTAGGTGACCGCTAGAGAAGGTGTACAACGTATTATCCTGTCTTCATTGTCAGGGCTTTAGGTCCTGTCAACACAGTACTGAGGTTAGGAGACATCTATAGAATGTTGTACAACGTATTATCCTGTCTTCATTGTCAGGGCTTTAGGTCCTGTCAACACAGTACTGAGGTTAGAAGACAACTATAGAAATTACCGGTCGTTTATTTGTTTTAAAAAGACAGAGGTAATTTTGTTCACACTTTTTTATCTCGTTTTTCTTCAATAAAGGTCACTGTGTATCAAATATCTTTCAGAATTATTGTTTTAATCCCGATATAGATACTAAAAAGTACAACTTCCTTAAGTTTTGTCCATGAGTGTATCTTTCAGAGTTATTATCTGAATCCCAATATAGATTCCAAAAGGTACAACTTCCTTAAGTTTTGTCCATGAGTGTATCTTTCAGAGTTATTGTCTGAATCCCGATATACATTCTAAAATGTAAAACTTCTTTAAGTTTTGTCCATGAGGGTTCCTTTCAGAGTTATTGTCTGAATCCCGATATACATAGTAAAAGGTACAACTTCCTTAAGTTTTGTCCATGAGTATATCTTTCAGAGTTATTGTTTGAATCCCGATATACATGGTAAAAGGTACAACTTCCTTAAGTTTTGTCCATGCGTGTATCTTTCAGAGTTATTGTCTGAATCCCGATATACATACTAAAGGGTACAACTTCCTTAAGTTTTGTCCATGAGTGCATTTTTCAGAGTTATTGTCTGAATCCCGATATACATTCTAAAATGTACAACTTCCTTAAGTTTTGTCCATGAGTGTATCTTTCAGAGTTATTGTCTGAATCTCTATATACATGCTAAAAGGTACAACTTCCTTAAGTTTTGTCCATGAGTGTATCTTTCAGAGTTATTGTCTGAATCCCGATATCGATATTAAAAGGTACAATTTCCTTAAGTTTTGTCTATGCGTGTAATATAATAATTAGATATCAGTTAATATAATTGATAAATCAATATACCTCGATAGGCCTATATATAACGGACATAACTTTCTGTGAATTGATTGGTTGTTTTCGCTGCCAATGGCAACCTCGCTCAATGTCTGGAATTTTCCGGTCAAAGATAAAAATATCTTTTATATCATTAGTCTTTTGATCTCTTCCACGCGCCATCAAAATACCCCCTTATTTATAGATTAGAGTAATAACATCATATCTATATTGTAGCAAAGTATTTATTATTTTATTAACAGAGTATAATTCATAGTTTTTTGCCTCAAATAAATTTCTGTGTCATCCTGAATTTTGTCTTTCCTTATTTCCCAGTGAATATTTCTTAGTGAAGATGCTGGGTAGATAGGGAAGACAAACTGAATATCGCCGAGAAGACCTAGAAGCCATGGATGCTGTGATCTACATTTTCAGAGACTGGCTCCAGGATTCCACCGCCGTGTCAAAGCCAAGACTTCCCTCCAAAATGACGATGTCCCTATAAACGATACGACGACAAAGCCGCTTTTAACGACGAAAGAAAAAGGACGCAAAGGTACTAGGGACAATGTTCCAAGAGTCTGATGGAATCCTTGGCAGAAGCACGTCAGATCCATGTCAGTAACTACAATAATTGAAAGCTGTGGGTCACAGCTCCCATAGGGAAGGAGCTATGTCGCAAAATATTTATTATTTTATTAACAGAGTATCATTTTTGATGTTTAATTTTGCTACTCTGTAAACTTCCCTCATTGCCTATCGTTTTTATCATTCATAATTTGTTTTTACCTTGAATAAATGTGTGTCATCTTGAAGTTGTCTTTTCCAATTTTCCAAGTGGCTATATTTCTAATAGTGTAATACTATTCTTTGGAAAAACAGGAAAAATAGAAGAAATATAAAAGATGATGAAATGATGGGAGGGTCTGGCTTATCAGTGGTCAGACCTTCCAATGAGTTCACCAGTTTAATCCACCATACTTTGTAATGTTGCATAAGGCTGCTTTACCATAAAACCGATACTGGACTATACTCTTGTTAGTTTGATTTTTTTTGTCGCAGAGGCATTTTGTTCACACTTGATTATTTCGTGTGTCTTTAATAAAGACTCTCTGAATCCCGATATACATGCTAAAAGGTACAACTTCTTTAAGTTTTGTTTGGAGCAAGACGTTTCACAAGAGTGACATCCACGGCGCTAATTTATAATTGTAACGAATAGTATTTGAATAAAAACATTTAATCAGGTAAAACCCGGGCGTTTCCCGGGTCATCTAGCTTGTTTACTATAAAATCCAATCCCCCACATATACACACAAAGATCCTTTCTATTTTTCTAATATCTACTCTACTTCATCTAAAATGCAAACTAGGAAAACATCTCACAAATTCCTGCCGTCAACACATTCCAACTCAAAACATCTAATATTCAATTCAATAAAAGGGTGGCAATTATTCCCTTTCCGTGATCACAGATTTGTCACGCGAACCTAACTGAAAATTGACGTCTGGAATTTTGATGTCAACAACAGCCATTACTAATTCCATAGCAATGAATCACGATAGATTCCCATGCCTATTTTATACCGTCAAAACATCACTTCTCAATATTTTTTTACACTAAATTAATACCTTTATATATAAAATATTTTGAATAAATTACCATATATTTAAATAAAAAGACATATATTGGATCAAAAAATCATTTATTTCACCAATATTTCAGTTGGCTGAATGCCAACCTTTATCAATGTATTATAAGATATTTAATGTGTGTTATAACACCTTGATAAAGGTTGGCATTCAGCCAACTGAATTATTGGTAAAATAAATGACTTTTGATCCAATATATGCCTTTTTATTTAAAGATTTATTTATGGATTGCTCTATTTTAAAAATTAACATATATATTGCAATATAAAAACTGTTTTTCTTTTCATTTTATTCATTTCCAATCTGTAAGTTCACAATATATTTTCGTCGTAGTAATTGATTGGTACAAAATTCATTAAGAAATTAAAATATTCTAATATGAAATTTCATATTGCCACGTTGAAAATTAGGAAAGACAAACTTCAGGATGACACAGACATTTATTTAATACAAGAACAAACTATGAAGGATAAACAAAAGATAAGGAATGAGTTAAGTTTACAGAGTAGTAAAATATAAACATAAAAAATGATACTCTGTTAATACCATCTATCCCTTTGAAAATTAAACGATGTATAGTCCGTCAAAGGATTCTATGGCTATTTTTCCCCGAGGATATCACGGGATCATCCAAGACAATTTGATCCATTATCTATTCCATTGCCCATTTCTACGGGAAAAGAGACTGGAAATTCGCGAAATTTCGGGGCTAACTCACTATGATGAACAACATGTATATAAAATATTTACTACTCTCCTGCTGGATAAAACATTTGTTTATAAATATTTAAAACTTTTCAAGGCGATTGATAAAATGAGGGAAGAAGTGCTCAACTCCACAGACAACGGCTGATTGCTCCCCCTCCCCTATAAATTGCTTTTCCTCCTCACTCATGTACATATATAACCTTTTAGAGAAATTCCCTTGTAAGACAATAGTGTCTTAATAAAGGTTTTTGTTGTTGTTGTTAAAACTAATGTAAAATAATAAATACTTCACTACAATATCTCTCTCTTCTTTCTTATCTCCACTCAATCATATTAGGATATCAAATTGTGACACTTGATGGTGTCTGTTTGACAACCATCATGACTGGATGAAGTTGAAAGCGTCTGCCTTTGTCATTAAGACTGGGAGCACTACTCAGTGGCAGGCAGACTTAGCTCCAAAAGAAATGGCCGCCTCTGACATGAGGAATAGATGCCATATACAGCCACTCCTAACATGGAGTACAAACGCTGCTCATCCTGTATCCCTGGATCAGGAGTCCTTACAGGGTACTATCAGCCGGGCCAGCTGAGCCCAGGTTTTTCAGTGAGCTTGTTACTGCTCCCCCTCCTCCTTTTTCATCCGGGCTTGGGACTGGCAAAGACGGAGTTGCTACAATATTTAAAAATAAGAGGGTTGCGTTTTAGTTAAAGACAATTGAATTTTTTTTTGTAAGAACATGAGTTAATAGGATATAGAGAGATTAAATGTCGAAATTCAATTATAATATTGATTCTCTAGACCCACGCGTAATATGCTCCTCATGTCTCTATATATTTATTTAGAATAAAGAAGGCATCTCCTGACCACAAGCACATGTGCTTTTTAGATGGCAGAGCGCCATCTAGTGGAGTAAAAATAAACAAAACGTTTATTTAGCTTACTCCGAGATTTTTGGCCAACCCAATTTCTTGATAAATCAAGAAAAGCCATCCACGAACGCGTTTCGCGCTGTTGGCGCTCGTCAGCGTGGAGAAGGCTGTAACCATTGCGACCAAAAAGATTTTTTGGACCCAATGGCTTCCCGAGATATCAAGAAATGGGTATTTAAGGCCAAATTTGCGTGAAGACGCTTAACACATGAAAAAACAATAGAAAAAAATTCTTGATATCTCGGGAAGCCATTGGGTCCAAAAAATATTTTTGGTCGCAATGGTTACAGCCTTCTCCACGCTGACGAGCGCCAACAGCGCGAAACGCGTTCGTGGATGGCTTTTCTTGATTTATCAAGAAATTGGGTTGGCCAAATATCTCGGAGTAAGCTAAATAAACGTTTAGATTATTTTTACTCCACTAGATGGCGCTCTGCCATATAAAAAGCACATGTGCTTGTGGTCAGGAGATGCCTTCTTTATTTTAAATATCAACACCTGACCCACTTATCTTTTATTTTTTTCTATTGTTTTTTTCATATTTATTTAGATAAAATAGACTGAGAAGAGAAGACCTTTCTAACTTGTACGCTAATTTTATTCATTTAGGTAGATAAAATTACGCATGAACAATACATGTTCATAATACAATATAATGTGGCTTATGATTGTAGAACGACGTTTGACAATTTTACCGCAAATGTTTCTTTTGAACGAAAATTCGTATTTTATTTTAAGGAGAAATAACGACTATTTCTAACCTTAAGGATGAAGTATGAAAGGATGAATAGTGAAGAGTATTGATAAACGGAAAAATAAAGTGTCCAAGGATGGGAAACGAACCCCCTAGTGTTCCGCTTACCGGTCAGATGCCATATTTCAAAAAAGTACGCAAGCAACTTGAAACAAAATGAAGAACGCTCATTGGTCGTTTAATTGGTCTGGTGTTGTTACTTCGCCTCGTATTTATTCCGCGTAACAAAGGAAAAAAATAAATATTCAAAAATACTAATCAAAATGTAGCCGAAAATTTTCTTCAGGTTTATAAAAAGCGAAATGCAAAATTTGGTACCAAATGGTTCAGTAGGTTTTGAGTTTATCTCGAAACAGACAACAGACATTGACTTTTATATATTAGAAGATGTATATAGCCAGGGGGTCAGTGGAAAGATGGTCTAAACCGTTGGTTTTCGACCGCTACGACCCGGGTTCGATTCCCGCATTGGGCTCTTTTTTATGTTTAAACAAAAAATGCTCCAATGGCTCCCGATTCCTGCAAAAATCCAACCCCACCAGCGAGTGCAAGTAACCAAACGGGGCTCTGGCACATTTGTATTTGTAAATGCAAAGTCGAACTGCTTTTCACATGTGTAGACATGTAGTGCACTTACAGTAAAAGAAGTCCACTACTTCTACCCACCATGATTATCATGACCTGTACCACGTGTACTAGGGATAAGCAAAAAAAAAAAAAAGAAGATATATATAGTCGTCATTGATGGCGCCCAACGTGGGGTGGTCTCCGCCACCGATGGACTGCGAGAGGTCTTAGCGAGAGAGAGAGAGTGAATATGGAGATTGAAAAATTTTAATTGTTTTCTGAAGCAATTTTTGTTTATAGAGGAGATTGTAACTCTTTGGCTAAAAACAAATATTTTTCTTCATCCTATATTGTACACAAGGACCTTTCTAAGTTAAATTATTCATAAGGATTCACTTCTCACTAAAAGAATTAACTTTTATTTAAATATTGAAACTAAATATAAGTACACCCATACCTCGCTTTGCGTCGGGGTTACTTTCCAAAAAAACACGACGCAAATTGAAACGGCGCAAAGTGAAAATATGTGAAGGCGCAATCAAAAACAAAGATGTTGCCATATTTTAGGGAAAAAAAATTAAAGACTTGAATCCAAAACAACGCAACTTCGAAATTCTAACGACGCACAGTGAAAATCAGTAAAAATTAAGCAGCGATGCAACTTCGAAAAAAACGCAAAACGAAACGACGCAAAGCGAGGTATTGGTGTACTCCTCAAAGAGAGAAACAAGTTCGATTTGTCATATTCTAATGTTTTTATCCTAATATTGAATCTTTTGACTTTTTGTCTTTAAGCTGTGTCTATTTTTACACACGGATATTAAACATTCATGTGTTGATCAATTCAGAGAACATGGTGGGCGACAAATCGACTCACCTACTTTACGTAGGTGGAAGCTGAAATTTGCTTCAAATGTTATCTAAAGATTTCTTATACTCTTTACTCTTTAAAGCGTTCAATTAAAAAGACATATATTGGATCAAAAAAATCATTTATTTTACCAATATTTCAGCTGGCTGAACGCCAACATTTATCAAGGTATTATAACATTTTAAAGTGTGTCAACAACAAACTCAGCCCCACACAACGTTAACAGCATTAAGGTTTTAAAAATATTTAGTTATATTCAATGGGGAGAAAAAATTAGTGGACATGGCACCTGCCCGCTAGGCAGAAGGTTGTGGGTTCGATTCCCGCCCCTGGACACTTTTATTTTTCCGTTCGCCATTACTCTTCATATTTTCACCCTCTCATACTTCATTCAAAAAAGTTAGAAATAGTAAATATTTCTCTTTGAAATAAATATTGATTTTTCATTTAAAAAAAAAAAGAAACTTATGCGGTGTAACTTTAAGTATTGTTTATAATCACCCGCCGCAGTCCTTTATAATGTATTATAAGTTACTTTAAATATTATTTACGAACTGAGGAATACGTCCAGGGTAGCTTAGTGGACATGGCACCTGCCCGGTAAGCAGAAGGTTGTGGGTTCGATTCCCGCCCCTGGACACTTTTATTTTTCCGTTCGCCATTACTCTTCATATTTTCACCCTCTCATACTTCATTCAAAAAAGTTAGAAATAGTAAATATTTCTCTTTGAAATAAATATTGATTTTTCATAAAAAAAGAAACTTATGCGGTGTAACTTTAAGTATTGTTTATATATATTTATATTATAGACAAAATATTTTTGTAAAATATAGGTGTCTTTAAAGTGTCTTCAAACGATATTTTAATAGACATACTCCTATTTATAAATTAAGTAAAAAGGCTTCTCCTGGTCGTGGCAGCTCAAAGTTGCTGATGGCTTGTATCATTTGTCTGAATAAATATCAAGTATTCGTTGCTATTTGGCCAATTCTATAATTTTTTAATATTATATCTTTTTTAATTTTACAAAAATAAATTTACTGGCAATGCGTTTCTTTTAAATATCATCAAATATTATCTCTACAGACCTTACTGCAATGATATGTTTTCATAACCAATATATGTATATTATATTCATAACCAATATATGTATATTAGTAAATTAAATTTAATTGCCATCTATTGTTATAATTTTATACAAATAAATTTAGTGACAATGCGTTTCTTTTAAATATCTCTGTTGAGATAATATTTGATGATATTTAAAAGAAACGCATTGACAGTAAATTTATTTGTATAAAATTATAACGATAGATGGCAATAAAATTTAATTTACTATTATATCTTTTTCTTAATTTATAAATAGAAGTATGTGAAAATATCGTTAGAAATCGATTAAAATGCCTTGTGACATGAGGAACAGACGCCATGTGCAGCTGCTCCTAACATCAGGGTGTCAAACTTGTAAAGCTTGAGACTTTTGATGGTGTCTGCTGACAACCATCATGATTGGGTGAAGTAGAATGCGTCTGCCTTTGTCATTAAGACTGGCAACACTACTTAGTAGTAGACCGACTTAGCTTTAAAATAAATGGCCGCCTCTGACATGAAGAACAGACGCCTTGTGCAGCAGCTCCTAACATGGAGTACAAACGCTGCTCATCCTGTATCCCTGGATTAGGAGCCCTTAGTGAGCTTGTTACTGCTCCCCCTCCTTCTTTTTCATCCGGGCTTGGGACTGGAAAAGGTGAAGATTAGGAATCTATGGTCTTGGTTTCTGATGTATCTAGTGTAGTCACTTATTCTCACCCCAGACTTCTACCAGTCTCTCCTATACATACTTAACCCCACAATATCAATAAAAAATGGAATAAACACATTTTGTTTTTATTGATTAACTGGTTCGGAATACTGCTTTTGGTGTAAGGATGAAGAAACCTTTTACCTGGATGATTTATTTCTCAGAAATATATATCTTATATAAAGAAAAGAGATTTTCTGCTTGATTTTGAAATATGTTGAGGATTATGCCATGGAGTTATTTGCTGGTTCTTTTTAGTACTAAATGGTATTGGTGATGCAGTCGTGGCAAGAATCTTGAAAGTAAAATAATAAAAATAGTAAAGATTAGAAATTGCTTTAATTGAGCTTATGAGATATATAAAAATATAATTTGATAGAAGTACTGCCTGGCTTAAGGCGTAAGAATAAAAAGAAAAGCTTATTTACATAATGTACAAAAGTTTTGAGCCGGCCATTGGGATAAAACAACAACGAGTTTTTATAGGGGAAGAGTGACCTCTGGCGGTCGATTTAGCAGAGTATTTTAATCTATGAAATTATAATTTAAAATAAAATAATATTTTTATATAACTATATTGAAAAATTGAACTATTCAGCACGATTTTTTCATTTAGTAAAATAAAACAATTTCCCAATAGTAATTATTAAGAGAGGGATTGGTTTATCAGAGTTGAATCCTTCAAACGGTTTAATCCAGCTTGATCAACGACGAGCCAGTCTTTCTCCATAGTCCAGTGTAAGATCGGCCCGAAGAGACCTAAGAGTCTAAATGTTTTTGTAAGAGAAAGCTTCAGCAAAAAAAAAGGGAAGTCAACAGAAACCTTCAGCTGGAAAAAGGAATGTCCAGACAGCCTTTGGAATTCTAATAAATATAAATATTTGCTTGGCGCTTTACACACCCAAGATAGTGGACATTACGACTGCTGTGATAGAGATGTATGGAGACATCTGAGGCACTTCATTGAACACAACAACAAAGGAAAATTGACATGGACCCAGAACAGCAGCTTTACACACCCAAAATAGTGGACATTGCGACTGATGTGATAGAGATGTATGGAGACATCTGAGGCTCTTCATTGGACACGAGAACAACAACAGAAAATTGTCATGGACCTAGAGTAGCAGCTTTACACCCCCCCCCCCCCCCCCCCCAAGATAGAGGACAATACGACTGATGTGATAGAGATGTATGGAGACATTTGAGGCTCTTCATTGGACACAACAACGACAGAAAAATTACATGGACCTAGAACAGCAGCTTTACACACCCAAGATAGTGGACATTGCGACTGCTGTGATAGAGATGCATGGAGACATCTGAGGCTCTTCATTGGACACGACAACAACAACAGAAAATCGACATGGACCCAGAACAGCAGCTTTACGCACCCAAGATAGTGGACATTGCGACTGATGTGATAGAGATGTATGGAGACATCTGAGGCTCATCATTGGACACGTCAACAACAACAGAAAATCGACATGGACCCAGAGCAGCAGCTTTACCCCCCCCCCCCCCCCCCCCCCCCCAAGATAGTGGACATTGCGACTACTGTGATAGAGATGTATGGAGACATCTGAGGCTCTTCATTGGACACGACAACATTTGCTTGACAGACAGAATTTGGAAAGCCTGAGTTTAGAATGCACTAAAATAGCAAAGAAAGATGATCTACAGCGCTGCTGAGAGCAGAAGTAACGATACCGCACCCAATGATACAGGGAAACGGAGGTGACAGGATGAATGCAAGGAGATAACCAAGCCACATCCTAGAAGCCGATGGCCTCCCAGACATTTCGGTTCTTAAGCCGAGAACCAAGCCACATCCTAGAAGCAAATGGCCTCCCAGACATTTCGGTTCTTAAGCCGAGAACCAAGCCACACCCTAGAAGCAGATGGCCTCCCAGACCTTTCGGTTCTTAAGCCGAGAACCAAGCCACACCCTAGAAGCAGATGGCCACCCAGACCTTTCGGTTCTCAAGCCGAGAACCAAGCCACACCCTAGAAGCAGATGGCCACCCAGACCTTTCGGTCCACAGGCCAGCAAGAACCAAGCCACACCCTTGGAGCAGATGGCCACCCAGACCTTTCAGTCCACAGGCCGGCAAGAACCAAGCCACAGACGAATTCGCCGAAAGGAGTGAACTATGGCCAAAATCATGTGGGGAACCACCGCCCTATGATAGGACAGTCGCTCGACACCAAGCAGACATCGAGGTCGGCACTGGATGAGGGTGGAAAGAAAATTCAAGTTGGAACGTGGTTCCACAGAGGTGTGACACTAATCCTGGCGTTACGCTTTAGAACCATATATACAGTTTCCCGGCCATCCTTGCAGCCCTATATATGGCAGAAATCAATCCAGAAGAGGACATCCATACGGACAAGGCACCTTAGTTGGCCGGTATTGTGATCAGGGTGCACGGACCGATCTGATCCGCTCCATTGACAAAACACCACCACGCTTTAGGATAATCAACAAACCTCATATTTTCGAAGTCTTCAAGAAGATAGAACAACCTTCAGATACATTGAAAAGATACTTTCCCTGTTTGTAACAAAAAGAGACTTAGGAATATGCAGAGTTGCGACGATGCTTGAAAGAAGATTCGCACGGTCATGGTAATTAGCTAACAGAAACAGATTGTTCGAGAACATGTACACTCCAAGAATAACTGAGTTAAGGAGTGAAGCCAGTCGATTTAGAGTGACCGTCGAATCTCATTCGTGTCCCCGCCGAGTTCAACGGCTGCTCGCTGTTTACATACATTGTTTGCCTGGAAAAAAAGGTAAATAAATAGAGTCGACCAGAGAGATCCATATTAATCTCGCGTGTGTGCTCATTAGATCATCCTGTTATAACGCCGGTACAACAATATATACAACAACAAGCCTTTTATTGGAGACCAATGTTCTACACAATATTCACCCTGGTGCATAATTACTTAGAAAATATTACTTATTTACAGATTATCATTCATTTACATATCTATTTACATATGTCTCTCTTTTCTCAATGTTTCTTCTCTTAACAGCCCTGTAAAACTTGTACAGGACCAATGTATTGGATTTATTCTTTGTCGTCCTAGACAACAGAGCTTCCAGAGATAGATGATTTGATCCAATTTGTGACAAATGGCTCCTCAATTGATATTACACTGTCATCATTACAATTATTTTTTAATTTAAATAAATTCTGACATTTCAAAAACCAATGAAACTCCGCCTTTGCCGGTCCCAAGCCCGGATGAAAAAGGAGGAGGGGGAGCAGTAACAAGCTCACTAAAAAACCTGGGTTCAGCTGGCCCGGCTGATAGTACCCTGTAAGGGTTCCTGATCCAGGGATACAGGATGAGCAGCGTTTGTACTCCATGTTAGGAGCGGCTGCACATGGCATCTGTTCCTCATGTCAGAGGCGGCCATTTCTTTTGGAGCTAAGTCGGCCTGCCACTGAGTAGTGCTCCCAGTCTTAATGACAAAGGCCGACGCATTCTAATTCACCCAGTGTGGAGATAAGAAAGAAGAAGAAGATGAAGAAAAACCAATGATTACTCGTTCTGGTCGGACTTATAATCATAATATGGAACCATTGAACACTGACATGAAGCCAATACTCCAGGACGTGGAGATAACATCTGGTGTAGATGCTTGGTATTATTCTTAATAATGTATATCTAATAACTATATTGTAAGAAAGTATTCATTATTTTATTAGCAGAGTATTATTTTTTATTAACACAGAGCAATATCGCGCCATCTATTTTGTATAAAAGAAACATTCGTGCTTTTAAATCCTTTCATTTTATATGTATAGATGGCGCGTTATTGCTTTGTGTTAATTTATGCCTAACTGGCCTTGTCTTTATTGTTTGCGGAAGAGCATTTCTCAATGCAAATATTTGAATGTAATTCTACTGTCCTATAAGCTTATGTCCGTAATTTTCTTGAACATATTTCTGAGATTCCATCCTTCAGTGCTGCGTATATAAGCAGAATCGTCCATTACAGTATTAGAGCTCTTAGAAGCGATCTGGTGGATTAAATTGGCGAAACCGCTGGGAGGGTTCCCCACTGATGAGCCAAGCCCTCCCAATATATTTTTTCATCGCAGTAAGGACAGTAAAAGTTTGTATTATGTATAAAAGAAATATTCGTACTTCTGAATCCTTTTATTATTTTTTATGTTTATATTTTGCTATTACAATTATGCCCTCTTTTGCTTATCTTTTGTTTATCACTCATAGTTTGTTCTTGCCTGAAATAAATTGTTGTCTCATCCCGAAGTTGGTCTTCCCTAATTTTCAACGTGGCAATATGTATTATAAATAAATATTTGTGTATTGCATTTAATCCCAATTTGGAACGGATTTTATTCTATGATATTTTTAAGAATCAGTGAATTTACTATTTTTAATCTGTTACTAAGCTTCTAAGATCTATTTTTATCGACCTTTTAGCATTTGTGTATTTTGATAGACTTCTGGAGTTATAAATTAATTATTTAACAGCATCTATTTATAACAACAACAACAAGGCTTTTATTAGGGCCCATTGCCCTGTATGGATTCGCCATACAACAACAAAACAATACAGCAATTCCTCTCCCTTTCCCCTTGTGCACGTGAGCCTTTGTTTAAAAAGGGATTTATTTACACATCTGTTCTAAAACTTTCCTCACTACCTATTATGTATCTTTTAGTTTAAGAGATTTACGACGCAACGCTAGTTATTTTTACATACTCTAAACTTTTAATTAAAAACAAAGCATTTATACAATAAATGATGATGATAAATAAATCTCAATGAATATTGATATCATACATAACAACTCCTCCCCATTAGCCAAAGATAACTTAACTTTCAAAAAACGATGGAGGTTTCCTTATTCTTAAGGATCTCCTCAACACAGGCCTTGGGGTTCCTTCTGAAGAATCAGTTTCTTGAACAGCCGGAGGACTTTCAAAATCAGGTGTCACTTGAGGGGTCGATGATGTAGATGGTAAGGCTTCACTTTCCTCACAACTCCTGACTTGATCTAAATGCCGGTTTAAAATATTTCCGTCATCTGTCTCTACCTTGATAGAAACAGGGCCAGTTTTTTCTTGCACTACACCTGGTAGCCATCTGGGGCCATGGTACCCTCGTGCTATAACTGCCTGTCCTTCATTTACCACTCTATGGGGTTTCCAATTTCTTATGAACTTGTTTTCCTGTCGCATCCTTCCCTCCGACACACCTTCAGGATGAAATTTATTTATGAGACTCTTCAGGTTTCTGTTCATCAACAACTGTGCTGGGGATTTCTGCGTCGTGCTGTTTATAGCTATTCTCATGGATAACAACGATCTAGATAACCTAGTCGTCCAATTTCCCGAGCTGTTCTTTCTTAGCAGATTTTTAAGCGTCTGAATAGCTCTTTCCACCTGCCCATTTGACGCTGCATGATAAGGCGCACACAAGATATGCCTTACGCCATTTCTTTTTAAGAAAGTCTTGAAAAGTTCCGATGTGAAGGACGTACCATTATCCGAAACTATCACATCCGGCAACCCGTGGGTCGCGAATATTTTCTTTAGGCAATTGATGGTAGTTTCAGTAGATGTTGTAGATACGATTTTAGCCTCAATCCACTTAGAATAGGCATCTACTACAACAAGCAAAAGTTTTCCTTGAAAGGGACCCGCATGATCAATATGTAGTCTCGACCAAGGTCTTGATGGCCAAATCCAAGGATATACGTCAGTTTTTGGCGGATCGTGACTACACACGACAAACAAACCGAACAACTGGATATCATCCGTTCAATATCTCCATCCATCTTGGGCCACCAGCATAATCCTCGAGCAAGCGCTTTTGTCCCCACTATGCCAATGTGAGTATCATGTAAAAGATTTAAAATATCCTTTCATAATCTTTCAGGTATAATCACCCTGCTCCCCCACAATAAACAGTCTTTATGAACTGATATTTCACTAGATTTGGAGACAAAATCCCTAAATTTATCATCAACTTTCCTTTCAGGCCACCCATTCATTGCCCAGAATTTAACCTTAGAAAGGATTGGATCTTTATTAGTTAGTTTTGCCACTTCCGAAGAATTAATTGCAGCATGTTCCGATTCTATAAAGAACACCTCTGAAGGGTTCGGAACTACACTTGGACATTCATCTAAAGGAAGTCTACTTAGTGCATCGGCATTACAATTCACTTTTCCCAGTTTATACTCTATACTATAAGTATACGCAGCCAGAGTCAAACACCATCTCAACATGCGCGGTGATAGCACTTGAGGTATCGGCTTTTTGGGGTTGAATATTCCAACTAGGGGTTTATGATCCGTCAAAATTTTAAATTTTCTCCCTAGAAGATACTGTGAAAACTTTGATACACCAAAAATGACTGCTAATGCCTCTTTATCAATTACTGCATATATTCTCTCCGTTTTATTTAAAGTTCGGGAGGCAAACACAACTGGTCTTTCAACACCATGGTCTATTTGCGACAAAATGGCTCCAACACCATACTCCGACGCATCACAGTTGACCAAGATAGGCAGATCTTCATTAAAATGTGCTAAAACAGACTTAGAGCTAATCAAGTTTTTAACCTCTGCAAAAGATCTTTGATGTTCTTTATTCCATTTCCATGGACTATTACTGTCCAACAGTCTATGGAGGGGTTCAGCTACTGTGGCTTTATTATTCAAAAACCTCTCATAATAATTAAGAAGTCCAAGAAAAGACATCAATTCCCTTTTATTAGATGGTGGTCTGGCATCTTTAATTGCTCTCAACTTTTCTTCGGACGGATGAATTCCTTTATGATCAATAATCATTCCTAGAAATTCAATTTCTGGAACATAAAAATGGCATTTTTCTTTTTTTAGACGAAGTCCAGATTCTCTGAAGCGTAGCAGTACCTTTTCAGTTTTTATTTTAAGATCATCACAATCTCTTCCTGAAATTAGGACATCATCTAAATACACTGCAACTCCATCAATTCCACTCAGAAGAGTATCCATGAATCTCTGGAATGTTCCCACGGCTGAATTTAGCCAAAAGGAAGACGCTTCACCTTATATAAACCTCTAGGTGTATTAATAGCGAGAATCTCTGCCGATGTTTCATCCACTTTCAACTGCTGATATGCTTGAGTTATGTCCAACTTAGTAAACACTCTGCCACCTCTCAATCTATCCAAAAGTTGCGGAATTGTGGGCAGTGGGTATTTATCAGGATTACTATACAAATTTACTGTACTTTTATAATCGTGGCATATTCTTATAGTGCCGTCATTCTTTAGGACCGTCACAATTGGTGATGCCCATTTCGTAAATTTAACAGGTTCAACAACCCCTTGCTCTTCCAGTGATTTTAATTTTTCATCTACTAGTTCTCTCAGAGCAAATGGCACGGTTCTGGCCTTTACAAATTTGGGTTCTGCATTCTCAGGAATGTCAATATGGATCAAAGGTCCATTATAGGCATCAATTTCCTGTTTAAATACTTCTTCAAATTCAGAAGAAAAAGGATTTGTTTCGATATGATTCAAAAAATTTATCCTCAGGCGAAACGCTTCAAACCACTGCCTTCCCAGAATGTTAGGACCCAGACCATCAGCCACTAAGATTGATAATTTTTTAAAACCATTTGTTACTTTTGCTTTAACAAAAAGCTTTCCCAAAATCTTGACGTTACTTGACGACCATGTCTTCAATAGCACTTCAGATTTCTTAAGTTGGGTTACTCTCCAATACTTTAAAAATGTTTCTTTGTTTAGTAATGAGTATGCACTTCCTGAATCTATAAGCATTGCTACGTCATGATTATCTAATTTAACCATTATGTAAAAAGGATTACTTAAACTTTCAGTTCCAATATAGTGTAGGTATGTATCACTATTACTTCTATTCAAGTATTCAAATTTCTTTACTCTAGTCAGGCATGCCTTCTGCAGATGACCAATTTTTCCACACTTGAAGCATTTTGAATTTCTGAATTTGCATACATGAGGCAAACGATTTCCTTTACATCGTATACAAATAATTTTCTTATTTAATCCTTTCGCAATTCTATTGAATTCAGGTTGCTTCGATTTGAAATTAAATGGTTCACTCTTATTAGCTTTCTTTAATATATTTACATCAGGAGTCGTCTCCATCAAAACACTAGCGTTTGCACTTGCCGACTCATCACATAGTGCTATATCAATGGCTTTTTCAAAGGTCAAGTCTTTTTCAGACAATAGTCTCTTCACAAGTGACTCTTTTTTTAAGCCACACACTAATCTGTCTCTTAAACGATCATCCAGATCAACAAACTCACAGTTCTCACTTAATCTTCTTAATTCTGCTATATAAGTAGCAATCGGTTCATTACCTTGATTATGTTTGTTAAAATGGTATCGCTGGACTATCAAATTGGGCCTAGGGCAAAAATGTCCAGTCAAGATATTAACTATCTCTTCATAATTTACATGAGCTAAATCTTTTGGCGCGGCCAATGACCTTGCCAATGCATAAGTTTCAGGGCCTATTAAAGTGAGAAAAATAGCTTTTTTCTGCGTGATCTTTTCAATTCCATTTGCAAGGAAAAAGAAGATCATTCTCTCCACGTACATTGTCCATTTCTCTGGCTTAGAAGGATCAAAATTCTCAATATTTCCGAAACTAGCCATCTTAAAAAATAATAATAATAAAAGTTTAGTTTAAAATTAGTTTAAAAATTAGCTCAAGATTACTCTACCTTAAAATAATTCTTTTTTTTCTCGTCGCCAATTTATTATGTATCTTTTAGTTTAAGAGATTTACGACGCAACGCTAGTTATTTTTACATACTAAACTTTTAATTAAAAACAAAGCATTTATACAAAAAATGATGATGATAAATAAATCTCAATGAATATTGATATCATACATAACACTACCTATTTTGTGTGTGAATCTATTTACAATTGATCTGTAGAATCTATTGCTATATTTTTATTTTCTGAAATAGTTCTAGTATCTTTCACTACAAAAATGATATGGCCATTTTAAAGACAAAATTACACTATGAAGCATCACCCAACTATAAATAGATAAATTTTGAGCTAGATTTAAGTGTCAAATTTGAATTTTTAAAGCTGATTAGAAAAATTTAGCTGATGTCTGGATAATATGTCTATATAAGTATTCATAGTAGCAAACAAATGAAATATATGTTCTTTGCTGAAACAAGACTTTAGCATTAGTCTTCTTCTATTCGTTATCGGCCCAGAATAGATTGTGCTGTTCTCAGAAAACGACAATGGATTGAAAATATTCAGTAAAAAGATTAAAAACAATAATTAATTATCGACATAGAAATAATGAACAATCTAACACCCTCTATCGTTAAAAATTGAAACATATTTTGGGGCTAAATACATATTTAATTTTAAAAGGCATATAGTAGATCAAAATATAATTTATTTACTGTTTTGTTTTCTTTAAAAATCAGAATACGAAGATGAACCATTAATTATATATATTTCAAGAGAGGGAACTTCCTAACTTATGGCCTATTTATCAACTATATATCCCTCTACAGCCTAACTCGAGCTGTATCTATATAAAACGTACACAATCATGATGATAACTTTTCTTTTTTATTATTCTATAAAAAAATTATAGATTACATTACATTTACCAATATTTTATTTATCTGAACGCCAACCTTTTTTTTAAGGTATTATAACAAATTTATGTTAACACATAACAAACATATATATAATTCTTTATATATATATATATATATATATATATATATATATATATATATGTAGAATTAGTATTAAATATATAGTTATAAAAGTATCGTTAATGGGTATAACTATCATAATATAATTAGTGAGTTATGGATAGAGCAGAAATTATCATATGTTGTTGTTGTTGTCGTGTCCAATGAAGAGTCTCAGATGTCTCCATACATCTCTATCAAAGCAGCAGCAATGTTCTCTATATTGGGTGTGTAAAGCTGTTGTTCTGGGTCCATGTCAATTTTCTGTTGTTGTCGTGTCCAATGAAGAGCTTCAGATGTCTCCATACATCTCTATCACAGCAGCAGCAATGTCCACTATCTTGGGTGTGTAAAACTGCTGCTCTGGGTCCATGTCAATTTTCTGGTGTTGTCGTGTCCAATCAAGAGCTTCATATGTCTCCATACATCTCTATCACAGCAATGTCCTCTATCTTGGGTGTGTAAAGCTGCTGCTCTGGGTTTATGTCAATTTTATGTTGTTGTCGCGTCCAATGAAGAGCCTCAGATGTCTCGATACATCTCTATCACAGCAGTCACAATGTCCTCTATCTTGGGTGTCTAAAGCTGCTGCTCTGGGTCTATGTCAATTTTCTGTTGTTGTTGTCGTGTCCAATGAAGAGTCTCAGATGTCTCCATACATCTCTATCAAAGCAGCAGCAATGTTATCTATATTGGGTGTGTAAAGCTGCTGTTCTGGGTCCATGTCAATTTTCTGCAAGGCTGTGGCCATTGCTGGACATGAGAATATGTGGGTAGGTGTTAGTTCCACACCAGGACAGTTGTTACATGTTCTATAGGTTCTTGTGCCATCTGGATATATTGTCATTCCTTTATAGTGTTTAGTTTTAAGTCTTGTTATGGTTTTTGTCATTTAAAAAATGATCATATCAAATTATCATATACTGGTGTAATATATACTGTATAGAATTAGTATAGTATCTATAGTTATAAAAATATCGTTAAAATTGGTTATAACTTTCATAAAATGATTACCAAGTTACTAATAGAGCAGACAAAATATGGTTGGTTATTATAGAAAGTGATATTTCAAGTATTCACAAACTGAGGGATGTGTAAATATGTTTTTGAAAATAGAACAATCCATAAATAAATCTTTGATTAAAAAGGCATTCTCTTAAGTTTTGTCCATGTGTGTTATACATATTTCGCTGTTATATACGGGTTTCCTATTAAATACGGTAAGTAATAAATTTTTCCTAAAGCATTTGTAAAAGTTTATTTCAAATTTTCCTCCATTTTCTAATTTATCTATGTGTGTAGTGTACTGATGTGAGAGAAAGTCAATATGATTCAAAATAAAATATATATATGTTTTTTTTTGGTTAGTCGAGTTAGTTAGATTTTTTTTGTTATCCAATATGTAAATTTACTATATTTTTGTTTAATTAAGTTTTAATTTTCTCTCAAGATTGAGGTATTCTACCTGTTAAGATTCTTCAAGTTTTATTTATTACCATTAATTTTGTAAAACTTTTACGATTTGGTTACTAAATAAACCCGTCAAGAGTGGAGTGTTTTGATCTCCTTTAATCAAAAGGCCTCGACTGCTCAATCTCATCTCACCACCAGCACCATTTAAAAAAAATAGAAATTAAATATAATATATATAAATTTTAATTAAAAAGACATATATTGGATCAAAATATCATTTATTTTTACCAATATTTCAGTTGGCTGAACGTCAAACTTTATCAAGGTGTTATAACATTTTAAAGTGTGTCAACAACAAACAAAGCGCCAAATAACGTCAATAGAATTAAGTATTAATGTAGAAATAATGTAAATATGTATATTATTCTCACAAACGACAAGGTTTAAGGAATCTATGAAAGGAGAAGGAGGTGTGAGAAAGAAAGGACTCACATGACACAGCTAACCTTGACTGTAGAGACTGGCACGGAATGGCCGCGTTAGATGCCAAATTGGAAATCAATGATGGAATGGCAGCTAGGTTAACCAATCCATGTTTGGAGAGATGCAGGTCACCTATGACTCCTTCATGGAACCTCCCCTATGCCACATTTCATAATATCCCTTAGTAATTTACCTCAACATGTTTAGTGAATTAGTATTAGTGAATATATTATCAAGGATTTCATTAGATTAGCCGTTTTGACCTAGAAACCTCATTTGTAATTGGAGAGATTGCGCTAAAAACAAAATAAAATCACCACATATATATATGCTTTTGAAAATAGAGCAATCCATAAATAAATCTTCAATTAAAAAGGCATATATTGGATTAAAATATCATTTTATAATCATATTAGAATACCTTGATAAAGGTTGGCGTTTAGCCAACTGAAATATTGGTAAAATAAATGATATTTTGACCCATATATATGCCTTTTTAATTAAAAAAAATATATATATATGTGTTTGTGAAAAAAATAATAATAAAGGTCATGTGTTGGTATTGAAAACAAAAAAAGCATATCCTGACCAGGAGCATATGTGCTTTTTAGAGCGCCATCTAGTGGAACAAAAATAAATTAAACGTTGATTTAACCTGTTTCCTGATATTTGGCCAACCCATTTTCTTGATAAATCATGGGTTGGTCAAATATCAGGGAACAGGATAAATCAACGTTTAGTTTATTTCTGTTCCACTAGATGGCGCTCTGCCATTTAAAAAGCACATATGCTCGTGGTCAGGGTACACCTTCTTTGTTTATAATATATATATGTTATATATAAAAATATATATATTATTCTAAAATACAAAACAACTCTCTCTGTAAGGTCTGCCACCAGATATCACGGCTTTCTCTATATAAATATATTGTTGTTTTTTCCTGTTGGCCGGCTCAAATTGTTTAGTAGATATGTAAATATGTAATCTTTATTTTGCTTTATTATATTCGCCTTAAATCAGGTAGTACTTTCTCAAATTATATATTCTATACTTTATTAGCAAAATTAAAGTAAATTTTGATTCAAAGTTGATTTTATGTAATTTTCCACGACTGCAATACAATACCATTTAGTACCCATGTACTCAAAAGAACCAGCAAACTATTTTCTAGCATTTCAAATATAATATATTAAAAATAAATAAGGCATTTCCTGACCACGAGCACATGTGCTTTTTAGATGGCAGAGCGCCATTTTTAATATATTATAATATATATATATGTAGTATATTTTGAGCTAAAAAAATAGGTCACAATCTTCTTATAATATTTATCATAACCCCATATCTATATAAAATATGTATCGACCTTGTATAACAATCGAATTGACAAATAAAACAAAGAGGTAAAAGGTAGACCAGACGACGACATAATCCAGACGAACAGGTGTTTATGATAATGTGTTCAATCACCCCGTCAACAGGTGGCCAGACGTAATAAACAACCCGGCGCCTGACAGGTGGCGTGATTTTATGGGAGCCAATCAGAACTCGCCGCCATCTGCGAGCGTCTCATATAAAAGCCCCCCAAGATTGGGACAAAGTTAGTTGTTTTAGCAGTTGTTTTCAGAGCGACGCCGTTATATTGTCAGTGGGATCTCCACCCCCCTTCTATCCGCGATGTAGGGCATCCGTGACGCCCGTGGTCCGACTGTCTTCGTCCGTGGTCTACCTCTACCTTCTTGGAGTTACCATCTAGACCTGCCTCTGTCTCTTGCTGTCCCAGTGCGGGAATCCCATCACGCACCCACTACCACGACTGCCCAGCACATTCCACTTCGGGATTACTACATATATATATATATAGTGTAAAAACTATATGACAAAAATATAACAGTGATTCCACATTTAAAACTCAAGGAGCAAACTGATAAGAATGATAACTCATATCAAGTAGATTTGATTAGATTAGCAAGCTAAATCTAAATTAATTATAATAATAAATAGTTGTTTAGTTTTATGGTTTAGTTTTGTATTAAAATTATCTTCATTATTTTGATTATTTAAATTCAAATTATAAAATTTGTAAATTGTTATTATTTAGTAGAGAGAGAGAGAAAAAAAAATCCTTTACTTCTAACACATCATTCAGTTAATTATATATTTATAATTAATAACAATAAAATTTAACAACGTAACGTCTTTTGCATCGGCTTTTACACGTCATTTAGACATACTCTAACCTATATATAGAATAATAGAAGTGAGAATATATATAATATTATAAATTTTAGTAGTTAGTGAAAAGAGAGAAAGACAGAACCATGCACTTTTAGTCAAACTAATAATAAGAAAAAGAAAAGTTTTGTAAAGAAAATAGATAAGATTGTTAGTATATATATATATATTTTTATAAATTTATATTTTATCCTTTTTTTTTTAAATGATTTTTTAATTTTTTTTTATTTTAAAATATGAATATAAATAGTTGTATTTAGTAATGTATCTATAATATGAATTAACTTTTGTTATAAGTTTGGTTATTTTGTTTTGAAACCCTAATGGTAGACCAGACATATACAAAAAAAATTAAATTGAAATAATTATTGGAAAAAGAGATCTGCTGGACCGGGAATTCTCAAATAGAAGTCCAGCTGGCATTTCATCCCTTCTCTATTATGTCAATAGATCTCTTTTCAACCGGATTTTATGTGTTAATATTAAGTTACTTCAGTGAAACATTTATATGAACAGATATAACAAATACAAGTGTTAACAAATTCCAACTGTAAACCTAACTCGTCCGCGACATCCTCCTCTGTAAATAGTTATTTCTGGATGACACATGTTGCGGGGGGGGGCATATGTCCTTCCTTCAAAATTAGACCGCTTATTCTGAAATTTTAGAACAACAAGACAACCAAAGAAGAAAGAAAAAATAGTTAAGGGAAGAAAGACAAACTTTATAATCTTCACAGTTAAATATATCAATATAACTGATTCAACACTTATTCATCTTTCAATATTCCTTTAAAAAGGCAAATTATTAGAGTTTAATAAAGCTATTAATTGTGAAAATTCACTTTTATTTAATTTCCATTCTCCTCCCCAGAAATTGGAGATTAAACAAAATGAACTCTATACAATATTACTTTAAAAATCTTGTGAAAAAATCTTCAAATCAGCTATTTAATTTAAGTTTAATTAACTGTTAAAGATTATAAATTTGTATTAGTTATTATTGAGAGAAATTATAGAAAGTTGATATTTTAAATAGATACTTCCATTTATTTTTTTTAAGTATTTTATAATTGATATACTGTTGAAATAATTTACTTGTCTGATACTAAATTTGTTTTTAATAAATTCCATGTTTAAATTTTTAACATCTTCTATGAAATTTTCTAATATATTATTTATTCTATAAAATCTTAGAAACTGACCAAAATATATACTTTTACAGCAATTTAATGATATATTAGAATTTATATTACAGTATTTTATAATATTGAAATTATAATTACTTTTTTTATTATAAATTTTAATAGCATTATTTGTAAGGTCTATATTTAGGTCTAAAAAGTTAACTTTTTTTGTTTCTATAAATTTTTTCATTGTTCTTAAGTTTCAAGTATTTAGGATATATTTCAGGTATTAAGTTTTTAAACTGTGGATTATTAAATATTATGATGTCATCTACATAACGGAACATTTGCCAATTAACATTATTTTGTAGAAAGTATTCTCTTTCGTACCAGAATAATATTAGGTTGGCTAATAAAGGACTAGAAGAAGTTCCCATGGGAACGCCTTCTGATTGAATATATATTTTGTCGCATACCTCGCGACATTTGCATAGTATTGCTTTGTTTTATATATTTTTACATATTGTTTCTTATGAAAGGATGATATATTTGCATGTCCGCGAGAAGCGCGATATATATATATAGCTAGGAAAAGTAATAAAGTTAGAGTTTCTACTGATTAGAATCGTCTCATAATTTCTTAAACTCGTTCTTCCTAAGTGGAATACCACAAATGGCGCAGCCCCGGACAGGATCCGCAAGACCTTCCCTGGAAAGCCTCTTAAGGGCGATGGTGAAGCAACAAAGCGTTATGATGGATATTCTTGGAATAGAAGTAGATGAAGAAGATTTCGATGAACAGAATGAAATGGTAGATGAAGAAGACTTCGATGAACAAAATGAAATGGTAGATGAAGAAGATTTCTATGAACAGAATGAAATGGTAGATGAAGAAGAAGATGATTCTGAAGATGAGCCTAAGGGCGACGGTGTAAAGGATTCTGAAGAAAATCCAAGTGAAAGCCTCTTAAGGGCGATGGTGAAGCAACAAAGCGTTATGATGGATATTCTTGGAATAGAAGTAGATGAAGAAGATTTCGATGAACAGAATGAAATGGTAGATGAAGAAGATTTCGATGAACAGAATGAAATGGTGGATGAAGAAGATTTCAATGAACAGAATGAAATGGTAGATGAAGAAGAAGATGATTCTGAAGATGAGCCTAAGGGCGACGGCGTGAAGGATTCTGAGACTGCAATTAAGGGTTATGAATCGGTGAAAAATACAGAAGAACTTTTGGTTAATGGCCTTGATGTTCCTACCACCCAAGCTGGGGAAATTGATAGAGATACAGAGAATACTGAAGAACTTCCTAATTGCATTATTGATGTTCCTAACACCGAAGTTGAGAAAAGTCTGTTGAAGTTGAAGAAAGTGAAAAAGCCGAAGTTGAGAAAAAATCCGTTGAAGCAGAAGAAAGTGAAAAAGCTCAAGTTGATAAAAGGTCAGTTATAGAAACTGAAAGTGCAGACGATACCTCTAAGCCTGCAGACGATAACTCTAAGCCTTCAGACGATGCCTCTAAACATTCTGATGAAAAGTCTGGCACTGACGAAAAAGAACCTACTAAGGAGTCTGGTACTTGTAAAAAAGAACCAAAGCCTGGTACCGGCGAAGAAGCTTTGAGAGAGCTACCTTGTTACGATACTCTGTTGGAAACTCTCAAGAAAGGAATTTATTCGTTTCAAACAAGCGGTGAAAAAAGAAATATGAAATTAGGAATAGGTGATTTCGATAAAGGCAATCACGCAAGACGTCGTTTGTTAATATTAAAGAAATTAACACGCTGCCAAAAAGTTTGGATTTATGCTAAAGAATTCAGCCAGATGCAAAAAAGCATGCTTGAGGAATATGACATTGATGATTTACGAAATGAATTGGCCATCTACAATTCCTTAAGAACCCTAAAAAATGGTCAGGTCAATTTATGTTATCCATATTCCTTTATGCTTGTTAAAGATACTGAGAAGACGTTTAGGCTTCTCATAAATATCTTTGAAAAAGGAAAACCATGGCCTTACTATTGTGAAGGAGAACGAAAAAATTATTTTGTTTTCCTAATGGAATATGGAGGAATAACTCTCGAAACGGCTATCAAATCGAGACTTTCATATGAAAATTTATTAGTATTATTTCGCCAGATTTGTATAGTTTTTGCAATTGGTGAAGAGAAAATTGAACTTTTACATGATGATCTTCATATTAACAATTTTCTAGTTGCAGAAACAGAAGAGAAACTAATCAAATATGAAGTAGCTTCAAAAAAGATTAAAATCCCAACTCTTGGATATATTGCTAAAGTAATCGATTTTGGGAATGCCAGGTGTATTAAGGATATAAATTATAGACAAAGGATGATTAGTAAATATGGAAAGAGACCATGTCCAGTTGAGTATTCAGGAAGGAGATTATTTATGCTGAGTGGACTCTATTTTGAAATGATAAATATGAGTTTGGAAATTCGTGCAGCACTACCTGAACTGCCAAGAGTAACTACATCTCTACAACTGTATGAGGGTTTAATTCAAATCTTAAAAGATTTGGCAATTCTTGAATTCCATGAACCGGAATCTGTTGAACAAAGAGGATCTCCTGTAGATATTGTTGCACCAGGTTGCGGCTTGGCAGACTCTTCGGGCATGATTCTCTCCTGTGCAGGGTCTTGCATCTTACCAGAGCGTGTTTCAACAATCCTACAAATTTATATAAGGGAATAATGAGATAAGTCTACTTTAAGTAGCCTCCAGAATAATCTATTTATTTCCTCATATCAAAGAGAGCAGTGAAGTCACATGTGTACCTAAATACAAATGATGATAATCTAAAAATAATCTGTTTTAAATAAATATCATAGAATATTTTATATAAAAATAAATAAATATATAATTTAAATTTCAAATATATTAAAAATAATATAAGAAATACGCCATTAATCATGATGTAACACTTCCCCCTCTCCAGAGGTCGTCACGTCCTCGTTAGTTACCTCATCAATTCTCTCAAAATAGGGTTTGAGTCTTGAGACATGGACAATCAATGGGTCTTGGCCAGGATTATCTTTCGGCTCAATTAAGTAATTTACGTTAGACAGCTTCTTTAATATTCGATATGGGCCAAAATATTTTCTCAATAGTTTTTCACATTTTCCGATTTTCCTGACTGGTGTCCAAACTGCCACTAAATGTCCTGGTTCATAGATTTTCTCATTGTGTTTTTTGTCATAGTTTCTTTTCATTCTTTTCTGAGTCTTCTCTGTGTTGTTAATGACTACCTGTCTCGTCCTTGCTATTTTATCTAAGTAGTTTTCTATATATTCGTCGTAATCGTCCATGTTACTGTCCGTTGGGATATTCTCGTCGTCTAAGAGAAACATGGGTTCCCTTCCAAACAACAGGAAAAATGGAGAGTAGCCTGTGGTTTCTTGAATCGTGGTATTATACGCGTGGGTGATAAAAGGGAGGATTTCATCCCAGTTCTTTTGGTCTGTGTTCACATACATGCTGATCATATTGATTAAAGTTCTATTTAGCCGTTCCGTTAGTCCGTTAGTTTGGGGGTGGTAGCTCGTTGTGAAGCAGTGTTTTACTTTGCACATTTTCATTACCTCCTTCATCAAATTGCTAGTGAATTGTGAACCTCTATCGCTAATAAGAAATTTTGGGGCCCCGTGACGTAAAATAATATGTCCGATTAAAAATGTAGAGACTTCTTTCACGGTTGCTTCTGATACTGCCTTTGTTTCAGCATACTTGGTATAATAATCGGTCAACACAATTATCCACTTCCTTCTTCTTTTCGTTGATGGCAAGGGGCCAACAAAGTCAATTCCGATTCTTTCAAAAGGGTAGTTAGCTGGGGGAATAGGTTGTAGAAGTCCAGAAGGCAAGTGATTTGAACCTTTCCGACTTTGGCAAAGATGGCACGTCTTTACAAATTCTGAAACATCTTTCAACATGGAAGGCCAATAGTATTTATTCTTCAATCGGTAAGTGGTTCTGGCGACGCCCAGATGGCCATTCAGCATATGGTTGTGGTATTCACTCATGACTTCCTTCCTTCTTTTCTTTGGCACTACCAGCAACCATGCCCTACTTCGAACTCAGAAGTGGTGTGTCAAAATAGGCAGACCAACTAGACCGAAGATGGAATTACTCGTAAATTGCCTGGAAGTGTATTGCATCCCACCCTATGACGAGCCTGTTCTGGCATATCTTAAAGACGTAGGTAAACCAGCATTTATAGGACATTTATGTGACATGATTCCTAAGTGGACTAATCCCATGTTATTCGTTGGCAATGAAGACGAACCTTCTGTTTTTTACCAGCATGTTTTCAAGCACGATCGTAGTATGATGTGGTGTAACCAGACTAGAGAAGCGCTAAAACGCTTGGATTTGAATGAGATACATAGCCACGTTATCAATGGCGTAGACCAATTATTGCAGCTGAATCACAAGATGGAGATGGCTCTAAAGATAGTCCTATACCTACTAACAATGGGGATTCTACGCTATTCACAAGATGAGCCTTCAAAATGGAAGTTTCTTATTAGCCATCAAAATTCCCTTTACGAGAACTGCTTCAGAATATCATTGGAAGATATGGAAGATAATGTACAAGAAATAGTTGAATATGATGAATCAAAGGTAGAAGAAAGTAAAACGCTTTCTAAACAAAGTTGTACTATCCATATCATCTGGAATAGCCGAATCACCATTACCAAATGGCTGGAGGACAATTTCATCATGGACCACCAGGAGTCCCATCACAGGAGTGATGAGAGGTCATGGAGGGGGAGTCTGTCGCATACCTCGCGACATTTGCATAGTATTGCTTTGTTTTATATATTTTTACATATTGTTTCTTATGAAAGGATGATATATTTGCATGTCCGCGAGAAGCGCGATATATATATATAGCTAGGAAAAGTGTAATAAAGTTAGAGTTTCTACTGATTAGAATCGTCTCATAATTTCTTAAACTCGTTCTTCCTAAGTGGAATACCACATATTTTATTTTTAAATTCTATATAGTTAAAATTTAAAAATGTTTCCAGTAGAGTTTTTGCTGTTTTAAGATCTAATTTAATTGTTTTATATCTGTTATGAATAATTTTAATGTAGAAAGTTTTGTCATTAATGTATTCGTTAAATAAATTGGTTATTTTATTATTTAGATCTCTTAAATTTATTTTAGAATATAGGTCCTCAAAGTCAAATGTGTGTACTGTTTCCATGTTTGTCCAATTGTTCATTAAATAATTAATGATTTTTTTATTTGAGTCGATAAATTTATAATTATATTTATTAGTTAATTTATTTATAATAAATTGTAGTGTTGAAGCTAATTGTATATCAATGTTTTTTATAACTGAATTTATACAAGATGTGATTGTTCTGAAAGAAATAGGTTTTTTGTGTAGTTTAGGAATTATATAGAACTTTGGTATGTTTGGATTTTTGTAGTAATTATAAATTTTTAGTGAATTTTCAACGTTTTTGATGTCTTTTTTGATTTTTGTGGCTGTAGTTCTAGCAAAAGTGTATTTATGATTATTATCAATTTCCTTTTTTAGTATATCGTGGTATAGATTTTTACAAATTATAGATAAGTTATTGGAACATTTATCTATAGGAGTGATAATAAAGTCCTTCTGTAAATTAATTATATTTTCTTTAAAAGAAGGAATATCTGAATTAGGTTTTGTGTATTTAAGTGTATTATTATAATAATTTATAATTTCCTTTTTAATATTATGTTTCCATTCCAGAAAAGTAAATTCTGGAATACTGTATTTTATACTAGTTTTATTTATGAAAATATCTATATCTTTTAATATAGATTTAATTGTATTATTATAATTGTGTTTAATTTGAGGTATATATTTATACCCTTTATTTAAAATATCCTGATATTCTGGATTTAAAAAAGAAAAATTGCTAGTTAATATATGACCTGAGAACTTATATCTATCAATATAGTTGTTGCAATTACATTTAATATTTTTAAAATTTGCCGAATTATTAATAAATTGGTTATAATTGCAAACTAAACTACCTATATTTTTGTTGTATCTCCAGATTGTTTTGAAATTTAAATTTTTTATAGGGAAAAGATTATTGATGTTTTGGTTATTAAAAATATCATTAAACTTAATATGATTAAATAAATTGTTATTAAATTTAATGATAATATTAATGTTATTAGTAGATTGTTTAATTTTTCTGTATTTAAAGATGTCGTGTGTGATATCTATTAATCTGTTAGTCAGATTATGAATTTTAATATATTCTATAAGTTTGATAAATTTATTATTATTTAGTTTAAATAATGTTTTAATAAATTTTTCGACGAAGTTGTTAGTATACATTTGTTTTGGGTCCAGTAATTCTTCAAATTCAATGTAACCTAATTTATTGGTAGTTTTACCTCTAGTTTTATTAGGTTTAGTTTTAAATTCATTTTTTTTTTTGTATTTGCAGCTGATTTCATAAGTTTAAATTTCTTATGTTTGTGGTTTGTATGTGTAGTTTAATTCGTCATTAAGTCCATAAGGGAATAATGTGTTGTGTTTATAAATGTAGTTGTTTTCTAATAATAGTCGTTGTTTTTTGTTTTGACATATGTCTAGTATTTCTATCTTAAAGTTGTTAAAAGTACGTAATTGATTGTGGTCTTTCATATATATATTACCAATTGATTTTTTAGCGTGGTTTCTATGTAGGTTTATTCGTATATTTAATGGATTACACGTTTGTCCTATATATGATAATTCACAAATTTGGCATGTTAATTTATAAATAGTATTTACTAATTTACAACTAGTCGTTTGAAAAGTGTCATGGTTCTTAAGAGAGGGACAAGTTTGACAATTCTTTCTTAGGCAATTCTTAGCGAGTTTAAATTAACATAAAAGAGGTGCTAACCCTAATATGTTTGTAGTTTTTTTAGTTTTTTAGTTTGTTATTCTATTGAAATTTTTTTTTTTAAATATATTTTTCTTAATTGTTTTTGTGGTGATTAAATTTGTAATAAAATGAATAATTAATCTATAAAAATATAGATATTACTGTTTGTTATCTGTTATATTTTTAAGAATAACTAATAAAAAACATCTTTAAACTAACTAAACACTGAAAAAAACAAAAGTTCTGAAGTTATTTTTTCTAAAATTACTTTTATAATTTACTTTTTCATAATCAAACAATAAAAGATAATTAAAATCTGTATGGAGTTTCATTTATATTAGAATATCTAATATAATTTAATTTGTATATTATATTATATATAAAAATATATCATAGAGCAAGCTCATATGAATTAATATAGTGTAAAAACTATATGACAAAAATATAACAGTGATTCCACATTTAAAACTCAAGGAGCAAACTGATAAGAATGATAACTCATATCAAGTAGATTTGATTAGATTAGCAAGCTAAATCTAAATTAATTATAATAATAAATAGTTGTTTAGTTTTATGGTTTAGTTTTGTATTAAAATTATCTTCATTATTTTGATTATTTAAATTCAAATTATAAAATTTGTAAATTGTTATTATTTAGTAGAGAGAGAGAGAGAGAAAAAAATCCTTTACTTCTAACACATCATTCAGTTAATTATATATTTATAATTAATAACAATAAAATTTAACAACGTAACGTCTTTTGCATCGGCTTTTACACGTCATTTAGACATACTCTAACCTATATATAGAATAATAGAAGTGAGAATATATATAATATTATAAATTTTAGTAGTTAGTGAAAAGAGAGAAAGACAGAACCATGCACTTTTAGTCAAACTAATAATAAGAAAAAGAAAAGTTTTGTAAAGAAGGTAGATAAGATTGTTAGTATATATATATATTTTTTTATAAATTTATATTTTATCCTTTTTTTTTTAAATGATTTTTTAAATTTTTTTATTTTAAAATATGAATATAAATAGTTGTATTTAGTAATATATCTATAATATGAATTAACTTTTGTTATAAGTTTGGTTATTATGTTTTGAAACCCTAATGGTAGACCAGACATATACAAAAAAAATTTAAATTGAAATAATTATTGGAAAAAGAGATCTGCTGGACCGGGAATTCTCAAATAGAAGTCCAGCTGGCATTTCATCTCTTCTCTATTATGTCAATAGATCTCTTTTCAACCGGATTTTATGTGTTAATATTAAGTTACTTCAATGAAACATTTATATGAACAGATATAACAAATACAAGTGTTAACAAATTCCAACTGTAAACCTACCTCGTCCGCGACATCCTCCTCTGTAAATAGCTATTTCTGGATGACACATGTTGCGGGGGGGGGCATATGTCCTTCCTTCAAAATTAGACCGCTTATTCTGAAATTTTAGAACAACAAGACAACCAAAGAAGAAAGAAAAAATAGTTAAGGGAAGAAAGACAAACTTTATAATCTTCACAGTTAAATATATCAATATAACTGATTCAACACTTATTCATCTTTCAATATTCCTTTAAAAAGGCAAATTATTAGAGTTTAATAAAGCTATTAATTGTGAAAATTCACTTTTATTTAATTTCCATTCTCCTCCCCAGAAATTGGAGATTAAACAAAATGAACTCTATACAATATTACTTTAAAAATCTTGTGAAAAAATCTTCAAATCAGCTATTTAATTTAAGTTTAATTAACTGTTAAAGATTTTAAATTTGTATTAGTTATTATTGAGAGAAATTATAGAAAGTTGATTTATTAAATGGATACTTCCATTTATTTTTTTAAAGTATTTTATAATTGATATACTGTTGAAATAATTTACTTGTCTGATACTAAATTTGTTTTTAATAAATTCCATGTTTAAATTTTTAACATCTTCTATGAAATTTTCTAATATATTATTTATTCTATAAAATCTTAGAAACTGACCAAAATATATACCTTTACAGCAATTTAATGATATATTAGAATTTATATTACAGTATTTTATAATATTGAAATTATAATTACTTTTTTATTATAAATTTTAATAGCATTATTTGTAAGGTCTATATTTAGGTCTAAAAAGTTAACTTTTTTGTTTCTATAAATTTTTTCATTGTTCTTAAGTTTCAAGTATTTAGGATATATTTCAGGTATTAAGTTTTTAAACTGTGGATTATTAAATATTATGATGTCATCTACATAACGGAACATTTGCCAATTAACATTATTTTGTAGAAAGTATTCTCTTTCGTACCAGAATAATATAAGGTTGGCTAATAAAGGACTAGAAGAAGTTCCCATGGGAACGCCTTCTGATTGAATATATATTTTATTTTTAAATTCTATATAGTTAAAATTTAAAAATGTTTCCAGTAGAGTTTTTGCTGTTTTAAGATCTAATTTAATTGTTTTATATCTGTTATGAATAATTTTAACGTAGAAAGTTTTGTCATTAATGAATTCGTTAAATAAATTGGTTATTTTATTATTTAGATCTCTTAAATTTATTTTAGAATATAGGTCCTCAAAGTCAAATGTGTGTACTGTTTCCATGTTTGTCCAATTGTTCATTAAATAATTAATGATTTTTTTATTTGAATCGATAAATTTATAATTATATTTATTAGTTAATTTATTTATAATAAATTGTAGTGTTGAAGCTAATTGTATATCAATGTTTTTTATAACTGAATTTATACCAGATGTGATTGTTCTGGAAGAAATAGGTTTTTTGTGTAGTTTAGGAATTATATAGAACTTTGGTATGTTTGGATTTTTGTAGTAATTATAAATTTTTAGTGAATTTTCAACGTTTTTGATGTCTTTTTTGATTTTTGTGGCTGTAGTTCTAGCAAAAGTGTATTTATGATTATTATCAATTTCCTTTTTTAGTATATCGTGGTATAGATTTTTACAAATTATAGATAAGTTATTGGAACATTTATCTATAGGAGTGATAATAAAGTCCTTCTGTAAATTAATTATATTTTCTTTAAAAGAAGGAATATCTGAATTAAGTTTTGTGTATTTAAGTGTATTATTATAATAATTTATAATTTCCTTTTTAATATTATGTTTCCATTCCAGAAAAGTAAATTCTGGAATACTGTATTTTATACTAGTTTTATTAAATGAAAATATCTATATCTTTTAATATAGATTTAATTGTATTATTATAATTGTGTTTAATTTGAGGTATATATTTATACCCTTTATTTAAAATATCCTGATATTCTGGATTTAAAAAAGAAAAATTGCTAGTTAATATATGACCTGAGAACTTATATCTATCAATATAGTTGTTGCAATTACATTTAATTTTTTTAAAATTTGCCAAATTATTAATAAATTGGTTATAATTGCAAACTAAACTACGTATATTTTTGTTGTATCTCCAGATTGTTTTGAAATTTAAATTTTTTATAGGGAAAAGATTATTGATGTTTTGGTTATTAAAAATATCATTAAACTTAATATGATTAAATAAATTGTTATTAAATTTAATGATAATATTAATGTTATTAGTAGATTGTTTAATTTTTCTGTATTTAAAGATGTCGTGTGTGATATCTATTAATCTGTTAGTCAGATTATGAATTTTAATATATTCTATAAGTTTGATAAATTTATTATTATTTAGTTTAAATAATGTTTTAATAAATTTATCGACGAAGTTGTTAGTATACATTTGTTTTGGGTCCAGTAATACTTCAAATTCAATGTAACCTAATTTATTGGTAGTTTTACCTCTAGTTTTATTAGGTTTAGTTTTAAATTCATTTTTTTTTGTATTTGCAGCTGATTTCATAAGTTGAAATTTCTTCTGTTTGTGGTTTGTATGTGTAGTTTAATTCGTCATTAAGTCCATAAGGGAATAATGTGTTGTGTTTATAAATGTAGTTGTTTTCTAATAATAGTCGTTGTTTTTTGTTTTGACATATGTCTAGTATTTCTATCTTAAAGTTGTTAAAAGTATGTAATTGATTGTGTTCTTTCATATATATATTACCAATTGATTTTTTAGCGTGGTTTCTATGTAGGTTTATTCGTATATTTAATGGATTACACGTTTGTCCTATATATGATAATTCACAAATTTGGCATGTTAATTTATAAATAGTATTTACTAATTTACAACTAGTCGTTTGAAAAGTGTCATGGTTCTTAAGAGAGGGACAAGTTTGACAATTCTTTCTTAGGCAATTCTTAGCGAGTTTAAATTAACATAAAAGAGGTGCTAACCCTAATATGTTTGTAGTTTTTTTTAGTTTTTTAGTTTGTTATTCTATTGAATTTTTTTTTTTAAATATATTTTTCTTAATTGTTTTTGTGGTGATTAAATTTGTAATAAATTGAATAATTAATCTATAAAAATATAGATATTACTGTTTGTTATCTGTTATATTTTTAAGAATAACTAATAAAAAACATCTTTAAACTAACTAAACACTGAAAAAAACAAAAGTTCTGAAGTTATTTTTTCTAAAATTACTTTTATAATTTACTTTTTCATAATCAAACAATAAAAGATAATTAAAATCTGTATGGAGTTTTATTTATATTAGAATATCTAATTTGTATATTTCGAAACGTATTTTTACTCACTGCTCAACATCTGAATTTAAACAAACAGAGACCCAAAATGTGATTAATCACCTAATGAACTCAGGTTACCCCAGAAACTTCATTCTCCGACATTTTCACAATCCCCAACAGGAACTTAATAGTCAGACTTATAGATCGACTTGCATCATTCCATACTCTAACTATAGTACCAACATCTCTAGACACTTAAAAAAACAAGTACGGAATCCGCACCTATTACACCAACACTCCTAAATTAGAAACAATAGTTAGGAACCTCATCACCAAAAACAGTTTTCCCATTACCCTACCATTTTTTACAAACTCCGTGTATTCCTTAAAATGCTCAGATTGCAACAGTTTGTATATAGGAGAGACAGGCCGAAGAATTAAGGATAGGATAGAAGAACACCACATAAACGTTAGAAACAGTGAACCTAGATCTCTCATAGTGCAACACATCCAACAGACAGGACATTCTTTTGATACCTCTCATCCACAGGCGTATTACTCAGATATCAAGAGCAAATACAAAAGATTGGTCGTCGAGGCGTTGCTCTCTTTAAGACATAACAGTATTAATAGACATATAGACATCCCTGACATATACAAAGCAATATTGCCATAGTGTACCTTAGGAGACCATTGCCTGCACGTATTATTTTGAATTAATTTTACTCATGCAGCCTTAAACTGTATCGTGGCTTAATCGTGAAGTCTCTTGTGTTTTTCCTACTTGATATGCTCGGGACACGCGGTTATTTCTCGCTATTACTTTTCTAACTGATTGGCTGATACGTTTGTTTTTTGTATATAAGCTGATTTTTGTCAATATGGATATGTATATAAGATGCAAGATCAGTCAGATATGATGTCCTGAAGAATGGTTATTAGCCCGAAAGCTTTAGTAACATTTATGTAGGTTTATTTTAAAAAATACTAATAGGAAAAAAGAAAGTAAAGTTAATATTTTCTTCCTGATATTTGGCATCTCTTTTCTGCTACCATCTTTCCTACTTCGGGGGAAATCTTGTTCGCAGTGATTAATTTTAAAACTGACCCAAGGTGAACGTCAGTAATTCTCGATCTGATTGGAGACTTATTTCATTTCATAAGTGAAAATAACTGCTCGCACCGATAAGTACTTCCAAACATGGACATAATTTCATATGCTAATTTTCGAGTGTTTTCAAATCTGGCTGGCAAATATATATATATTTTTTTGCTTATCCTTAGTACACGTGGTACAGGCCATGATAATCAGGGTGGGTAGTTAGCGACTGCTTTTTACTGTAAGCGCACCACATGTCTACACATGTGAAAAGCAGTTCGACTTTGCACTTACAAATATGCCAGAACCCCGTTTGGTTACTTGCACTCGCTAGTGGGGTTGGACTTTTGCAAGAATCGGGGGCCATTGGAGCATTTTTTTTTTTTAAACAGAAAAAAGTGTCCAATGCGGGAATCGAACCCGGGTCGTAGTGGTCGAAAACCAAACGGTTTGACCAGCCTTCCACCGACCCCCGCAAATATTTGTAAAATTCAGAAACGCCAACTTCAATGAATTTTACCTTTAAATCTGAATCGCACTGGATATCTATTACCTCCATTTGCATATGATTAGGTACTGATTCTATATTTATCGAGAAAATCGAAGAAAACAAAGTAAACTTGCCTTCCAAAGATTTCAAATCAGAAAACCTTGTTTCAAATTCATTTCTAAGACTTAAATTTTTTTCCGCATATTTTTGATACGATGCAGTTTCACCTAAACTTGATTTGTACATGTTGCATGTCGGAAAGTGCATTAAATCTTCGTTTTTCAACTGCTTTTCCCAAAGAATTAGCTTACATTTGAATGCATTAACTTGGTCACACATGTTGGTAATGATCTGATCCTTTCCTTGCAGTTTCAAATTTAAATCCGACAAGTGTTTTGTTATGTCAACCATGAAGGAAAATTCTTGCAACCATACTTGATCAGAAAACAAAGTGATGTCTTGATTCTTGGTTATTAAAAACTGACATATTTCTTCTTTCAAGTCCCAAAATTGTTTGAGAACCTTGGAGCATGATAGCCAACGTACCTCGGTATAGTATGATAAACCTGAATATTCGCTTTCTAATTCAGTTAAGAACAGAGAGAACTGTCGCTGATTTAAACCTCGAGATCTTATGAAATTGATGAATTTTTTGATAGGTGTCAACACATTTTCCATTTTTATTACCTTCGTACATAATACTTCCTGATGTATAATGCAATGCGTATGATGAATATTGGAACCATCAGAAATTTTTCACTTAGTTTTTTTCGCAGTAATGCTACGAAACCGTTGGTTTTTCCAGTCATTGAAAGAGCTCCATCTGTTGCTACAGAAGTCAATTTTGATTGAGGTAAATTGTATTTTTGCAGAAGATCATAAACGCAATTAAATATATCTTCTCCTGTAGTAGTGCCATGCATCGGTACTAGTTCCAATAATTCCTCAAAAATGTTGAAATCCGTGTCGCAAGCTCGAAAAAAAAAACAGCTAACTGAGCTACGCCCCCAATGTCCGTACTCTCATTACAGGCAATGGAAAATGCTTCGAAACAAGATGATTTTTCTTTTATCTGATCATTTAAATTTCTTTTATTTATTTTATTATTTATGCTTATGAGGTGATACAGCAGCGTATTTACAATTAGAGAGGAGACAAAATGAATTAAATCTAGAAAAAAGAAGTGAGGACATATCGGTCATTAAAATATGTCAAGTAGCTGCTGTATTGTCCGTGAGGTCAGACGTACGGACCTCTGTGGTGTTGATCTCTTGGCGGAACGACTTGGAAGTCGGACTCGGGCCCCCCCACGGACAATACAGCAGCTACATTATGCACTCATGCTCTCCATTCTGTCACCCCGGAAGCCCTGAACTGGCTGAAGGACTTGCCTCTCAGACTTTAATGACCGATATGTCCTCACTTCTTTTTTCTAGATTTAATTCATTTTGTCTCCTCTCTAATTGTAAATACGCCTGTATCACCTCATAAGCATAAATAAATAAATAAATTTAAATTTCTGGCCATATCAGTAACTCTTTCCACAACGGTATTTCGAGGCAAATATATTGCTTGAAACGTCTTCACACTTCCAGGACAAACAATTTCTGCAGCTTTAATTAAACATTCCTTGATGAAATCACCTTCAGTAAAAGGTTTTGAGTGTTTAGCTATCATCTCCGATAAAACGTAGCTTGCATGCACCGCCGCTTCACCCTCTTGTGATACTTTAGTAAACATAAACTGTTGTTTTTTCATTTCCAACTTGAACTCTTTTAACTTTTCTTGTCTCATTAAACCTTCGTAGGTATCATATTTTGATTTATGTTGTTCATAATGACGTTTAATGTTATATAATTTTGGTACACTAATAGCATTAAAATTTTACACAAATAAATTTACTGGCAATGTGTTTCTTTTAAATATCATCAAATATTATCTCTACAGACCTTACTGCAATGTTATGAGTTATTGAATGAGAGGGCTTGGCTCATCAGTAGTGAACCCTCTCAGCGGTTTCGCCAAATTAATCTCTAGACCGCTCTACTATTGTATTGGACTGGTTTTGTTATATACCCTGCATTTTCTATGGAAGGCAGCTTAGGGGTGTTTAGTGAATTATGGACATAAGCTTATAGGTCTGTAGAGGTACATACATATAATTTCAAGGTATTGCATCGAGCAAAGCTCTTCCGCAAAATATGTTTTCATAACCAATATATATTAGTAAATTAAATTTTATTGCCATCTATCGTTAAAATTTTACACAAATAAATTTACTGGCAATGTGTTTCTTTTAAATATCATCAAATATTATCTCTACAGACCTTACTGCAATGTTATGAGTTATTGAATGAGAGGGCTTGGCTCATCAGTAGTGAACCCTCTCAGCGGTTTCGCCAAATTAATCTCTAGACCGCTCTACTATTGTATTGGACTGGTTTTGTTATATACCCTGCATTTTCTATGGAAGGCAGCTTAGGGGTGTTTAGTGAATTATGGACATAAGCTTATAGGTCTGTAGAGGTACATACATATAATTTCAAGGTATTGCATCAAGCAAAGCTCTTCCGCAAAATATGTTTTCATAACCAATATATATTAGTAAATTAAATTTTAACGATAGATGGCAATAAAATTTAATTTACTAATAGCATTATTAGATATCAAGCAGATGATTTTATCTTTTACTTCAGAGCAAAAATACTCTAATTCCCACTTTTCTTGAAAATTCCTATGTTCGTCAGCAATTTTTCGTTTAGTTTTACTGCTACTTGGTTTTGATGAAGACATATTGAATACAAAGGTCTGAAAAAAAATTAGTGATCGCTAACACAAAATAATAAAACGTTTTAATTAATATTTTAAAATTTTTTGAAAATTAATATTTTTTAACTTACCAGACACAGAATAACTGCACAAATTATTGAACGTAACTCAAAAAAAAATATTTTTTCTAGTACTCCGAAAGAATATTTTCTTTAAACTTTAAGGCACACAATACTTATGGCGATGTACATACGTTATGTATGTAGGTATAATATTATCAAAACTTACGACTTATGTATGGCGACCAGTGGTTCGTTATTAATAAATAAATTATGTATAATTACAATTTTTAAAAATTAGGCTACAATTTTTTTTTTTTTTTTTTTTAATTTATAAATTTTTTTCTATTAAAATATATTGTCTGGTGGGCCGCAAATTTATTCGTTGTGGGTCGCATGAGGCCCGCGGGCCGCGAGTTTGACATGCCTGATCTATTGGTTCTTGTAGCATCTGGATGTATTGTCATCATTTAAAATGTTTTGTTCTAAGTCTTGTTATAGTTTTGTTATTTTTCTCTCGGAGTTTATTTCACATTTTGATCTTTTCTTATTTTTTGTTTAATTATCTAGTATTTTGCAAAAGCATTAGCGTCAAATAATGACATTTGTTCTTTCCTTTGGCTCAACTTTCTGGCTTCCTTTGCAAATTCAACTGCCATTTCATTACCCCCGATCCAAACACTGGCAGGAATCCATTGTAGAATGCAGTTATTCTCCAATGATATCAGTTGAGTAAGTAACGAATGTATTTTCTGTGTGATTATAGTATTGCCCTTCTGAATTGCTTCTAGATCGGATATGAAGTCGTTGTACGGTATATTATAATTCCTTCTGCTTGATGCAGGGATGGTTGGTTAAGGCATATATCAAGAGCTTTCCAGATAGCTGTCAGTTCACAAGTGAAGATTGAAGATATCCTTCTTGCTCCTTCTTTGATTTTGATGTATGTTCCATCTTGCAGTATTATGTTAATTATAGCCCCTCCATTACTTATGGTAAGGTCTGATGATCCATCTGTATATGCTGTTAAATAATTTATCTGATCGCATAAACCAATTGTGTCAAGTCCTTTCTTTTTAAGTATGTTTTTGTTCTATTTTTTTTTTATTGCAGGGTTCATTCAGGTTAAGATTGATGATTACATTTGATGGCAATGGGGTAGGAAATATTGGTTATTCTCGAATTCGATATTCATTATGTTTCATATTTATGCTCTTTCTAATATTGTTGTCGTACTGAAGTGTTGAAGATCTTTTGAGCCTTTCTTTTTGTGTCCAGTTTAAATAGGTTCTATGGGATATGTGTTCGGTTTCTTTAGTTTTTAAGCTATTGGTGAATTTTATTGTTTTTAATTGTCTTCTGCTTTCAAGTAGGTCTATACCACATTCTCTCTGAATTTTCTAATTGTTGGTATTTGAAACAGAACCAGTGATTAATTTGGCCGCTTTTGCTTGAACACTGTCTAGTCTTCTTTTTAGTGATGAACTTGAGGGAGCCCAAACAGGTGTTGCATATTCCATTATTGGCCTTATTAAGGTGATATATGTTGTTCTGAGAATTTTGGGTTTTGCTCCCCAATTTGATCCACATAGCCTTCTCAGAAAGTTTGGGTTTCTGGTAGCTCTATTTGAGGTGCTAATTATGTGTTCTGCAAATCGCAATTCCTCATCAAGTATCACACCTAGGTATTTTGGAGATCTAATTTTTATCAATTATATGGTTGTTTATGATTATTTTGGAGTTAAATTCATGCCTTTGTTCCTGTGAGTGAAGGAGACCAATAGGTTTGTGTTTATTGGGTTTATGGTCTTTTTGAGTTTCATTGCCCACTTCTCCAGTCCTCTCATTGATGTGTTCAGTAATTTTCTGATATTTCTATACTGCTACTTGTGTGCCATATGGCTATATAATCTGCATTACAGGCAACCTTTGTGTCTTCAGTGAGGATGGATGTTGTTAAGGTTGTGTCGTAATTAGATGTACAACAACTCAAACTTGACCATGACTCTTTTTTTTAGCTCTTATTCTTTTCATTTGGCCAACAAAAAAGTCCAATTTATATACACATATATTCTTACATAATGAGACTTTAAATAATACAAATAATCTTCATCTATTTACATACACAACAGTTAATATATAGCGAGAAGAGTAGAGGACTGAGCACAGATCCCTGAGGTACACCAGCCCATGTTCTTCGGTCCTTGGAAATTGTTCCATTGACCCGAACCTTTATCCTTCTTCCCCTTAAGAAGTCTGCAATCCAGATTAAGGTTTTTCCTCTTACTCCGATGTTGTGCAGCCTTTCAAATAATTTCTACACTCGATCAAAAGCTGAGGTCATATCCAGGAATACGGTCGTTGTCTTCTTTGGCGGTTTTTCCTAGAAATCTATTATTGATTGACAGAAGTAGAACAGTTTATCAGTTGTACAGTGTCTGGATCTTTAGGCAGTTTGGTAGAAGTTTATTTTATTATTGTTAGTGAGCCAGACTATGAGCCTAGAGTGGATAATTCATTCTGTTATTTTACAAAGTATGCTGGTAAGAGCAATTGGCCGATAGTTCTTGCATTCCTTGGCATCTTTGTTTGGTTTCAGTATTGGCACTATAATTGATATCTTCCAATTCTTTGGTAGTTTATCAGTTTGCCATGAAAACTTCAGTATTCGTAGAAGTTGATTTTAGCTTTGTCTCCAAAGTGTTTAATCATTTGACCAAAGATTAGAGCATCTCCAGGTGATATCTTGGATTTAACTTTTCTATTGATGAGTTTAGCTCATTCAGTGTGAAGTCTCTCGAGTAAATATCTTGTTGATGGTAATATCTTGCTTGTTTAACTAACCTGTTTACATTATTTTTTAGAGTCCTGCCTTCATTCGTATAGCTAAGTCTGGAAGTGCTTGAAAGATATTCAGCAATTATGTCAGCCATCTGTTTGTTCTCGTTCTCGCTATTCATATCGGTTAGAGTATTGGAGGATTGGTGTTGGTTTTGATTGTTTTATAACACTAATTATATTCCAGTGATGGCTTTCCTTATTTGGATCCATTTTTTTCTCAGAAATCTACCCATTTTCCTTGTTTGAATATCCAAATTTCTTGTTCTATTTTGTGACTAATTTCAATGAATTCCTTTATGATTTCTTCTGTTTTATTTGTTTTAAGAAGTTCATTGATATTGTCTCTCTCTGCAATCATTGCCACGATATTGTGGTCGTTCCAGTAAAGTATTCACAGGTCTTTACGTCTACCTCTAGGTATCGATACTTTTGCAGCTTTGGATATGTTCGAAGAGAATTTTTCCAATTTTTTGTCAATCGTTCTGTGATTTAATTCATGGTTGCGCAGTTCTTCAAGCTTTTCTGTATTTTTTTCCAGTGTTCTTTTATTCTGTTGGAAATTCTCAATTTTGAATTTTAGAGTTGTTAAAATTAGTCTGTGGTCACTGATTGCACTTTTAAGAATTTTCCATTGTGTTGTGGATGCGATGTTGTAATTTATCGCTGTGATGTCTATTGCGGATTCTGTGCCTGTGGAATTGGATAGATATAGGTGTTCTCTCCCTTATTTAACGGTGTTCGGTCGAGGTCGGTTAGCATGTGCTCAACCTGCTGACCTTTATTATCCTGGACAGGTGATCCCCAAGTTGGTCTTTCGGCGTTAAAATCACCAAGTATGATTGCGATATCCGAAGACGCTTCACTTAATGTCTCTATCAGGCCTGTATTGATGCTAGTATTATCGTGGGGATAAACATTTATGATTGGAATTGTTTTATCAGTAAGATAGATTTATATTGCCTGAGATTCTGTCGTGCTTTCTCTTGGCTTACTCTGATTATAGGCGATTTCCTTGAATTTGATTTTTAGAGTTTTAATCAAAACGGCAAGTCCTCCTCCGAATTTTCCCGGTCTGTCCTTTCGTAGTGTTGTATAATATTTGATATTGAATCTCAGATTCTGATTCAATTTTGTCTCCTGAGGACAGGAAATATGTACATTGTTGTCACAGAGAAGACAAGTCAGATCTTTATTTTCCCCTGGGTACCATTTATATTGAGTTGTAGTAGATTAAATTGTGTCCTCGTAGTAGATTTCTTATCATGAGCTCGAGCTGCAGCTCCTGACGCGGCGGTTACCCCGGACGCGGTAGCATTGCTGGAGATATCGGTTTTGCTCTTCATTTGAAAATGGGTGCCGTTGTCCCGTTAGTCACCTTGGAAACGAACCAGAATTTGGTTAAATATTCCAAGGGTCCAGGGGGGACCGCAAGGAGGTGTGGTCAGACTTCTCCCCCCCCCCCCCCCCCCATGAGTTGCTACTCTCTAAGGCGAATGATTAAAAATGTTGAGGAAACTGAATCTCTGGAAGCAAAACCTCTGAGTGGAAGACCATTGACATGCGAGTCAGTGGCTGTTACGGTTTTACAGAATGTTGAAGCTATTGAAACGTTATCCACTTATTAAGAAGTAAGTGCTCGACAAACGGGGATTTCGTATGGAACAGTTTGGAGAGAACACACATTTAGAATTTTTCTTAAAAAATACCCAAACAAAATTCAAAGTTTTCAAGAGTTGAAAGTCAGCGATTTTGAGAAGCGTCAAGAATTCGCTGCATGGGTTTTCTTGCAAATTGATATTAATGAAAACTGGCTGTCGAATGTTCTGTGGACAGATGATGCTCACTTTTCTCTAAAGGGAGAATTTAACATTCAAAACAGCCACATTTAGGCAACAGAAAACCCTAGGAATTTTACAGAAATACCACTTCATCAGCCCAGAGTTACAGTTTTGTGTAGGTTCACTTCTTTTTTTATTATTGGGCCATTTTTCTTTGAAAAAAATCAATGGAAGAACTTTTAAAACCGTTTTTGTAACTGGTGAACGTTATGTTCAACCTTTGAGAGAAAAGGGTATTCCCATATTGCAGGACAGACAAGCACTAAGCTAAATAACATTCATGCAAGATGGAGGACCTCCTCATATCTCCCGCGGTGCCAAACAATTGCTGAAGGATACGTTCGGTGAAATTCGTGTGATAAGTCGCCACTTTATATACTAGTGGCCTCCAATATTACCAGACTTGACGCCTTACAATTTCGGTTATGGGGGTACATTAAGTCGCGTGTTTATCGATGCCGGCCTACCACATTGTCCATGTTGAAGGCTTCTATCAGATGGCACGTTTTATAAATTTAAACTATTTAATTGTGACCATTCTGTCATCTATCGTCTGCAGGCGGTGTTTGAGAATGAAGGGCGCCACATTGAGCAAGGATTGTGACCTAATACAAGAGAAAAGGTAGTTACCTCATGTGTTATATTTTGCAGCTCTTTGTTTTGGGTTATGGGAATAATAAATGCTGTCCTCACATCTTGATCTTTTTTTCTGTGAACAGTAATTTTTTTGTTTGTCATTTTCCCACATCTTATATTATGTCGTGCAGGCCAAAGGGTTATAACTTCTCGAATAACACTGGTATACACAATTTTACCCCTTATGTTTAATTTATCGCTTTTCGCTCATTAGAAGAAATAGCAAAAGGAATATTCTCTGTATCCCCCCCCCCCCCCCAACTTTAGAAATTTTACGCAAAAAATAATACAAAATGATTTTACTACCACGTTTTTCAACGCAAAAGGTCGATTTAAAAATGATTTTCTTTTGAGGGGATACATTTTCAAAATTATGTACAGTATAAAGAACAATGATAACATTTGACAAACCCATAGGATATTTGGAATAAAGTACGACAAATATATTTTGTCACTTCCCTCTATATTTCATTTTTTAATCATGACAAATATCCAGTTAAATAGTCAAGTGTCGCCAATCAGTCAAGAAACTACACATTCCTTATAGCAAGAAATCCTATTAGTAGTGCCATCATAATTTTGGTACTATATTAACATTTCAAAATCGTGTATTTATATCAGTAGTTATTTTCAAACATTCAATCTATTTAAAAAAACTCCATCTAAAATATAAATATTTTTTGCTACATGTTTTAATTTGCATATACCTATTTTACATATCTCAGATTGTATTTAAAAATCGTTAACCATTTATTCTAACTTTTGGCGAAATGGTGTTTTATTAATTTATCATTTGATATTATTAGGGTTCTTTCCTGGTATTCAAAAAGGAAAAATACGTGTCGTTCAGTTATATTTTTTAATTTTTCAAACAATTTGGCCGCTGAATCGCTGATTCTGGTAGAGCGCCATCTAGCGAATAAAGTTATAACTAAAATCAATTTCGATTTTTTTTCATTATTTGCCATAAAAAATCCCATTGCATCCTGAACACAATGGTGTTTACCGCATTGCTCTAGCACAAATATTCGCGGAGTTATCAATTTTTAAAGTTGTGCGGGACTTTTGGATCACCCTGTATATATATATCTCTTTCTCTAGAATTGTTTAAATATAATTTATATATAAACAACACACAACTACCTTATATATATATCAAAATAGTTTTCAGTGTTTTATTTATTAGACTTTTTATAAGTTTCATTATCAACTTGAAAATTTAAAATCAAACAAAGAATTATTATATACAATATAAATAAAATAAATGAATATAAATCATTCGAAATTCTATTAATAAAAATTTCGAGTTTTACTACACGACATTTTAAATATATAATTAGTTTTATAAATCTACTTAATCATTATTATTAAAGTTTTATAAATAGTATATTATATCATAAAATAAATGATTACACTTTAATATGCTATTAACTCTTAGCGACCTCTATGGCTGATAATTAAAAATATTTTAACACTAATTTTAGATATCCTGAAGATAGAAGTTTCCGGAATTCATATTTCTGTGAAAAATAGACACTTCGGCTAGTTAGTTTTTTTTTTTTTTTTTTCTCAACGTTTCAACAAAAATCTTTTGTCTTTGTCAGGATAAATAAATAAAAATAAAGCATTTGGCAAGGCATTAAAATTTGTTCTGAGATTTCAAAACGCGTGAAAAGGCCCTTGCAACCACAGAACAATTTTTAATGCCTTCCCAAATGCTTTATTTTATTTACTTCTCCTGACGAAGACAAAAGATTTTTGTTGAAACGTTGAGAAAATAAAAAAAACTCTAACTCTAGCCGAAGTGTCTATTTTAAACAGAAATACTTTTATATAAATAAAAGAAAGGTCAAGTGTTGATATTAAAAACAAAATAAGCAAATCCTAACCACTCACATGACCTTTTTGCCAGCTAGTTGTTGCGCGGCAGATGCATTAGTTAGCGATGGCAGAGCGCCATCTAGTGGAACAGAAATAAACTAAACGTTGACTTAACCTATTCCCTGTTTTCTGGCCAACCTATTTTCTTGTTTTATCATTTTTTGATTTATCAAGAAAATGGGTTTGTCAAATATCAGGGAACAGGTTAAATTAACGTCGCTTGGTGGCATTATTTCTTAAACTGACCAATAGGCGTTGCCCGTCAACAGCTAAAGGTTTTCTCTTTGTTTTATCATAACTATCTTGTTTATCGCTTGATTCGGATGTTTTTCTCATTTCTAATATGTATATTCATAGCTGCTTTTTACTGTTTTAACACATGACGTAAAACGTTAGAATTCGCACTCGTAAGGTACCAAAACTACACCCTGTTAAGTGAACCGGTAAGGTTTAATTAATGAAATAATCAGTTAAAACTTTTTGACAGAAAAATTGCTCATCCTGAGTTTCGATACCAGTTTGACATTTTCCTTCATCTAGACCTAAACATGTTCTAAAGATAGACAACTTATTACACATTGTATTTCTTTACATTTTTATTCTTTATATTTGAAATTTGCTTGACTTTTGGGAGTACATATTTATCTCATGGAATATTTCAAAATTTGTTAAATTTTACTTTAGGATTTACAAATCGTTTATAGCTATAATTCTGACCTTCATACTTCTTTCTGAAATCTAGATTATGATAATCTGAAAGCTTTGGTAAGATGTTATTGGTTGACGTTAGTTTCATCTTAATAATTCTATTCTTCTTTCTGAATAGATTTCTTTTATGTTTCTTCGGTAAATTCTTTTTTATATCAGTTTTTCCATGTGCCTTTGTTTCACAAAGTCTGTTTTTATAGGTAGTGAATTCTCTATTTGTAAAATCATTTTGAATTGAGTAGTTGAAAGTTTGGCTCGAATCAGAATTCTGTACTTTTTTATCATTCTTTTTAGAGAAAGTGGATGATGTGTTTTTAGATGACGTAAATTCAACTGAAGTATTAGCTGTTAGAACATTCGGAAACATATGGGATGGATGTCCTAAGTTGAATTTGGTTAGACCATGTCTAGATAAAAGAATCTTTGCTGCTTTTTGGATCAAAATTAGAGAACCTTTTCGCATATTGGAAGGAAGACTTCTTGTACTTTTGATAGAATATGCTGGTGGGCAGTAATTTGAATAAGTACTGAGGGTTGAAGCTTTTGAAATAAGATCGCATGAACTTTCTCTTGAATCTAGTGTAGGTGTATATGCTGTCATTACAGTAGAAGATATGGAAATGCTTGATAAACTTGAGAAAACGGTTTCTGGAATCTCAGTGTCTAAGGATGGAGAAATCATTATAACTTTTCTTTGGCATTTTCTATGTGTGGGGACTTTAGGTTTTGGAAGGGTGTAAAACATTTTCAATTCACTTAGTTTCATTTTATCTTGAGTTCGTTTAGGAATAGAACGCCATTAAAATGTAGTATTTGACCGGAATGAAACTTGCTTTCCTTATTGGGAATTTGTGATTGAATTTATATCTTTCATTTATCTAATCTTTTCTTCATTTATCTTATCTTTTCTATATTATCTTTTCATTTTTTTTTAATATTCACTGAATATTGAAATCAAATTTGAGATTTGACCATTTAATCATATTCCTTGGTATTTCTATTTTATTCCCATTATAGAAACCTATATTTTTATACTCTTTAGTTCTAAATTTTAACTCTTAAATAAAATTTTATAGCCATTTTACTACCTATTGTTAAATAATAATTATATTTTTGTCTTTAGTTACTTTTTTTCAGAATATTATGTGTATTGGACAGCTTGAAAAATTTGTAGACGAAAAAGAAAAGTATAAAAATTTTGATCAATTTTGTAAATACATATACAACTTTCTTTTGAATTGGAAAAAAGAGAAGGAAACTTAGAAAGAAAAGAATTGCTATGCTTGCTTTGTGTGTTTTGCTTTGTTGTTTGTTTTTCTCTTTGGACAATTTTCTTTAGTTAATTATGTAAAATAATGAATTGAACAGGATTGTATATAGCCGATTTGTTGTGATGTAGTGAAAGGTATTGACGCAAATATTCCTGAGTTTGGGATATCGCGTTTCATGATGTTAATAAAATTAATGTGAGCTAATAATTACTCCAAATTTATCTCTCATTAGAAGATTAAGATCCTGAGTAAAAGCGAAGAAAAACTTATACAACGCATATAATGCTTTCTGATTTAGAAATATTATTGATAGAATAAAATCTCCGGAATAAAGAAACATTTAAATATTGAGTTATTTTGTTCAAAGAAATTGTTTCGAGAAATATTTGTTATGAGAATTCGAAATTATTATAGACGCGTAAGATTCTTTTAAAAATTAAACACAATTTCTACTGTCCTTACTGTAATGGAAAAATTAATAAGAAAACCTGGTTCATCAGTGGTGAACCCTCCCAACGTTTTGGCCAGTTTAATCTACCATACCGCTGTTATATTGTATTTTTCGGTTTTCCTTTTATAGTGATACTGATGCTAGACTCCTGGAATGGGAATTTTAGATGAACTATGGAAATAAGCTTTAAGGAAAGTAGTAATACATACAATTATAAATATATATTCCTTCTATTAATATTTCCATTGCAGTAAGGACAGTAGAAATTGTTTAATGTTTAAAAGAATCATACGCATCTATAATAGTTTCGAATTTTGATAACAGATGGCGCGCTAATGCATCATAAAATTTGTTCACCAACTCAAATGGGGAAATCATTTGTCCACAATAATTTGGAGGCAAAATTAATTGCATAAAAAAACATGAAATCCTGATGGGAAGAATTACTATATTTTGAACTTGTTAATTATAACCCGTTTTTCTTTTGTTATTTGTTTTATTTAAATGTTTTTGTTTTCTTAATTAATATAGTGCAGCATAAGTTTTCAAAATTCAAAAAAACTTCGAATTAAAAAATTCGAATGGAGAGAAATCTTGGCTTTGACAGGCGGTAGAATCCTGGAGTCATACTATTGTTTTGCCTTCTACATGCTTCGGTAAGCATTTTAAGGCATCACTCATGATTAGGTGTCTCCAAGCGCCCGCCGCAGGGGAGGGCCAAGGAGAGGGCTGGAGAGGCGACGGCAGAGCCGTGAGCACCCCGGGGGAGAGGAGGGCGAGTGCGCGCCGATTTTGAGGGACCAAGGCAGAACCAAGCACAACTAAAGCGCCGCAGGCTTCAAAAATATTTAAGGGATCATTCCAGGGAACAAGATCAAGCGATCAAGACCCAGATCTCAGGAGGTCTGGCTTCTATCGTCTGGCTTTTATCTCTAGAATCCTGGAGTCAGTCTATGAAAATGTAGATCACAGCACCCATGGCTTCAAGGTCTTCTCAGCGATCTTCAGTTTGTCTTCCCTAACTTACCCAGCATCTCCACCAAAATACCACGTGGAAATTTAGGAAAGGCAAACTTCAGGATGACACAGCAATTTATTTAGAGCAAAAACATTTTTTGAATGATAGAAAAAAAGATAAGCAATGAGGGAAGTTTACAGAGTAGCAATATATAAACATCAAAAATGATATTCTGTTAATAAAATAATAAATACTTTGTTACAATATCAGCATCAATATAATATAGGTATATATAATAATTCGTTTTGATTTGTTTGGACCCTTTTTTGTTTGTTGATTGTTATGTAAGACCCTGTTGACTTACTGTAGGGTTGGTGACTTGTGGTGGTTGATGGCGCAGTCGTTTGGTCGAAATGGTAGGGTTTTCACAGGGGAAATAACGAGAGGGAACACAGGATGGGATTGAATCTAGGACTTCGCGAATAAGGGGGAGAAAAGGCCTTTTTGACTAATGGGGCAATTTGCTATATCACATGTTCGGAAAATAGAGGTTACCTTGGCGAGAAGGGGTTAGCACGTCTTGCTCCTCGTCAGGTCGAGCTCCCAACTGACTAACTTTAAGTCCGAGATTTTCCTCGTTAACTCTCTATGCCTCTCATTGGTTTAAATCGTCTACGTGGTTACATTTGGTTGGCTGTTGGTTTTTCATGCTGAACTCTGATTGGATATTGGTACCTCCATTGTCTTTTTCATGATTACCATCCTCCAGGAAGAAGAAGGTCTTTGAACTTAGTTTTATAGTTCCTGGGTAATACCCTTTACTTCCTGGATAATGAAATCCTGGTAATGGCTGTTCTCTCTTTTTCGCGAGGCCTAACTTTTATTAAAACTTTTTGGACGATACATTGCATATATTGTGGTGGGGTTACATCTTGGTATATACAAGTTATGACATATATACACTTAGGGAAGTGAAAAGTCTTTCATGTCGTCAGTTGTCTGTTTTTGAAGGAGATAGAGGCAATTTTGTTCACACTTGGTTATCCCGTGTGTCTTCAATAAAGTTCACTGTAATACCAAATATCTCTAAGAGCTGTTGTCTGAATCCCGATATACATGCTAAAAGGTACAACTTCCTTAAGTTTTGTCCATGAGTATATCTTTCAGAGTTATTGTCAGAATCCTGATATACACGCTAAAAGGTACGACATCCTTAAGTTTTGTCCATGAGTGTATCTTTCAGAGTTATTGTCTGAATCCCGATATACATGCTAAAAGGTACAACTTCCTTAAGTTTTGTCCATGAATGTATCTTTCAGAGTTATTGTCTGAATCCCGATATACACTGCGTGACATTGAAAATGGAACACCAAGAAATAGTGGCCAGAAAGTAATGAAACTCGGCAGACAGAGAGAGACAGGGACGAACAATAAGTGATCTTTATTTCAAAATGATAGTCATAATACAGAGCGAGAACGGCGTCGGCTTAGTAGCAAGTAGGACCACCGCGGACGGCGATGCACGCAGCAACACGTCTAGGTAGAGAGTCAATCAGAGTACGGATGGCGTCCTGAGGAATGGCTCTCCATTCCCTCTCAACCATTTGCCACAGTTCGTCTTCTGAACGCGGCTGTGGCAAGGCATGCAAACGGCGTCCAATGATGTCCCAGACGTGCTCGATTGGTGAGAGATCAGGAGAGTACGGTGGCCAGGGAAGCATCTGTACATCTTACAGAGCTTGTTGGCTAATGCGAACAGTGTGCGGTCGGGCGTTATCCTGCTGATAAAGGGCATTGGGTACCCCCTGAAGGTAGGGGAGTGTCACCGGTCGCAGCACATCATCAACGTATCGTTGGACCGTCATAGTGCCCTGAATACGAAGTAAAGGTGACCTGGAATCATACGCGATTGCGCCCCAAACCATGATTCCACGTTGTCGCACGGTGGGGCGTTCCACAATTGTTGCCGGATTGGACCTTTCTCCACGTCGGCGCCACACGCGTACACGGCGACTATCACTGGACAAGCAGAAACGCGACTCATCTGAGAACACGACCCTGTGCCATTCCGTCATCCACGTCGATCTAGCCCGGCACCATTCCAAACGTTGGCGCCTATTCGGTGGGGTCAATGGCAGTCTTCTTAGCGGACGGCATGAGTGCAAGCCATTAGCAACCAATCGACGGGAAATGGTTCTGGTCGAGATGGAATGATCTAGGGTGTCTTGCACATGTTTCAGGATGGCGGTACAAGTGGCTTGTGGGGCCGCCACTGCTTGTCGAAAGATACGCCGATCCACACGTGCTGACGTCACTCTGGTTGCACCGACATTCCTATAAATTGCCACATTTCCTTGTTCCAACCATCTTCTCCACAGTCGGTGCACCGTGGACGCACCAAGGTGTATCAGCTGCAATTTGACGTATGGACCAACCTGCCCTTTTCAGTTCGATCACCATGCCCCTCGTAAAAGCGTCTGTCTGCTTGAACTGCCTCCGTTTACGATGACCTGGCATTCTCTGTTATTACACGTGTCTTTTGACACAAGAACAAAATTTCTACAATGATTTTCCTTGAAGAAATAACGACACGAATACTGTCCTTTCTGCAAGTTCCTTCCCTTATATCTGATTCCATGTGCGCACGAGAGCTGCGCATTTTACATCATTTGCATAACTCGGTTAGGCGCGTCTACCCTGAAATTTGCATAGTTTTCTGGCCACTATTTCTTGGTGTTCCATTTTCAATGTCGCGCAGTGTACATGCTAAAAGGTACAACTTCCTTAAGTTTTGTCCATGAGTGTATCTTTCAGAGTTATTGTTTGAATCCCGATATACATGATAAAAGGTACAATTTCCTTAAGTTTTGTCCATGAGTGTATCTTTCAGAGTTATTGTCTGAATCCCGATATACATGCTAAAAGGTACAACTTCCTCAATTTTTGCCTTTGAGTGTATAAATACAGTCTTAGAAACATATGTCCAGAGTTCTCTTAAAATATCAGTTTACTTTATTCACTTGCAAATGCAGAGTGTACAAGAAAATGTCAAAAAAATAGTAGAACGTTCTGGAGGAATAATATAAGCCATGCCTTCCCTCATTCAATTTATTTCCATCCCAGTATATTGTCTGCAGAAATAGCCTTTAATTATATGTATTCGAAAAAAAAAACAGCCTTAAAAAACATTCATAAATATGAATGGGCAACGCCCATTGGTCAGTTTACAGAGCAGCGCCACCAAGCGGTGCCGGTTGCAACAATCCTCCCGCTTCCTATAAAATTGCGAATTTTTCCAACAAGTGTATTCCAATTCTCTATAATTAAATTCTATAATAGTTATATATATCGAAATATTATGATGCATTAGTGAGCCATCTGTTTTGTTGATAAGTAGAAATTGTTTTATTTTAGATTCATACGCGTCTATAATAGTTTTGAATTTTGATATCGAAATATATGAATATATACATAAAAAGTATATTGCTACGGCGTTTTATGGTTTCCAAAAGTCCATATCTCAGAAGAAGGCCAAGTGACACTCACTCCTCACTTTCTTACTGCTACTCTTTTTGTGTTGTTTTTCTTGCTTCCCTCTTTCTCTTTCTTGTTTTTTTTTTTCTTTTTCTTTTTTTTTTCTTTTTCTTCTGTCTATATCGTTGTTTCCTTTGTCTCACTGCTTTGTTCTTATGCATACCTCTGGTGAATCCTGTATAGGGTCAGTGACCCTAAATAAAGGCTTTTGTTGTTGTTGTTGTTTGTTGAATATATACATAAAAAGAGGCCTATCCTTACCTTTCACACGAACATTTTAAATGCGTATATTATGATGCATATAAATATTTAAATGATTTATATATTTATAATTATATGTAATTCTACTGTCCTCAAAGCTTATGTCCATAGTTCATCTAAAATACCCATTCCAAGAGTCTACCAACAGTATCACTATAAAAAGAAATTCCAAAAATGCAATATAACAGCAGTATGGTAGATTAAACTGACGAAACCGCTGGGAGGGTTCATCACTGATGAGCCAGGCACTCCCATTAATTTTTACATTGCAGTTAGAGCAGGATAATTTTTTTTATTTTTAAAAAAGAAGCATACGTGTCTTTAATAGTTTCGAATTTTTATAACAGATGGTGCGCTAATGCATCATAATATAATTAATAAGTGTGAAAACATGAGAGAGGATTATATTAAAAAGAAACCCGGTGTAACAATGTAAACATCTATGTTTATTTATTGGTATACTCAATATTGAGTGTGTGTGTGTCGATAATCTATGACACTAGGATGACAAAGAGATTTAATGTGGTGGACAACAAGGAGCAGAATGACAGCAGGAATTGAGGGAACACTGTGGCATTGGGGGTCTACAGAATGGAGGTCCATAGAGTTTGGGATCCTCGAACCGCTGATTACATGGATCAGAGCGGTAACGATCTGTATGGGGTGTTCTGTAGAAACATGCTGAACAACCCTTGTGGCCCCCAAAGTGCTGATTCTTCAGACATGCTGAGAACACATCGATTTAATCAAATTTATAAAAAGGAATTCAATCTTAATGAATATAACAATGGATTTGAATATTGTAAAGATAAAAGCTGCCTTGCCGGCATTCATAGTTCTTCAAATAAAAGCCTCTTTCTTTACGATAATCAAGAGACAATAAAAGGATATACTGACCGAAGTGTCTTTTATTTGAAGAAAAAAAATCGATTTAAAGATAGACTATGACCAAGAGCTAATTGATATCATTCGAATATAAATCTCTTCACACGCAACACTCAGAAAATAATTAGAAGAATACATAAAGGTCTATCAAAAGTAGATATAAGATACAGAGAGTATAAAACCATTTGAGAAACAATGTAAGCAACGTGATCACAACAATGGGTCTAAAATATATTTATAGACTAAATAATGATCTTATAACAATTGATACAACACAATATATCCAGCATCCCTAGAAAATCTCTCAAGAAAGAAATCTGCCTGGCGACACCTCATTAATTGGACTTCCACTGGCATTGTATATAAATCCAAGAAGACTTAGGTCAGAAGGACATCCCGGGTAGTTGGCGACTTCTGTACGCTCCAGGAACCTGGGTTACTTAAATAAATAATAATACAACACAACGGTCTTTAGACAATAGACAGCAATGAATCAATGGTCAAAATATATATTATATATATATATATATATATATATATATATATATATTGAAGCCAAAGAGTTATCAAAGGACATTATTCAATACTAACATACACACACAAATAAAGATCCTAATAAAATATATATAATCATATTAAAATATTTCAAATGAATATGCAACTAGGTATATAATGAAAATATGAAACGCTACACAAAGACTTTCCAGCAATATTCCACACACTATGGACGATTTTAACTCCGCATTTGCTGGTCCCAAACCCGGATGAAAAAGGAGGAAGGAGAGCAGGAACAAGTTCGCTAAATAAACCTGGGCTCAGCTGGCCAGGTTGATAGTACCCTGTAAGGGCTCCTGATCCAGGGATACAGGACGAGTCTATACTCCATGTTAAGAGCGACTACACTTTGCATCTGTTCCTCATGTCAGAAGCAGTCATTTCATATTGGAGCTAAGTCAGTGGCCTGCTACTGAGTAGTATTCCCAGTCTTAATGATAAAGGTAGACTCATCCTACTTCACTCTCAATCATGATGGTCAATAAACAGTTTTTAAAAACCATCACAATAAATCAGCAATAATAAATATATCAACATGGAATGAGCCTTAAAATCCTAGGCAACAGCACCTAACACTGGTATAGCAATGAATACGGCCGTATCGGCGTCTATTTGTTGGGTTTCTATAGCAATGAAAGAGAAAGGCCGGTCAATAGATCTGGCTGCTCCGAAATATCTTCGTCCTTCGTGACCATGGACCATTTGTGCCGTTTGTCTTAGACTCTTTAAAAACAATAAACATTCATTTATGTCTAAACTTTGATAATTAAACTTGGGGTGGTCGGTGGAAGTCTGGTATAAACCATTGGTTTACGACCACTACGACCCGGGTTCGATTCCCGCATTGGGCACTTTTTTCTGATTAAAAAAAAGAATGCTCCAATGTCCCCCTATTCTTGCAATAGTCCAACCCCACCAGCGAGTGCAAGTAACCAAACGGGGCTCTGGCATATTTATTTGTAAGTGCAAAGTCGAACTGCTTTTCACGTGTGTAGACATGTGGTGCACTTACAGTAAAAGCAGTTGCCTTCTACCCACCATGATTATCATGGCCTGTACCACATGTACTAGGGATAAGCAAAAAAAAATTAAAAAATAATTTAACTTAGGATTAACCTTTAACTCATAGACATAGGATTCACCTTAATGTCTATGTTTTAATATATTTCGATATACATACTAGATTTTCACATATGTAATATAGATGGAAATTTTTCCGGGAGGATATTTATCTAAAAAGACAAAGGTCGCCTCTTCCGTCAAAATAGACGACAAGCTAGACTCTAGGTGAACGCTTTTCAGTTTGCCAAAGCTGGTATTGTACTTTGTCACCGACCCGAGGCGGCTAGTTTGTTGCGACAGTCAATAGATGGCGTCTAGTTTTGACGTCTATTTTGAAGGTAGAGGTGACTTTTGTCTTTTTAGATATGTAATATAATTATAGTGTAACAGCCCCAAAATGTAGATACAATTTAACTAGCCAGTTTTGCCATCATGTAATACAAAACAGGATAATAAAGTTTGATTGAGAGTCCGCCAAGACAGGACAACGAGTCTCAGATTACAGACCGACAAATACAGTTGGATAACAAACAGATCATCTCTGCCTCTCATGTAGATCACATTCTACTGGACCTTGTCTTCGGTGCTGGCCTCTTTCTGAGGTGACATCCAACCTGCCTCGTCCTTTTGTGTTACTCATTGACTCCTGAAACCACTAGCCCCATGACTGCATAAACCTGCCTCGTCTTTTTGTGTTACCCATTGACTCCTGAAACCACTAGCCCCATGACTGCATAAACCACTAGCCCCATGACTGCATAAACCTGCCTCGTCTTTTTGTGTTACCTATTGACCCTGAAACCTCTGACCCCATGACTGCATAAACCTGCCTCGTCTTTTTATGTTACCTATTGACACTGAAACCACTGGCCCCATGACTGCATGAACCTGCCTCGTCTTTTTATGTTACCTATTGACCCTAAAACCACTGACCCCATGACTGCATAAACCTGTCTACCACAACAATCCGGAGACAAGAAAACCTTGTCATAGACATCTATATAATACATAGATAATAAATGGAAGCATTAAAGCACGAATATTTCTTTTCAAATATAAAACAAACTTCTCGACTGTCCTTACTGCGATGAAAAAATATTGAAAGGGCTTGGCTCATCAGTAGTGAACACTCATAGCAGTTTCTCCAATTTAATCTACCAGGCCGCTTCCTAGAGCTCTAAAATTGTATTGGACGATTCTGCTTATATATGCTGCAATGAAGAGTGGAATCTTAGAAATTTGTTTCAAGAAAATTATAGACATTAATTCCATTTGCTTTTATTTGCTTATGCATTGTTGCTTATTTTGCATATGCTTTCATTTCTTATATATGTGTTATTTTAAAATATTTTTTATTTAAAATTATATTTCATATATTCAAATACTCTGTTAAATCGACCGCCAGAGATCACGCTACCCCTATAAAAACTCATTGTTGTTGTTTCCCGATGGCCGGCTCAAACTTTTGTACATTATGTAAATAAGGTTTTCATTTTTTAGATTATTACGCCTTAAGCCAGGCAGTACTTTTATCAAATTATGTTTTTATATATTTCTTTAGCTCAATTAAAGCTATTTCTAATCTTCATTATTTTTATTATTATTATACTTTCAAGATTTTAACCACGACTGCATTACCATAGTTTAATCCTCGGGATAATAAAAAATCAAGCAGAAAAAATATTTTTTTATATAACATATATATATGGTATGTCATCGCTTTATGATTAATACATAGATGTTTTTCTATATATGGAAAGATGAAAGCTAACAGCGACGAAGTGAAGGTCTAGACCAAGAATGTAGGTCTAATTAGTCTATTGTCCCTGATCATTCTCAGCTAGGACTTACTTACTCGGACAACGTAGAACTGGTCTGTTTCCTGGTCCAATGATAACTTCCATTGGCATACAGCATAGGTTGCACTTGAAACATTCTTTGTGAAAGGTCTAATAACACACAGAGAACAAGTCAGCAACAAGGCATATTGAACATTTTCTGACTCATATAGATATTGCAATATGTGACTTCTTCTTCTCAAATAGATTTTAATGTCACTCTTCTCAGAGTGATAACAATCACTGAAACGTCGAAAATTAAATAAATTACACTGATAGACAAAACTTAAGGAAGTTGTACCTTATAGCATATATATATCGGGATTCAGAAAATATCTCTCAGAGTTATTTTCTGAATCCCGATATATATATGCTATAAGGTACAACTTCCTTAAGTTTTGTCTATCAGTGTTATTGGTTGATCTAGCTATATTTTTCCAAACCAATTTTCAAATAACAAATGAGAGAGATCTTTAAAAAACTCTTTAACAATTTAACACAAAATATAATAACTATACAAAACACATTATTTTCCCAAACGGCAATTTTTACACAGTTTCATTCAAATTTTATCATCACTCATTTTACCACATAACACAGAAAATTCCAGAAATACTTACATAAAAGAGGTCTATCAGAAACTTCAAGTTGTTCCTGCGGAGAAACTGAACAAACTGCTTTTCACCTTATCTATGACTGTCTGAACTTTACAGAAGTGAGACATCGTTTGTTCTTTGATCTAAATGATTTAACTCTCTTACATCAGCCACTTTGTCTATATATATTTTATGAACTCTGTCGATTAATACATATATATCTGTAAATACTTAATTATAAATTTCAGTTTATTTGTTTGTTTATTCTGTAATAAGCGCAAATACCTTAATATCGCGCCTCTTTTTGGATAATAAATCATTAATATATATAATAGATAATAATATCATTTTTATGTTCTTTATTTTTTAATTACCGCTAGGCATTGTAAAATTCTGTAGTAATTCATGTACTATCAAAGGAAGATGTGACTATTGTGCTTTTTTGAACTTCTCGCTTACTCTTCGGTACTTTTTCGGAAGGTTTTTGCGTGTCTGCTTTGATTATCGCTTTTAGTAGATCTTTGTAAACCTCGTTAACATATTGTAACATAGTATTTATTAATTTTATTTATGTAACATAGTATTTATTAATTATTTTTTATTAACAGAGTGGTCATTTTTATGCTTATATCTTGCGACTCTGTAAATTTCCCTCGTGGCTTATCTTTTGTTTACAATTCATAGTTTGTCCTTCCCTGAAATAAATTGTTGACTCCTCCTGAAGTTTTTGTCTTCCCTAATTTTCCAGGTGGCAATATAAAAGGTGGAATATGTAGCATTTTGAAATGGTTTCAGTGAAAACCTTTCAGAACTATAGCTTAAGATAGTTATTATGATTATCTATGGAGGTTTGATTGGTACGATAATATTGTCAAGTAGCTCTGCAACTCCGGTCACAAGAAGCTCCATGGGACACCTGTCAATTATCCCTGGACTCCGGGGGGACAGGTGTGAGGGGTTCTCGGAATCTTATCGGCAAATAAGAAAAACGGGACGGTGGCTGACCACTCTCATTATTATTATTCTTACCTTGGGATAAGTTGTTCTCCCTATAAATACCTCTTGTATATAATTTTATTGGAGAACTAAAAGGTAAATACCCTTTAAAATAAATTAATTATTCCCATATTTTCCCTTTCTTTATTTATCTCCGCGACAATATGTTTTTAAAAATCTATTTGAGAGAATGAGTCATTATTTCTAAATCTATAGGATTCTGAGAATATTCTTTTTTTAATTGGTCTCATTTATTCTCTCTGGATTTTTTAGTATATTTAGTAATATTTAAAATAGTATAGTTAGTAGTATTTTTTAAAATATATATTTGACTTTTAAAAAAGTAATATCACTCAATATAATTGTATCCCAATTTCTCCTAGAATGTTCCTAAATATATAACACCAGCAATTACACTCATGGACAAAACTTAGGATGGTTGCACCTTTTAGCATGTATATCGGGATTCAGACAATAACTCTGAAAGATACACTCATGGACAAAACTTAAGGAAGTTGTACCTTTTAGCATGTATATCGGGATTCAGACAATAACTCTGAAAGATACATTCATGGACAAAACTTAAGGAAGTTGTACCTTTTAGTATGTATATCGGGATTCAGACAATAACTCTGAAAGATACACTCATGGACAATACTTAAGGAAGTTGTACCTTTTAGCATGTATATCGGGATTAAGACAATAACTCTGAAAGATACACTTATAGACAAAACTTAAGGAAGTTGTACCTTTTAGTATGTATATCGGGATTCAGACAATAACTCTGAAAGATACACTCATGGACAATACTTAAGGAAGTTGTACCTTTCAGCATGTATATCGGGATTGAGACAATAACTCTGAAAGATATTTGATACACAACAGCCTTCATTGTAGACACACGAGGTAACCAAGTGTAAACAAATTTATCTCTGTTTCCTTCAACAACAAAATATATATAACCGGAGACATAATAATATGAAACTTCCTCAAGTTCTGTTCTCTCTCTCTCTCTCTCTCTCTCATAAATGTATTATATTTCTATGTGGACTTATAGATAATTAATCAAACTAACCGTTCCACAGATTTCCATTTTGTCCGAAGTAGAGACTTCCTGGCCACATCTCTGGCAGAAATCTTCATTCTTGGATTTGGACCTAGACAACACTAGAGAAATCAATGCAACTTGAAAACCTGAGAGAGACACAAACCCCATGTATAGTACTAATGTATGTCGTCATACATAGGTTGTTGTTGTTTCCAATGAAGAGCCTCAGATGTCTCCATACATCTCTATCACAGCAGTCGCAATGCCCTCTATCTTGGGTGTGTAAAGCTGCTACTCTGGGTCTATGTCAATTTTCTGCAATGCTGCGGTCATTGCTGGACATGAGAATATTGAAGCGATGCAGAAAAGTAGAAGAGAAGAAGTGGGAAGGCCAAGGGAGGCAAGGCACGCCCGCGCGAGCACGCCGGCGCGAGGGAAAAAAAGAACAGTTTGGAACGGCTTTGGAAGGCAAATGTTTACCTCCCATGTATGAGGGGCTCCTTCAGGGACTGTGTGGATTAACAAGTGGAGGACGAGGAGAAACCTACCTGGGGCGGCATTAAAGGCAAGTGTTTATCTCCCATGTATAGTTATTAATATCCCTTTTTAAGTTCTTATAATAAATATACCGCACTAAGCTGTATCCTGAACGAACTCACATTGTCTTCTCAGTAAACCTTGAACGCAAACATCGACGGCTGAGAAGCGTCGTAACAACTGGTGTCAGAAGTGGGATACAGCTTAGTTAATTTTAATTGAAGATTTTATTTTGCGCCAATTTAAAAAGAAAAATGGAAAAACTAACCGACCCCGAAATCGAAAAATTCACAAAATTGCTCCGTCAGATAAGCCAGAAATTAGATGTGCTCGGAGAAAACTGGGATTCTCGATTGAGCCGACTCGAGCATATTCGGAATGTCAAACGTTCTGCCACACCCATGTCTTGCGAGGTTGGGCTCAATGTACTATCGCCAGAAAATCCTGATGGCTTTTCAAAGGCAATCACAGCGACCAACAGCCCACGTATTCAACGTCTGAGGGGACAAGAGACGAGTCCAGGTGATGAAGATCCCGGCAAGACCATCACAACAGGGACCATCACGTCGGGAGACGTCGTAAGTGAACTGTCAGAATCTACGCTGGAAGATTCTCCCGTGATCCAGAAGTCCGAAGAGTGTCGACAGCAGGAAATGATCAAGACTGGTTGTGTAGCGGAGGAGGGTGAGCTGATCGCCCCCGACAACGGCTGTGGCACGAGTGTTTTGTATAAAGCCAAGCGGACGGAAGGAGAATGCCCTCAAGGTAATATACAGAGCGAAAATTCAACCCCTGGGATTCTTTCTGAAATACTCCATGAGATCAGCAACGATCTTGGCGAGCTGCAGTGCGACAGCGTGGCTGACTTCAGCGACAGTGTCAGACTGTCAGGGACTACAGCGGCGATCCAACTGGACGGGACGGAGCTGGATGCTCCGTGGAAGTGCGACAAGGCTAGATGGTCGAAGCACCCTGAAGTTGGAGCCGGCGACCCGACTGAACGGGATAGAGCATTAGACGCTCTGTTGAAGTCCGACGACAATGTCTGTGACGCGGAAGTCGCGCGCGGTGTGTCAGCGCCGTCGTCTGCAGTGCGGGCTGAAGAGATGTGCCAAGAACGTGTGCCATTCATATTCGTTCCTTCGCCCGAAAAGGTGCAGATCAAGCAGCCACCGCCTGGGAGGAGTTCTACCGACCTTGAGACTGCCACGGGATCCGACACCTCCAGAAGGTTTGAGAAATTCACGGCCCTGTGCGTGGTCGGCACTAGGGAGCCCAGGTTTGAAGGGTTAGGAAAAAGAGAGCCTCTAGAGCAAGCGAATGGGAAACCTAGAGAAGAAAAGGGAGGCCACGAAATGGACAGCGTGGATCAGGTGGACGAATCCACTGTAAAGATCGGCCATCTACAGCCCCGTCGTGGAGGGAAGCGGCGAAAGCGCAATACAAACGATCACAACCCTTTGTACATTGCGGCTACAGAGTGCTCACAAGGAGAATTCAAGATATCAGATGGAAGCATCGTGGGCAGTGAGGTATGGCCGCCATCTTGTGGAGAACCACCGCCCTGGGCTGGACAGCGAGACCAATCAATGGTGTCGGCACTGGTTAAGAGTGGAAAGAAAGCGCGAGTTGAGAAGTGGTTCTGCAGGCAAGGGTTGGTGTTGGCCCTGCCGCTACGCTTCCGGAAGGCTGACGACCCTCATGTGGCCAGAGACGTCAGGGAGATCAAAGGGCCGCCGATCAGCGCCTCTGGTGAAATCAGCCTTTTCGGGACGAAAAGGATTGAGAAGGGGGCAGTGAATCGATGCAGAAAGTAGAAGAGAAGAAGTGGGAAGGCCAAGGGAGGCAAGGCACGCCCGCGCGAGCACGCCGGCGCGAGGGAAAAAAAAGAACAGTTTGGAACGGCTTTGGAAGGCAAATGTTTACCTCCCATGTATGAGGGGCTCCTTCAGGGACTGTGTGGATTAACAAGTGGAGGACGAGGAGAAACCTACCTGGGGCGGCATTAAAGGCAAGTGTTTATCTCCCATGTATAGTTATTAATATCCCTTTTTAAGTTCTTATAATAAATATACCGCACTAAGCTGTATCCTAAACGAACTCACATTGTCTTCTCAGTAAACCTTGAACGCAAACATCGACGGCTGAGAAGCGTCGTAACAATATGTAGGTAGGTGTTAGTTCCACTCCAGGACAGTTGTTACATGTCCTATTGGTTCTTGTGCCATCTGGATATATTGTCATGACTTTATAGTGATATGATAAAATTTTGTTGTTGTTGTCATGTCCAAAGAAGAGTCTCAGATGTCTCCATACATCTCTATCACAGCAGCAGCAATGTCCACTATCTTGGGTGTGTAAAGCTGCTGTTCTGGGTCCATGTCAATTTTATGTTGTTGTCGTGTCCAATAAAGAGCCTCAGATGTCTCCATACATCTCTATCGCAGCAGCAGCAATATCCACTATCTTGGGTGCGTAAAGTTGCTGCTCAGGGTCCATGTCAATTTTCTGTTGTTGTCGTGTCCAATTAAGAGCCTCAGATGTCTCCATACATCTCTCTATCACAGCAGTCGCTATATCCACTATCTTGGGTGTGTAAAGCTGCTGCTCTGGGTCCATGTCAATTTTCTGTTGTTGTTGTTGTCGTGTCCAATGAAGAGCCTCAGATGTCTCCATACATCTCTCTATTACAGCAGTCGCAATGTCCACTATCTTGGGTGTGTAAAGCTGCTGCTCTGGGTCCATGTCAATTTTCTGTTGTTGTTGTCGTGTCCAATGAAGAGCCTCAGATGTCTTCATACATCTCTATCACAGCAGTCACAATGTCCACTATCTTGGGTGCGTAAAGTAGCTGCTCTGGGTCCATGTCAATTTTCTGTTGTTGTTGTGTCCAATTAAGAGCCTCAGATGTCTCCATACATCTCTCTATCACAGCAGTCGCAATGTCCACTATCTTGGGTGTGTAAAGCTGCTACTCTGGGTCTATGTCAATTTTCTGCAATGCTGCGGCCATTGCTGGACATGAGAATATGTAGGTAGGTGTTAGTTCCACACCAGGACAGTTGTTACATGTCCTGTAGGTTCTTGTGCCATCTGGATGTATTGTCATCACTTTATAGTGATATGATAAAATGTTGTTGTTGTTGTCATGTCCAAAGAAGAGTCTCAGATGTCTCCATGCATTTCCATCACAGCAGCAGCAATATCCACTATCTTGGGTGTGTAAAACTGCTGCTCTGGGTCTAACTCAATTTTATGCAAGGCTGCGGCCATTGCTGGGCATGAGAATATCCTCTTCATTGGAAAATGGGTGCCGTTGCCACGTTAGTCACCTTGGAAACGAACCAGAATTTGGTCAAATATTCCAAGGGTCCAGGGGGGACCGTAGGGAGGTGTGGTCGGACTTCTCCCCCCCATATGATAAAATAATTATAAGATATCGCGGAACACAGAAATATTTTCAAACATAATAGCTAGCGAGAAAAAATTATGGGCGTCTTCGATGTCTATCATCGAAAAAAATATATAATGACCTCGTTGATTAAATAATGAAACTGAGGATAGAAGAATTCAATGGCTCAAAACTCACTGACATGAAATATTGAAAATTCAAGACATATATAGAAAGAGAAGATGACTTGCTAAAAATATAGGATAGAGTTTGCCTGGCCAGCATTTATATTTGTGTGAAAAATAGACACTTCGGCCAGTTAGAGTTTTTTATTTTCTAAACGTTTCGACAGTTTTTAACACCTTTCCAAATGCTTTAGTTTTATTTGTTTCTCCTGACGAAGACAAAATATTTTGTCGAAACGCTGAGAAAATAAAAAACTCTAACTGGCCGAAGTGTCTATTTTGCACACAAAAATATAGGAGTGGTCACATGACATCTGAATATGACCCAATTTATGACTATTTACAAGTGGCTGACAGTAAAATAATGGTTGAGCAAATATTAACAAGTATTCTCGGATCGCATTATAAAAATAATCAATAATAAAAAAATACTGTTCCAAAATCAACTTTATTAGGTACCACTCAAAAAGAACAACCTAGTTTATGATATTTACAAATATTAATAATATTTGAAACTATTATAGACACGTATGATTCTATTTTAAAATAAACAATTTCTACTGTCCTTACAGCAATGGAAAATTAATGGGAGGGACTGGCTAATTAGTGGTGAACCTTCCCAGTGGGTATCACACGTGTCTATAATAGTTTTCGAATTTTGATAACAGATGGCGCGCTAATGCATTATAATGAATAATAAGTGAAGGTTATTCACATATTAAAACAAAATGTTAAAATGGGATACAATCCTGGTTAATGACTGTCGGGAATCGAGGGTGTTGCCTACTCGTCCACCGACCAATAAAAAATACTCTTTAATAGAGCTTATATTAAAACTAGACGAATGACCCGGCTTCGCCCGAGAATTCCCCCGAATGCAATTTCCTTCATACTGAAATAACATCAATAATAAATGGTAGAAGTGCCATAGAATAGCAATACAGGTTTATAAAAAGCGACATGCAAAATTTGGTACCAATTGGTTCAGTAGTTTTTGAGTTTATCGCGAAACAGACAACAGACATTGACTTTTATATATAAGATAATAATACAGTATAAATGAGTTTTAAAAATTGTAAAAAAAAAATGCATCGGCCGGGAATTGAACCCGGGCCGCCCGCGTGGCAGGCGAGCATTCTACCACTAAACCACCGATGCTTATAAGAAATGGCCATATTTGGGTATTTATTCCATTCACAAAAGCAAACGATGACAGAATTGATTGTTGATGACTCTGATACTTGTATATAGAATTTACTTGAAAAGATAAATAAGAATTTCATCTATAATCATTGAACATTAATATTTATATTAATACCATATATATATATTAACATGATGTCTTAGCCCACCATCTGTTATAAGAAGTGCATTCATATGGGCAGATATAAAAGCGGAAGGAATCAATCATCACATATTGACTGAAGAACAAAACCCTGAACACCTTTTAATAAACTGTCCGTTAACTTCTGATCTAAGAGAAGAAAATCAACTTTAACTGACAAATACAATACAAGTTGTTTACAATAAAGATCAATACATAAAGTTTAATAGATTCTGCAGGCTGTATATTTTAAAGCGAAAGTATTGACTGTTGACCACCGACTCGTTCTGATGTAATCATTGGATGTATTAATTTACTCAGTCTACACGTTGTTCTAACTGTTGTAAATGGCGATTTTGTGTACACATTTCATACGGTGTACATATTTCAAGCTACTATTTATAATTACTATATGTAAAATTTGACATCGAATGTGTAATTTGAGTGCTTTCCAATGTTTAATTATGTTAATTTGACGATGATTTGATTTGTATATAATTTCAGATTTACACGCTATTATCCTAATTGTGGATATGGCGTGTCTTTGCAACTTTTAGATAAATAAATAAATAAAATATATTGAGTGAATAAGTAAAAAAAAATCGATAAAATATAAAACTTGTTAATAAGTTGTTCCATATTAAATAAATAAAAAGTTCGAATTTCATGATGATCGTCCCACTCCGTTTCTTTTTACTCATTTCAATCCAATTGTTTTATGCTGCTCAAATTTTTATTATCTTCTTTTATTACATTCTTTATATAAAATCTCACGGATTCCAATCCTCTATCCATATTGAATAAGGCGGCATGATATCATGGTATATAGGATAGCATACTCGGTTTTACTAATGCTTACTAATTATTTTATTTCCAAAGCGCTATATCCCGCAAGAGATACTTGCGCCAAACAAGGAGAAAAGTTTATTTACATAAGTTATTTACATTATTCAGCGCATGAGAACATTAGAGATCCAGATTTTGTAGAAAGTTTAGAATGTATTTACAAAATGAATTAAACTTTAAATATGATTTTTTTTCGGAAATCAAATCGTTAAGTTCACAAACAACTAGTTCATTCTTCATTCTATAATCTTGAAATGCTGGGCAATCGATTAATAGATGTCTTGAGGTTTGTTCCTCAATACTACAAAAGCAACTTGAATCCTCCAATGATGCTAGTTCTTTGATCTGTATCTAAGATAAGAAACTTATCTGAGAAAAAATAAGACCATCGGGGAACGATCATGATATATTGAGTGAAGAGGTAAAAAATTTGATAATATGTAAATAAAACTCTTTGATTAATTGTTCCATATTATATTTTGAGAAAGTTCAAATTTCATTATGATCGTCTCACTACAATTTTTTTTACTCATTCTATATACAGTTACGAGCGTCATGCGTTCTTCATCTCTGTAACCGTTTGCTTTTTTTTTTTTTTTGGAAAGGCGCCCTCCTATTGGTTCGCTACGATGGCGCCGCCACTGCGCGAGACACTTTGCCCCCCCCCCCCCCCCCTCGCTTTTTGGTTTTTGTAACTATTGTGTTGGAGCGGGTCGCTCCTTTAATAAATGCATATATTAGTTAATAACTAAATGGAATCCTCCCTTTCTTTTTCCCAGTAAGAGACGCCTACGGAAGTCAACAGTACATAGACAGATAAAGCACATAGGCTATAGTTATCAACTAATATATGCATTTATTTAAGGCGCCAATTTATAATTGTAACAAATAGTATTTGAATAAAAACATCCAATCGGGTAAAACACGGGCGTTAATGATCCAACAGGTCCACGTGTCTGAATTAAAACACGGGCGTTGCCCGGGTCATTCGGCTAGTTTCCATATAATTGTGTTATGCTGCTCACATTTTTATTATTCCCTTTTACTGCTTTCTTAAAATAAAATCTCAATACAGGTATATTTAATAAGACAACATGACACCATGGTATATAGAATTTCATACTCGGTTTTTCTAATGATGCAAGTTACTAACTGATCTGATTTGATTTGAGTAGACAAAAATGTTCTGTAATTCTCCACAATTTAAACAAAAAAGGATGGTTTTAACAATTTTATATATACAAATAAAAATAACTTACTTTTCTTTTTCTTTCTCTTTCTTGGGATTTTTCTTTTTGTCTTTTGAAGATTTCTTATTTTCTTTTGAAGATTTATTTTTGTTCTTTCCCTCGGACACTTCTGGTCCACAATGGACGCAGTAAACCTTGCCACCATGAGGATAGACATGGACTGTGTCCAGATGTTTGCGACACTGGGGATTGGCTGCACAAGTACAGATACTGGATAATTCCACGGATAATAAACGTGGATATAACTTCTTTGGTCATGAATTGTTAAATCTAGCAGATCAAATCATGATACAACTTCTAATGAATTGAATTCGAGTTTCTTTTTCTGCTCATCCGTTTAATCTATAAATTCATCGAATAAAAATGTGTTCAATAAATATCTAATAAACACGGATTAAAAAAAACCTTCTCTCTCTCTTTCGTCATGTATTTAACCTTATATAATCTTATATGGACTTTGTAATAAATCAGTTTCAATCGCAATCTCTTTCGTCATGACTTGTTGAAATCCTAGCAAATCAAATCATGATACAACCATCAATGAGTATCGAATTTACGTTTCTTATTCTTCCCATTCCTTAAATCTATGATAAAAATAAAGTGTTATCGCAATAAATATAATCTAATAAACGCTTATAAAACTTATTTCGTTATGAATTGTTGATCCTTAATTGATCAAATCATGATAAAACCATCAATAAGAGTAAATATGTTCGTTTCTTATTTTGTCCATCCGTCAAATTAATGATTTTATCGAATAAAATGTATTCCAATAAATATCTAATAAACACGGAGAAAACTTCTTTCGTCGAGAATTGATAAACCTAAGCAGATATCAAATCATGATACAACCATCAATGATAATCGAATTTGCCTTTCTTATTTTGCCCATTCCTTAAATCTATGAATTAATCGAAATAAAGTGTTATCCCAATAAATATATCTAATAAACGCTGATAAAACTTATTTCATCATGGATTGTTAAAATCCTAGCAGATCAAATCATGAGATACAACCATCAATGAATTGAATTCAATATCCTTTTTCTGCTCATTCTTTAAGTCAATGATTTCATCGAAAAAAAATTAAGCCAAAATATATTAATATCTACAAGATATACCCAATAGGTTTATGAAGAAACATATGAGAATATTATGGCTATGTTTACTGATTCTTCTGACTAAAATATAGAATAAAAATTGGCCAAATACTATGATACCATTCTCGAGATGCCATAAGCTCTCGCTAGTAATTCGTTTTTTGAAAATGTTACAACTTCAGCATATATATATTTTTTTATGGATTCGATATTTTCATAAATAATTTTCATATAAATTTGATGTATACCGATAATATCTTCTTATTTCTTATCTACACTCAATCATATTAGGGTATCAAGTTGTGACCCTTGATGGTGTCTGTTTGACAACCATCATGACTGGGTGAAGTAGAATGCGTCTGCCTTTGTCATTAAGACTGGGAGCACTACTCAGTGGCGGGCCGACTTAGCTCCAAAAGAAATGGCCATCTCTGACATGAGGAACAGACGCCATGTGCAGCGGCTCCTAACAAGGAGTAAAAACGCGGCTCATCCTGTATCCCTGGATAAGAGCCCTTACAGGGTACTATCAGCCAGGCCAGCTGAGCCTAGGTTTTTTAGTGAGCTTGTTACTGCTCCCCCTCCTCCTTTTTCATCCGGGCTTGGGACCGGCAAAGGCGGAGTTCCGATGATATCGTAATTTCTAATTGTTTTGTCAACTTACCACAGATGAAACATTCAGGATGAAAGATGTAGTTTTCCATCACTCTGGCTTCCATCAGGAAAACCGGCTCCTTACATCGGCAACAAGATTTGACGAGGTTGGAGCATTCATCCGTTTTTTCTGAATCTTCCTTTTTCTTATCACCTTTCTTTTTATTCTTTTTGTCTTTAGTTTCTTTCTTTTTCTTTCTTTCTTTAGTAGGCGTCGTATCAGTGTCTTCTGTTGTCGCTGGTGTTGAAATATCGGCTCCCATACCTGCTCACAGTGTCTTAATCTTTTTTTATCGTGATTGTGGAAGATGGTATAACTGAAATGTGGGATTACAGAATGGCTGAAAAAAATATGGTCTTCTTTATTAATCAACTTAAGAACAGTAATTGAAGCGTGTAGGTGCGTGAATTTCTAAAAAATGGAATTTTTCACATTTTAAGTCTATAACTATCTTCGTTATATATAGAGAGAGAGTTGCGAAAATAATTATTTTCAAGACGAACTGCTTTTCACATGTGTAGACATGTGGTGCACTTACAGTAAAAACAGTCGCCAACTTCTACCCACCGTGATTATCATGGCCTGTACTACGTGTACTAGGGATAAGCGAAAAAAAAATAATAAAAATAATTCGAATACATACCTGGTATAAAAAATACAAACATTAAGAAAGGGAGGTTTCTTTTGAACATAAAACAAACTTCTACTGTCCTTACTGCGATGAAAAATATATTGGGAGGGTTTGGCTTATCAGTGGTGAACCTTCCCAGCGGTTTCGTCAATTTAATCCACCAGACCGCTTCTCAGAGCTCTAATACTGTATTGAATCATTCTGCTTTTATATGCTACACTGTGAAGTGTGGAATCTCAGAAATAGTATTCAATCAAACTATAGACATAAGCTTTTCGTACAGCAGAAAAGAATACGCATTCCAAGAGTCTAGCATCAGTATCACTATAAAAGGAAAACCTAAAAAAATGCAATATAACAGCGGTATTGTAGATTAAACTGGCAAAATCGCTGGGAGGGTTCACCACTGATAAGCCAGGTCCTCTCATTAATGATTTTTCCATTGCAGTAAGGGCAGTAGATATTGTTTAATATCTAAAAGAATCATACGTGTCTATAATAGTTTCGAATTTTGATAACAGATGGCGCGCTAATGTATCATAATAAAATGACCTATAATTACATATTTCCTATATACAGATAACGTTTTATTGCCTTATACTAATTTATTAACCTATCATATCTAATAAATAGTAATATCTATAAAATGAAAGGATTTAAAAGCACGAATGTTTCTTTTGTACATAATACAAACTTCTACTGCCCTTACTGCGATGAAAAATATATTGGGAGGGCTTGGATCATCAGTGGTGAACCCTCCTAGCGGTTTCGCCAATTTAATCCACCAGACCGCTTCTCAGAGCTCTAATACTGTATTGGACGATTCTGCTTATATACGCAGCACTGAAGGATGGAATATCAGAAATGGTTTTCAAGAAAACTATGGACATAAGCTTATAGGACAGTAGAATTACATTCAAATATTTGCATCGAGAAATGCTCTTCCGCAAACAATAAAGACAAGGTCAGTAGGTATAAATAAACACAAATCAAATAGTAATATCTGGCTGAAATATAAAGTTATTTTGTTGAAGGTGAATACTCACTCTTTGAGAACTAAATTTTCTTTTGATTATCTTTCGAAATTAAAAATATTTTAATAAACATACTAATTTAGTCATTTCTTTCTTATTTAGTAATCTTGTATCAATGTTTTTTCTTAAGATAATATTTATTTGTGTCAATTTGATAGGGGTGTATATTATATATTAAAATAAAATTATTATATATTTTTGTGTGTAATTGACAACCTAAGGTTGCTATGATATTTAAACATTGCTTCAAATGTTTAGAAATATTGGTTAACTCTAATTTTCGTTTATTTAAGATTTTTTCAAGTAATATAAATCAGAAGAAGTTTCCACGAAATTTTCTTATAATAACATTATATACAGAAAAGCATTTTGTTTGAAAAAATGAAAGTTCTATAAGCTTATTATTTTGCTTTGTTTTAAAAATGAATCGATGTTGGTTCCATATGTTTGAATTGAATATTACACCTTAGTTCTATATATTTTATTGCTTAAAAAGGAACACGACAAAAAAAAAAGAAACTACAATTACAAAATGATTTGATAACTAACAAAGAAAAAAAAACAATAATTAATTTTAAAATGATGATGATAAAAAAATTGAATATGTCTGCCAGAAAAATGCTTCTATGAATTAAAAAATAAGAATAATTACAAACTTAACATATAAATTCAAACACATTTATTTATAAATGATATTCAAAATTCTACTCAACTTTGTAATGGTTCTTGAAGAGAAGACTTTTTGTAAATTCCAAATAATTATAAGAAACATCACAGAAGATTCAAATACAAACTTCTCTTTGAATTCTAAAAGCGTTGTAATACAAGTTCATTAATTTCAAAAACATGAATTTTATTTATTATAGAATATAATACGACGTTTGACAATTATACCGCAATTGTTTCTTTTGGACGAAAAATCGTAATTTATTTTAAGGAGAAATAACGATTATTTCTAACCTTAGGGATGAGGTATGGAAGGATGAGTTGTGAAGGGTAATGATAAACGGAAAAATAAAAGTGTCAAGGAATGGGATCATTACTCTTTACAATTCATCCTTTCATACTTCATCTCTAAGGATAGAAATAATCGTTATTTCTCCTTAAAATAAATTACGATTTTTCGTTCAAAAGAAATATTTGCGGTAAAATTGTCAAACGTCGTTTTACAATCATAAGCCGCATTATATTGTATTATAAATAGAATATAATGTTATTTTACAAAATTATTTTAACCATTTGTAATTGGTATTCAGAAAATAACTGAAAGATATTACAGTGATCTCTATTGAAGACACGAGATTACCAAGTGTGAACCACAAGTCTCTGTCTGCCTAAAAAAGACAATATCAAAGACTTTCCACTTCCTTAAAATGTGTCCATGAATGTTATATAAAGAATGAAAAAAAAAACAATGGTTGCCTGTAAAGTCGGTTTTACGGGCGAAGATTTTACGTGACAACGGTAGAATATTTATTGATATGAATATAATTAAATTGCACAATAGGAACAAGGAATTGAATGAAAATAAGAATTGCACAAATTTTAACTATAGAAATATATTTTGTTTACTAAAACATTGTACATGTAAACTTAAACTTAACTAATTCCTATTTGAGTGATTTTGTTGAGGATAGGACGATGATAGGAGAAATATGAAATGAAAGGAAGTGTTTCTGCTGTAATGTGTCTTGCGAAAGTCAAGTCGATAGTTGTTCCTTTTAACGTAGTTGACTTAGAAACGTTTGATACGCAATCAAGATTATACGTATTTTTCATGAATTTAAGAAACGAGTTGTCAGGCTTTACGTTTTTGTTAAAATCACCACACAGAAGAATCGGTATACTAGAATCAACTTGCACGAACGGTGGCACGTACTGGCTGTTGTGAATGTACGGACCGAGTCCTTGCCATAGTAACATTCCAATATCCTGCATACTAGCTCCTGGATGAATATATACAGCACCGAGTATAAACTTGAAGCTAGTATTAGCGGCGAAGCAAGTAACTTCAGTCATGCACATGTCACCCTTGGTTTTAATGACACGAGTTACGTCTGTAATCGCAACTTGGAACACTTCCGCCGTAGATGTCGATGATAATTTACGATAGATCGCCACTCCACCAGCCGCGTTGGTATTTGAAAATCAAAACACTTATTCAGATCGAAGGTTCAAATTTTTGCTAAATAAATTTGAAATTAAATAAAATTTGTAATTGTAAATGATGAAGTTGAAAATTAAAACATTTACTTATATTAGATGTTAAAATTCTTGCTCAACACAGTTTAAATAAAGTTTTCTTATATCTGCCACTTTTTCTTAATATTTGTAATTTTAAATAATCAATTCGAAAATCAAAACATTTATTCAGATCGAAGGTTCAAATTTTTGCTAAATAAATTTGAAACTATTTAAAATTTGTAAAATAATAATTAATTAATTAATTAATTTTAAACTAATAATTTACTTAACACTATCAACATTTATCAATAGTATGACATAACCTATAAACTCAGTTTCTCAACTTTTGTGTCAATCTAACAATTAATCAATCAATCATAGTTTACGATAATGAAATATCAGTGTACAATTATTTACCTTTATTGTTGTAGTTGTTGTAAATGACGAATCTAAGCACTCCACATTTTCACTACAGACACAGCTGACGATACTTTAACCACACGTGTGAACTTGTATTATGACGCTTTCTTGTTTTTCCAACGCCAAGAACGTTCGAGAAAGACAAAGACAGAGACAAGCATGCGCCGATTCAATGCGCCTAATTCTCTAGCGCTGCGCGCGCAGCACTCTCGTTCGATGAATCATCGTAACGTTACCGGGCGTTACACTTTTTCATAAGTGACTCCCAGCCGCAACCTAATTTAAGACGTTGTCACGTCAAAAAAATAATTGTATACATATGTAGTGTGTCGATTTTTTACGTCAAGTGATGGCCCAGAAAGGAATTTCAAAGTTAGTGTTGTATTGGTATTACCATTTAGCTACATTTTTATGGAAGTTGATAAAGGAAGACAAAAGGACAACACCATAGAATGTTCATTGGGTTCTCATTGACATCGGCCGATCTGCCGCGCCGCACAGCGGTGGCCATCCGTACTATTTCCAGGCCCCACTTTTATGTTTGACATGGTTTGTCATCCCAGCAGGCTGGAAAGAAGTCTCTTGGCTCTCACATATTTATAAATAGAAATAAAAGGTTTTCGGCTTTCATTGTGAATGGTAAACCTCTTTACTGTGACGAGTGTTCTAAGCTTAGTTGGCTATAAAAGGTTCTTCAAGTTCAAAATTAGGCGTCAATTTTACTCAATCGAAGACACTCAGACAATAAGGATTATTAGAGAGTGAGATAACTCCGCCTTTGCCGGTCCCAAGCCCGAATGAAAAAGGAGGAGAGGGAGCAGTAACAAGCTCACTAAAAAACCTGGGCTCAGCTGGCCATGCTGATAGTACCCTGTAAAGGCTCCTAATCCAGGGATACAGGATGAGCAGCGTTTGTACTCCATGTTAGGAGCGGCTGTACATGGCGTCTGTTCCTCATGTCAGAGATGGCCATTTCTTTTGGAGCTAAGTCGGCCTGCCACTGAGTAGTGCTCTCAGTCTTAATGACAAAGGCAGACGCATTCTACTTCACCCAGTGTGGAGATAAGAAAGAAGAAGCAAATAGATTTAGATTTATATTATTCTGAAAATATATCAATCCATATTAAAATATTTAGATAATAAAAAGGTATATATTGGATTTAATAAAAATATTTATTTGTCAATATTTCGGTTGGCTGAACGCCAACCTTTGTCAAGGAATTATTTATACAAGGCATAATGAATACAAAATGTAATGCCTTGTCAAAGATTGGCGTTCATCCAACCGAAATATTGGCAAATAAATATTTTTATTTGATCAAATATTTGTTATTTTATTATATAATGATTTATATGATTGTAGAACGACATTTGAAATTTATCCCGCATGTGTTTATTTTGAACTAATAATCGAAATTTATTTTAAGGAGAAATAACGATTATTTCTAACCTTAGTGATGAAGTATGAAAGGATGAATTGTGAAGAGTAATGATAAACGGATAAATAAAGTGTCCAGGGATGGGGATTCTATCAATACTCTTCACAATTCATTCTTTCATACTTCATCCCTAAGGTTAGAAATGATCGTTATTTCTCCTTAAAATAAATTTAGACTTTTCGTTCAAAAGAAATACATGCGGGATAATTTTCAAAAGTCGTTCTACAATTATAAGCCGCATTATATTGTATTAAAAATTACTTTCTTTGATTATTAAGAAAAGAGCATGACCATCAAGGGCAATCCATTTCACGTCATGAGCACTCTTATCTTGAAGTAACTTTACCTACGAACATGCTGTGTTGTTGCATGTGTGGTGTTAGATTTGGGGATTTACCATCTGAAAATATCAAATAAAATCCTTTAAACATATTTGAGCGATTGAATTAACACTTAAACGTGTTTCTCTATTAGTCATATGTTTTAATGTAATGTTAAACGTTGATTAAACCATTTATATGCTTGCGCCATCTATCAGAATAAATATCAACTGATCTTTGATTTTTAATTATTCCAGAATTGGCCAATTCTTGATTAATAAAAAAAACCTAATATGTACGCTGTGTGACAAGGAAATTACTGAAGAACTCCCCCATTACCTGCTTAATTGTACAGTCCTTGATGAAGAAAGGAAGGCCCTATATCAACAAATAAATGTTCCAACATTTTTACCCTACGTATTGCTTTCAGAAATATCAGCAAACAAATCTAAGTCAATTGATTACTATAAATTTTTTAAATCATCATTATGTAAGGACCAGTCAACAAGTGAATGACTTTGAGATGAAGAGTAAAGCCAGTTCTATCTTACTACCTATGTAAATAACACAAGATGATTATTACCTTACCCAATTGGAAAATCTGTATGGGGCATGTCCCTAATAAAGGCTTTTGTGTGTGTGTGTGTGATTAATCAAGAAAGGTTATTTGGTCAATTCTGGAATAATTAAAAATCAACGAATAGTTGATATTTATTCCGATAGATGGCCTAAGCCATCAGCAACTTTTAGCTGTACAATCAGGAGACGCCTTTTTCTTAATCTATCCACTTGAGCCAAGTACAATTTCAATTTTAAACTATTTTTACATATATATGAATGGTTTAATCAATGTTTAACATTACATTAAAACATATGGCTAATGGTGAAACACATAGTTTTTTTTTAATAGAGCAATCTATAAATAAATCTTTAATTAAAAAGGCATATATATATTGGATAAAAATATCATTTTTTTACCAATATTTCAGTTGGCTGAACGCCAACCTTTATCAATGTATTATAACATATTTAATGTGTGTCAACAACGTTATGTGGCGCTGAGTTTGTTGTTGACACACATTAATATGTTATAATACCTTGATAAAGGTTGGCGTTCAGCCAACTGAAATATTGGTGAAATAAATGATATTTTGATCCAATATGTACCTTTTTAATTAAACATTTAAGTATGATTATCATATTTTTAAGGGAGGCGCCCTATGCGTATATAGTGTTATGTAATAAAAATTCGAATAAAGTGGGTCTCAACGAGAAAGAATAGAACATCATTTATCTTGGGCATCGTAATGAGTATTCATAGGAATATGGGAAAGTTGAATAGGTCTCGAGTTTAGGAAGTCTCTGAGGGCCATGTTCCTGTAGGAAACAATCTGGAACACACATACAGAATGGTAGATGTCTACAGAGCTGTGCTGGAGTAGAGCAATCAACACCTACGTCGACAGTAGAGCGCTGCGCAGTCCTCTCGTACACTGGCGACATTGAGTGGGGCACAACACACGGCGCAGGAAAAACATCCTCGGTGGAAAATCTGGCGATACACACAAGCCGAATGTAACATTTAACTCAATTCCTAGAGAATTACAATATGATGCACTAGCGCGCCATCTGTTATCAAAATTCATTACTATTTTAAAGGCGTAAGATTCTTTTTGATATTAAACAATTTCTACTGCCCTTACTGCAATGGAAAAATTAATGAGAGGGCTCTGATGAGCCAGGCCCTCTCATTAATTTTTCCATTGCAGTAAGGGCAGTAGAAATTGTTTAATATCAAAAAGAATCTTACGCCTTTAAAATAGTTTTGAATAGAGAATTACAATGTTGTTGTTGCTTATTCCTCAAGTCATTTAAACGATCTCCATTAGGTTCCATTGTCTCTGCTTTTCTATTATAGTCCTGGGGTTTTCTCAGAGGTATTACAATGTATAAAGAATACTTATAGACTGTGTAACAGACGCATCCTTATAATAAAGACCATTTCTATTTACCGAGCATAAATACATAATAGACACAACCTTAATGGATGACCATTTGAATTTACTTCAATTCCTATAGAATTTACAATGTAAAGTGAAGGTATAAAGACATAATAACAGATACAACCTTAATGGAAACTCATTTGTATTTACCTATCAATTCCTATAGATTTTACACAATGTAAATCTATATATATATAATTCAATGTCTGTCTGTCTGTCTGTTTGTCTGTACTCTATAGATTCAAAATCCATACATCCAATCGCCGTGAAATTTTGGGATATTATTAGGTATATCACCGGGAAGGTTTTAGAAAAATAATTTCATGAATATCTTGAATATCCTTAGAGTTATTTGCAGATTTGTAGATTTAACTCGCAAGCAGCGCCCCCATTGTGACGATGATAACAAGTTTTCTTATCACTAAGTTTGTTATCTTAAATATTATTTATCAAAAGTAAGATTATCTCAGGATGACACGGCAATGTGACACGGGAAAAAATGTTCACTAGATAAAACTATGATTTTCTAATGTAGAAAATTAGGAAAGACAAAATTCAGGATGACACGGCATGTTTTAACAAATGTTCGCTAGACAAACCTTTACTCGGGTAAAACCTCGGGCGAAGCCGGGTACGTCCGCTAGTTATAAATAAAAACATTGTAGAAGAAATATCCTTATATAAGACCATATCACTGAAATGCACTTTCTGTGGATCAAGAATAACAATGGAGATGTTGCGTTACCTATTTGATTGTGCTGCTCTGTCTGAGGAAAGTCGAAAACTAAATGATAAAACGGGGCAACTTTGTCCTTCATTTCCGGCACTAATTAATGAAATATCAAAGAATAGATATATAGCGATGGCGATATTCCACAGGATTATATCCCGGAACACAGTGTTCTCCCCATCCCTTGTTAACTGGCGAATCTTGTATAGGGCGAGAGGCCCTAAATAAAGGCTTTTTTGTATATAAGACCATTTGCATTTACCTCCATTCTTACAAAAATACCATGTAAAGAAAGCATAAAGCCACTGAAACAGAAGTGTCCTTAATAGAAGACCATTTGTATTTGCTTCAATTCCAATAGAATCACAATGTAAAGAATTGATAAAAAGACATTATAACAGATATAAATAGCTTTTCTTGATTAACCAAGAATGGGTAAAAGATTTTGGTCCCAGAGGCTTCTTGAGAATTTTTTTTCATATATATATAAACTTGTATATAAAAATTCGGCGTGTTATAATAGGCTAGAAGTAATACTTCTGGGTCTCCGTGTCGGTAAATAAAAGAAATGTGAAAAGAAACCAAACCTTATATTTCTTATTAATTTTGGCGAAAACAAATGGATTTATAAAGCTAAACACAATGTGATTTTAAATGTAATTCTACTATCTTTAAAGCTTATGTCCATAGTTTGCTTAAATACCATTTCTAAGATTTCACCCTTCAGTGCAACATATATAAGCAGAATGATCCAATACAGTATTAGAGCTCTAAAGAAGCGGTCTGGTAGATTAAATTGGTGAAACCGCTGGTAGGGTTCACCATTGATGCGCCAAGCCCTCCTAATATTTTTTTCATCACAGTAAGGACAGTAGAAGTTTGATTTATTTGTGAAAAGAAACATTCGCGTCTTAATGTCTTCATTTGTTACAATGGACTATCTACCTTCCCATAGATTTCCATTCTATCCTCAGGATACACGACTTCCTTGCAGCGGACACAGGTGTCCTTGGTGGAACAACAGGTTGGGGGGCAGGGACCTGGAGGTCCGCAATAGCATGTGGACCTTTTAGAATGGACTGGAACCCTGGGCCGACCCTGTATGCACACACAGCAATGTCACACACAGAATATACGCTATGAGATTTGATGTATATAGTTGTTCATTTGTTTTAAATAAATATTAAATTGATGTATATAGTTGTTCATTTGTTTTAAATAAATATTAAATTGATGTATATATTTGTTTAGTTATTTTGCATATTTTTCATCTGTGAATTAATCTTATAATTTGGTCTATGAAAATAAAAATATTGGACCAGTGACCAAAACAAACTGTAAATAGATCGCTTAATGTTATATAGTTAGTATAGTATAGATCAATATCTCATTCAATTATTTGCATAAATTGGACTCTTTTAGTATAGATTCACTTTTAAATGATTATGAGTCCATTTTTGAATGCAAATCTGACCCTATTAAAGGTATCAAATGCCATCTTGATGTGAGGGCTGACTTTATCCCAAAATTTTACAAATTTAGACAGGTTCCTTTTGCATTAAAACAACTTGTGGAAAATGAAATTGATAAATTGGTTGATTTGAATATTTTGTCTCCAATAGATAAAAGTGATTGTGCTTCACCACTTGTTTGTGTTGCAAAACCAAATGGCCAAATTAGACTTTGCGCTGATTTTAAAAAGAGTTTAAATCCTTACTTAGAGGATGTCAAATATCATATTCCTAACATAGATTCAGTCTTGAGTAATTTTAAAGAAAATAAATTATTTACTAAATTAGATTTGTCAAAGGCTTACCATCAAATTGAGATGGATGATATTTCAAAAAAGTATTTGGTTGTCTCCACTCACAAAGGTTTATATAAATATAATCGTTTGGCCTTTGGTATAAAGACTGCTTCTGAAATATTTCAGAAGACAATGGAATCCTTCTTCTCGGGAATCAATGATGTTTACACTTATTTTGATGATATTCTTATCGCATCAGAGGATTTGGAAAGCCATTTAGATATTCTTAAGAGAACACTTAATATTCTTAAAGAAAATAATTTTACAATAAACAAAAATAAGTGCTTGTTTGTTAAAAATGAGATTGAATATCTTGGACATAAAATTAATGAATTAGGTATATACCCCTTGAAAGACAAGCTAGCTTGCATAAAGAATTGTCCAGTTCCTAAGAATATAACTGAATTAAAAAGCTTCCTTGGATTTTTGTCATTTTATAGTATATTTTTGCCAAATCTTTCAGATTTAGCACATCCTTTATACAACCTATTAAAAAGAATGTTAAATGGTCTTGGAATGCTGGGACAGATAGATCCTTCAATTCCTGTAAAAATGCATTAGATGAGACCACATGTTTATCGCATTATTCCCTAAATTTGCCTTTGATTCTTTCGTGTGATGCAAGTCAGGTGGGAATAGGAGCAACCCTTTCACATTTGAAGGATGGGGAGGAAAGGCCTGTGTGTTTCATTTCCAGAACTTTAAATGTTTATGAAAGAAAATATTCTCAAGTTGAAAGAGAAGGACTTGCAATTGTCTTTGCAGTAAATAAATTAAAAAATTACCTTTTTGGTAGGAAATTTACCATTTATACTGATCACAAGCCCTTAATAACTATTTTTGGAGATAAAACAAATTTGCCTCCACTCATTGCAAATAGACTTCATAGATGGGCTCTAACTCTTTCAAATTATAGTTTTGAAATTAAGTATAAAAAAGGAAAAGATAATATTATTCCAGATTTCCTTTCTAGATTTCCAGAGTGTCAAGAGGATAATTTGGAATATAATGATCGGAGTGGTGAAATTTTACTCTTAAATACTTCCATCATTGACCATGTTCTTGTGGCTCATGAAATACAATTAGACAGGACTTTATTCAAATTGTATAAAATTATTGAGACAGGGGAGTTACCCTCAAGTCCCAATGATGATCTCATTCCTTATTTAAAAAGGATTGGTGACTTTACCATTCTCCAAGAATGTATTTTTCTGGAGAATAGAATGGTTATCCCAAAAAGTCTACATGAAAGGGTACTTCAATTATTACATGAGAGCCATGCAGGAACTAATAAAATGAAAATGATGGCACGTTCATCTATTTGGTGGCCCGGCATGGACTCTTCAATAGAAATAATTACAAAAAATTGCTGAACTTGTCTTTCTAATGAAAGTTTGCCTCCTCAAAGGACTGAGAGTTGGCCTAAATATGCAGGACCATGGAGGAGGGTTCACATGGGGACTATTTCAATTTCAAAAACAAACTGTTTTTACTAGCAGTAGATTCATTTTCTTCATGGGTTGAAGTTTCTGAAGTACCATCTACCAGTGCATATTTTTGTATAAATTTTATGAGAAATTGTATTGCTCGCTACGGATTTCCACAAGTAGTGGTTTCTGATAATGGTCCTCCTTTCTTTAGTAGTGACTTTGGTGATTTTTTGTCTAAGAATGGCATATCCCATGTGACATCTCCCCCATATCACCCACAATCGAATGGACAGGCAGAAGTCTCTGTAAGAGAGGTAAAGAAATTGCTAAAAAAGCAATTATATGAAAATGAGCAGGTGGAACTAAATTTGGCTCTGTCCAGGGCTTTGTTCTTTATAAGGACCGATGTAAATATTAGTAAAGGGACATCACCTGCGGAACTGTTTCTTGGAAGAAAGATCAGATCAAGACTTTCGGTGTTATCAAAAGAAGAAGTAAAAGCCTCCAAATTCAATAGTCAATATGTTAACAGTAAATTTAAAGTGGATGAAACTGGGAAGTTTAGGTGGATTACTAATGGGCATCCCTCTTGGTATACAGGAAAGATAATTAAAATACTAGGAAGGAATGTTTATTTAATAAAACAAGGTGACAGTATAAAAAAGGTTCATCAAAACTACATTAGAAAAATGTTGCCTGGTAAATCACATCCCACTAATATGAATGATGCTGAACGTGTGCCAACTCCAATCTCGGAGGAGAAAAGTGTTACAACCCACAGGTATCCTCAGAGGGAGCGCAGATGTCCGCAGAGATATGGAGAGTAAATAAATAAATAAGGGGGGCCAAGCCTAAGAAGGGGGAATTGATGTATATAGTTGTTCATTTGTTTTAAATAAATATTAAATTGATGTATATAGTTGTTCATTTGTTTTAAATAAATATTAAATTGATGTATATAGTTGTTCATTTGTTTTAAATAAATATTAAATTGATGTATATATTTGTTTAGTTATTTTGCATATTTTTCATCTGTGAATTAATCTTATAATTTGGTCTATGAAAATAAAAATATTGGACCAGTGACCAAAACAAACTGTAAATAGATCGCTTAATGTTATATAGTTAGTATAGTATAGAGAGTTGTTAGGCAGGATATATATATATTTAAATGTTATGCTTGTGTAATTATAATCTTAATTGAATAAAAATATTTAAATTATAAATGTGTTATAAATCTTAAATACCAAGCACATTAAAACAAAATTGAAGATTAACAGAAAGAAATCGTGGATAGATCTAAATAATTCTTTAGAAAACCGTTATTCTCTTTAGCTAAAACCGTTCAATTGTTCGCCGATAATTTATATTTTATAGAATATTATATGAAAAAACAATAGAAAAATAAAAGATAAGTGGGTCAGGTGTTCATATTAAAAATAAAGAAGGCATCTCCTGACCACGAGCACATGTGCTTTTTTATTTTATTTTTGCTCCACTAGATGGCGCTCTGCCATCTAAAAAGCACATGTGCTCGTGGTCAGGAGATGCCTTCTTTATTTTTAATAGAATATTATATATAAAGAGAGAGAGGGAGGGGAATTTTATTACGGATCAAAGAAAAGGATCCTCTCTATCGAAGTCAATAGACGGAGCTGGAGAACAAACTCTCCGTGGCGTAGAGGTCCTTGTACTCGGCAGGGGTATCGGTACTGTCCAGGGGCCTGGTGGAAACAAGGCCTTCGCCCTTGCCGTTATTCAGGGGCTGGAGCTTTTTCTTGATCTTATCTGGACGTTTGACGAACGGCTTAGCCATCTTGCTCCGGGGGTTGGGGCAATAGCTGGGGGAGGGGGGCCCGGAGGCTTCATTGGTGGCATTCTTTGGAGGAAAGACTCCGCCACCGATGAATCGCGAGAATTCTTTCCTACAATGTGGGTTGGTCGAGGTATTGGCTGGCATCACCCAATTCAAGACCAAGATGGTACTTGTGGACGGTAGCCTTCACCACACTTGTGATCTTCATTGCCTCTGGATGGAGATAGAAGAGCCAGGCCTGCAGATCTAGGAGCGAGTTACAAGAGGTGAACACTTACAGGATCAGAGGTCGCACGGCTCGGCAACTCAAATATCTGGGAATTAGCGATCCGTCGCTGGACCCACAGATGTTACGCTCGATGCAGGATGGTCAAGATGGAATAGAGCGACATCTGCGTCGTGACCTTAGAAGCAACTGAGAAGCAAGTTAATCCAGGTGATGGGGCGAGACACATCTACGATAGGAGTCCATCGCTCCACCAGCTCTCCAAAAGGATCCGCCTACAGCTGTACCGAGTCCAATGCACGGCAGTGAGGCAGGTAATGGCGTTGTTGAGCCCTGCAGGACAATAATCATGGCCGCGTACTCTTCATGATAGCTGGAGCTGGGGTTCTCTTACAAGAGACTCTGGCAGAAGTAATCCAGGTGCTGTGCGTGGGCTAGGGCAGGGGTAGATAAGAAAGTCTTCAACAGTCACCCCGATAATTCTCCTATTCTTTTATCATTGCAGTAATAAAAGAAGAACTTGTTTTATTTCAAAAAGAAGGGTAAGTGTCAAAAGGAGCATCAATTTCTTATAACAAATGACGCACTAATGTATCATAGAAAAGAAATATGTTCTGAAAATAGAGCAATCCATACTTAAATCATTAGATAGTAAAATGGCATATATTAGATTGAATAAAATATTTATTTGCCAATATTTCGACTGGCTGAACGCCAACATGTATCTAGGCATTACATTTTTGTATATACAAACGGCGCTTAGTTTATGTATACAAAAATGTAATACCTTGATAAAGGTTGGCGTTCAGCCAGCCGAAATATTGGCAAATAAATATTTCATTCAATCCAATATATGCCTCTTTACTGTCTAAGAAAAGAAATATGTCTTTTTAAATTTGATTGGAATATCTTTCACGGCAGTGTGAACCTACCCTGGGTGAATACCCTCGCTTCCTGCTGGGGGATATTCTCTCATGGGACGACAGACTTCTCCCAGCGGTCTGCCAACGTCGAGGTTGGTCAAATTCTAAGTTCCTGGAACCCTGCAAACAACCATCATTTATTCTATTTATATCCTTTATTGCGTGAATTTCGTTTAATTCGGAATCTGAATTAATCACTTTGTAAATTATCTTTTTTTATAACTACAAGGATTGTCCCAAAAGTACGTAAACACTTGGAAAAAATTTTGAAATACCAACATTATTAATCATAATATTATTAACCGTTATGTAGAATCTATATATATATAAATGAATGTTTGTATGTTTGTCTGTTGGTTGGTTGGTTGGTTTGTATGTCCGGTATACAAATTCGCAGTAGTTCACTAATTCAAACCAAAATTTCCATACATAGGTAAAAAATAACGAGGATGACGATAGGCTATTTTAAAACATATATAAATCAATTATTAAAACTATATATTCAAATTATTCTAAATAGCTCATCTAGAACGCGGTTAGAACTGATGGCGGGCCGCGCCCATTGGCCGCCTGCGACACGTGGCTTCCCTGTGCGCGCGCATGCGCCGGGAAGCCACTCTCACGCCGGCGGCCGACGGGAGCAGTCGCTTGCTCGCCGGGAGTCAACGGGCGCGCGCATGCGCCGGGAAGCCACTCCCACGCCGGCAGCCGACGGGAGCAGTCGCTTGCTCGCCGGGCAGTCAACGGGCGCCGACAACCCTAGGAAGCAAGGTGTATTCGCACTCGGGTAAAACCCGGGCGTTGCCCGGGCCATTCGTCTAGTTATAAATAAAAAACAATTCGCTGAGGGAAAATATTATTTTTATATATAATGGCAATATAAGTTTTCGAGCTCAACAGCCCTTCAACAGGTATAACTACGCTACATCAGTCTTTTATTTATAATTTTACCGAAGATTTTATATTATATAATAACATAATACAATTACAGTGGTACCTCGACATACGAGTTTAATTCGTTCCGCAACCTTGCTCGTATCTTGAATTACTCGTATCTCGAAGCAAATTTCCCCATACAAAACAATTGAACTACCATTAATCCGTTCCAACCTCCAAAATGTCACCCCAGTTATTTTTGTTACGTGGTTTTAAATAATAAAAACGTATTTATAAATATCAAATATTTTGCACAAAAACAAAAAAGAGAATGTAAAGAAATAAATTAGATATCCTCACTGGTCTTTGCCTTTTTCGCTACATTTTTCTCGCTTTCACCTGTAGGCCATTTAGAAAAAAACATGTCCAAGGAGGTAGTTTCTTCCTCCTTCTCAGAATGTTCCGGAAATGAGTTAGGCAAGTGTCATTAAAAAGCTCAGATGCACGACCTGTTGCAACTTTTTCTGGGTGTTTTTTTTTCCACGAACTGTGAAACTCTCTCCCACATTCCTAAGATCTCCTTTATCTCACTTGTAGAAATTTCACGTTTTAATTCAATACTCATCATCTTTTTCTTAGCACTTGACTTTTTACAAAATTTCTTCCGATCCATGGTTATAAAAATAAATGAACTAAAACTGTAAATGTGTAAACGCAACACAAAACGCGAACACAAAACACAACTTATCACAGCGGAAGCACGCTGCTAACTGATCGTGATGGCGCGACTTAGTGTTACTACCGAACCGAACTCGTATCTCGAATTTCGCTTGTAACTAAAAGCAAAAAATCACTTACTCGTCGGCTCGTATCTCGAAAAACTCGTATGTTGGGGCGCTCGTATGACGAGGTACCACTGTACTTTATACATAATACAAAAAGACAGTATACATAACAACGAATAATATTATGGTGAATAATGTTGGTATTTCAATTTTTTTCCATGTGTTTACGAACTTTTGGGACAACCTCGTATTGCCGATATATATAAAAGAAATTCTTACCTCAGCGAATTGCCTTTTATTTATAACTAGCGGATGTACCCGGCTTCGCCCGTGTTTTACCCGAGTAAAGGTTTGTCTAACGAATCTCTCGATAAAGTGATCATTTTTTCCCGGTCCCTTGAAAAATACTCGATAAGTTGAATAAAATCAATATTAATCGGTACCCGAGTAAAGGTTTGTCTAACGAACATTTGTTAAAACAATTCTCTATGAACTTATTAAAAAAAAAAGATATATTTTGATAATTTGAAACTCGTAAATTTGAATCTCTCGATAAAGTGATCATTTTATCCCGGTCCCTGTTTGCCGTATCATTCTGAATTTTGTCTTTCTTAATTTTCTACATTACAAAATCATCGTTTTATCTAGTGAACATTTTTTTCCCGGTCCCTTGAAAAATACTCGATAAGTTGAATAAAATCATGGTCGTTTATGGAAGATGGACGAAGTTCCCGGATGTCAACTTGGGCAAGCTCCCGCGAGGCTTTTTTTCTTGTCTACTTGGCACAGCTGTGTCACCAACTCTGCCCTGATTGGTCGGTGGGTACTTGGACTGTCCATCCGGCCGGCGGCCGGACGATTCCATTCTCTCGACGGAGTGGGGCAGACCTAAGCCTATCTCCGTCGCAAGGTGGCGCTGCTTGCGAGTTAAAGCTACAAATCTGCAAATAACTCTAAGGATATTCAAGATATTCAATAAATTATTTTTCAGAAACCTTCCCAGTACTATACTAAATAATTTCCCAAAGTTTCATGGCGTTCCAATGAGTGGTTTGATCAGGCATAAAGGACAGACAGACACACACACATACATTCATTTTTATATATATATAGATTTTATTATGTATTCGCCGTAATAATATTATTCGCCAAGTAATAAGAAAAACACGAACTTTTGGAAAATATATATTACACTAGACGAATAGTCCGTTCAACGAACGGGTTTAAAACGACAACCAATCTTAAAAGCTTTATTAAATTCCAACCTAAATCAAGCAAAATTTTACATACTTATGTATGAAAATGTAATAGAACATCTCTGTAAAGAGAGGTCACCTAAATGCAAATCAAAAGTGTCCTCTAGATAAAGGTTCCTCTTACCGTAGTGTTGCTTAATGATAAAAATGTAATTTTAGTTATGAAAGCTATCTTTCGTAGAGAGGTGTCCGTTAGCAGGAGTGTCCTCTCATGGAGGTTTTCTTGTATATGTATAAGCTTTATTTCTATATATTATTAAGTGGTACAGCCTGCTCCACGCTGAAGAGCGCCAACAGCGCGAAACGCGTTCGTGGATGGCTTTTCTTGATTTATCAAGAAAATGGGTTGGCAAAATATCAGGGAACAGGTTAAATCAATGTTTAGTTGATTTCTGTTCCACTAGATGGCGCTCTGCCATCTAAAAAGCACATGTGCTCCTAGTCAGGATATGCTTTCATTATTTTAAATATATTTTCAAATATTTATAAATTAAATATATTGCCATCTATCGATAAAAAATTGTAATAAAAATATTATACGATCATAAAAAGAATCAGCTACACACCGGGCAAGGCGAGGTCTAGTTCGTCGAGATTACGACCCCTTCCTGGGGAACTTCCACAAGTCATTCATGAGTTTTACGACCAGTCGCCGGACAACAATAGATCATCTTTCCTACTCGTGCAGATCATACTCTCCTGAACCTTGCCGCGTCTTCGTTCGTTGGCTTCTCTTTTAGGTGTCATCAAACCTGCCTCGTCTTTTGTGTTACCCATAGATGCCTGAAACCACTTGGCCCCATGACTGCTTGTGGTACCACATATATATATACTTACCATATACAGCATTTTAAAAGATGCAATTCTACTTCATATCGAAATATTACTCTAGAATGCTTATTATTATTATTACAAGAGGAGGAATCGCCAGATATAATTTCTAAGAAGGAATAGAAGCGATGTGAATTTCGTCGCTGTTAGATTTTATTCTTTCTTTGAGACATTTTTTTTTTCAATAAGATACTTGACTGTTTATGATGCATTAGCACGTAATCTGTTATCAAAATTCTAAAATACACCAATACCTCGCTTTGCGTCGTTTCGTTTTGCGTTTTTTCGAAGTTGCGTCGCTGCTTAATTTTTACTGATTTTCACTGTGCGTCATTAGATTTTCGAAGTTGCGTTGTTTTGGATTCGAGTCTTTAATTTTTATTTTTTCTTTTTCCTAAAATATGGCAACACCTTTGTTTTTGATTGCGCCTTCACATATTTTCACTTTGCGTTGTTTCAATTTGCGTCGTGTTTTTTTGGAACGTAACCCCGACGCAAAGCGAGATATGGGTGTATTATAGACGCGTATGATTCTTTTTAAAAATAAACAATTTCTACTGTCCTTACAGGAATGGAAGTACTGGCGAAACCGCTGTGAGGGTTCACCACTGATTAGCCAGGCCCTCTCATTAATTTTTCCATTGCAGTAAGGACAGTAGAAATTGTTTATTTTTAAAAAGAATCATACGCGTCTATAATAGTTTCGAATTTTGATACTTGACTGAATAGAATAAATTTTAAACTTACATATCTAGAAGCAGTAAGGAAATCTTCCATCTTGTTTCGATGAGAAAATATCCTTTCTTGAGATTTCTTGATGGGATAGTTTGCCTTGTAGCGCCTGTATCTAGATTGGTCTCCCTCGTGTCTATGTCCCAAATCATGCCTTGGGGGTGCCCGCCTTTCTAGTTGACCTCGGTCATGTTTGGATCCTCCATGATTCTTCCAATGTATCTGCAACAACAAACGTCTTTTCCAGTACCTATATGATTGAAGACTTCGTAAATACGCGAGCGAAATTTGTAGAATTCTCTTGGACAGGGGTTGGCAAACTTTTGAATCGGAAGAGTCCAAAATTACAATTTACAAAATTTCAAAGTTTTCAAAGAGCCCCATTTTTTCTTGCCAACAATAAATAGTACTCGCATATATAATATTTACGTATGGAACTATCAAAAATAAAAATGGCAAATCCTGACCAGGAGCACATATGCTTTACAGAAGGCAGAACGCTATTTGGTGGAACAGAAATCAACTAATCATTGATTTAACCTGTTCCCTGATATTTGACCAACCCAATTTCTTGATAAATCAAGAAAAGACATCCACAAACGCGTTTCGCGTTTATTGGCGCTCGTCAGCGTGATGTAGGCTGTACCACTGCGACCAAAAAACCTTTTTGGTCCCAGAGGCTTCAAACGTGTTTGTGGATGGCTTTTCTTTATTTATCACGAAATTGGGTTAACCAAATATCAGGGAACAGGCTAAATCAATGTTTAGTTGATTTCTGTTCCACCAGATGGCGCTCTGCCATCTGTAAAGCACATGTGCTCCTGGTCAGGATATGCCTTCTTTATTTTTGATTTCAACACACCTGATCTTTTTATCTTTTATTTGTTTCTTTCATTTTTTCATATGAAACTATATAAAGAGCCACAGTTTCACACATCCAAAGAGCCGCATGTAGCTCGCGAGACGTAATTTGCCGACCTCTGCTATAGGCTTCAATCCATTGCTACTTTTCATCAACCATAGAACAATAAAACAACAACAAAAATCTTTATGAAGACCTTTTGGTCTTATACAGATTCTCTCCGAGTAGAAGAGGATATATACAGGAAGAACAGTAATAGTAATAATAATTAGCAATGTGAAAAAATTGTACAAATTTGATATTGTACTGGGATAAGGTGCATAAATTAAGAAAAAGGCATCTCCTTTTCGTGCAACTGAAAGTTGCTGATGGCTAATTTATGCACCTTATCCCAGTACAATATCAAATTTGTACAATTTTTTCACATTGCAGCTTGCACCACGCTGACGAGGGCCAACAGCCCGAAACGCGTCCGTGGTTATCTTTTCTTGATTAATCAAGAATGGGTATTTGTCCAATGCTGGAATGATTAAAAATCAACGAGAATAGTTGATATTTATTCCGATAGATGGCGCAAGCCATCAGCAACTTTCAGTTGCACGATAAGGAGAAGCCTTTGTCTTAATAATCAGCAATGTTATTTATAATGTATTAAATAAGGTGAAAGAAGAAAGAAAGTACTTGGCATATAAACACAAGGTAATAAAACCAAATTCAAATAAATAAATAGTGTGTGACGTTTCGGTAACAGCGTTGTTACCATCTTCAGACAAAGGTACTGAATGATAAATTTTACCACAGCATGTTTTTCATTCAGTACTTTTGTCTGAAGATGGTAACAACGCTGTTACCGAAACGTCACACACTATTTATTTATTTGGATTTGGTCTTATTACCTTGTGTTTATAATCTACTAGCCGAATGGCCCGGGCAACGCCCGGGTTTTACCCGATTAAATGCTTTTATTTAAATACTATTCGTTACAATTATAAATTGGCGTCGTGGATGTCATTCTTGTATAATATATAAATGAGTTTTGAAAATTGTAAAAAAAAATGCATCGGCCGGGAATCGAACCCGGGCCGCCCGCGTGGCAGGCGAGCATTCTACCACTGAACCACCGATGGTTATGAGAAATGGCCATATTTGGGTATTTATTCCATTCACAAAAGCAAACGGTGACAGAATTGATTAAGAAAGAATTGATTATGACGCTGATAACTGTATATAAAGATAATCCAAATTGGGCCTTATCATTTATATACAAGCAATCAAGAACAAGCAGTTCCTTTCCTTAAAGAACAGTAATTAGTAGTATTGACAGAAATTTAGATTGGTACAAGTGGAAAGGAAATATACAACAATGTAATATACATCAGACATCTATACAGTTTTATACATTGATGGAACAAGGGCAGAGGATTGTCTATACACCCATACCTCGCTTTGCGTCGGGGGTACGTTCCAAAAAAACACGACGCAAATTGAAACGACGCAAAGTGAAAATATGCGAAGGCGCAATCAAAAACAAAGGTGTTGCCATATTTTAGGGGAAAAATCAAAAAAAAAATTAAAGACTCGAATCCAAAACAACTCAACTTCGAAAATCTAACGACGCACAGTGAAAATTAGTAAAAATTAAGCAGCGACGCAACTTCGAAAAAAACGCAAAGCGAGGTATTGGTGTAATCGGAATATAGTGTCTTAGAGAGGTAACTTAATTAGGTCATTCACCCAGTTGTTCAGTAGAAGCCACCGAATACCTTAAGCTATAAGGTTGTCCCAAAAGTTCGTGTTTTACTTAAAACGTTGTTTTTCTTATTACTTGGCGA
>CP092874.1:83831107-83847778 GCA_030710605.1 Cordylochernes scorpioides
ATAATATTATTACGGCGAATACATATTAACACATAATACAATAACTTTATACATAATACAAAGACCTTATACATAACAGCGAATAATATTGGTATTTCAATTTTTTGCAAGTGTTTACGAACTTTTGGGATAACCTTGTATTTCGAATATTACACACAGCTTTATACAAATTAACAATAGAAAAAAATATTGTTAAATTCACATCGCTGGATAACTTATAGGGAATTCTAAGGGGAAGGGGAATTCTACCTGAGATTTGGAAGGATATTTTCTCTGAGGTTTTCTACGGCGACCTTTCCTGGAAACCTGAAACATTCAATCTGTACATTAGGCTTCATATATATACTGGTGTATTATATAAACCCTATCGTCCAAATATTTATAATACTCAATTTGTTACAAACCACGGAAATTTCAAAAGTTTTTTAAATAGAATAAAGGCAGTGGAGGATTCAAGTTGCTTTTGTGGTATTGAGGAACAAACCTCAAGACATCTACTGATCGATTGCCCAGCATTTCAAGATTATAGAATAAAGAATGAACTAGTTGTTTGTGAACTTAACGATTTGATTTCCGATAAAAAATCATATTTAAAGTTCAATTCATTTTTTAAATACATTCTAAACTTTCTACAAAATCTGGATCTCTAATGTTTTCATGCGTTGAATAATGTAAATAACTTATGTAAATTAACTTTTCTCCTTGTTTGGCGCAAGTATCCCTTGCGGGATATAGCGCTTTGGAAATAAAATAATTGTAATTGTAATATAAACCCTCACTGGCTAATCTCTCTCACAATATTGTAAATTAGTTATTCTTCAATTTACTATTTCAAAGGGGGGTCGGTGGAAGGCTGGTTAAACCGTTTGGTTTACGACCACTACGACCCGGGTTCGATCCCCGCATTGGACACTTTTTTCTGTTTAAAAAAAAAATGCTCCAATGGCCCCCCGATTCTTGCAAAAGTCCAACCCCACCAGCGAGTGCAAGTAACCAAACGGGGCTCTGGAACATTTGTAAGTGCAAAGTCGAACTGCTTTCACATGTGTAGACATGTGGTGCGCTTACAGTAAAAACGCAGTCGCTAACTACCCACCATGATTATCATGGCCTGTACCACGTGTACTAGGGATAAGCAAAAAAAAAACTATTTCAAAGATATATCTATAAAGGACGAATTTTCTATTGCACTTACTGCAATGATAAAATTGGTTTTATTTTAAAAGAACCATACACTTCAAATATAGCTCAAGTTTCTGATGAGATGACGTTTTTATTTGCATCTTATTTGTATTAAGTTTAAATAAACTATGAAAATTGGAAACTATAATATAGACGCTTAGGATTCTTTCAAAATAAACAATTTCTACTGTCCTTACTAAAATGGAAAATTTAATGGAAGTAGAAATTGTTTAATATCTAAAAGAATCATACGTGTCTATAATAGTTTCGAATTTTGATAACAGATGGCGTGCTAATCTACTTATATAATTGCCTTATTCTGTCTGTGTGAAGTTCACTGTGTGAAGTTCACGGATAGATTTTGGTCAGAATATAATATAAAAAGCCAACAATGAAGAATGAATGTAAGATAAAAAGCCAACAATGAAGAGTAAATATGATATAAAAAGCCAACAATGAAGAATAAATATAATATAAAAAGCCAACAATGAAGAGTAAATATGATATAAAAAGCCAACAATGAAGAATGAATGTAAGATAAAAAGCCAACAATGAAGAGTAAATGTAATATAAAAAGCCAACAATGAAGAATGAATGTAAGATAAAAAGCCAACAATGAAGAGTAAATGTAATATAAAAAGCCAACAATGAAGAATGAATGTAAGATAAAAAGCCAGCAATGAAGAGTAAATATAATATAAAAAGCCAACAATGAAGAATGAATGTAAGATAAAAAGCCAACAATGAAGAGTGAATGTAATATAAAAAGCCAACAATGAAGAATGAATGTAAGATAAAAAGCCAGCAATGAAGAGTAAATATAATATAAAAAGCCAACATTGAAGAATGAATGTAAGATAAAAAGCCAACAATGAAGAGTGAATGTAATATAAAAAGCCAACAGAGTGTGTTGGAGTTTAATTTTATTATTACTCTGTGTAAATGTTTTATTATATTTGACCAGGAGTGCCTGGTCACGTGTGTGTGTTTAATTGTATATATAGTGTGTTTGGAAATAAAATGTGTGTTAAGTTGGGCATTGTGAGACTGGTGACTTCACAATAGTTAGATCTCGGAGAGCACGCTTCATTTTAGAAGAAGACCTCTGCGCTGCCTATACCTCTACGCAGAAGAGTAAGCATAAGAGAACCAGCCAGAAGAAGATCGGCTAACATTTTGGTCCCTCGAGCCGGATTAAGGCTACAAGATTATAGTTACAAGATTTAGTAGAAGTCACTCTTGATTGGAAGTTAAAGGTTTAAAATTCGTAAATTCAATTTGTTGATATTAAGAGAATCAAGAAAAAAGGCCTATGCAAATTTAAGTAAGATTATATCAAAATAATTTATGTAAACGAGGCTTTTAGAAAGTTTTGCAAATTGGATTCAAAAGATAAAACGGAGGTATAGTGCGTTAAGTTACGTCAAGTTAAGAACAAACGCAAGTCTAGAAAATGAAGCGCGCAATAAGAAGTAGAGCCGTTCAAAGAACGACTATTTCTAAGTTGATTAAAAAGGCAGAAGCGGAGTTGGATGAGGAAACTCCTTCTGAAAATATGATAAGAACGAGCTATAAACTCATCGAAAAGTATATGGCAAATCTTCAGGATGAAGATAAGTTGATCTGGAATTCGATGCTAGAAGATAAGGAGAATGATGACAAGGTACTAGAGGAGGAGAGGGATACAGTGATCCATTATTATGGGAAGTGGATAGATCTTGAAAATGAAATAAATCATTTCCTCAACTCTCTGAAGAAAAATACGGAGGCCCTCCATGGTGCTAGTTCGGAAAAGGGCTCGCTGCCTGGAACAAGAGTTTGCCGATTGCCTAAATTGGATTTGAAGATCTGCGATGGAAGCAGTTTAGAATTCAGGATGAGTGAGAAGCCAAGGGTTGTAGGAATTACCTTGATGAAAGGAGTTGATCCAGCTTCTATTAAGGAAGATGCTGGGATTGTGGTATTATCCGAGCAAATGGTAGAAGAGACATCCAAGCAGATTGCCGTTGAAGAAAGTAAAAGGGCTCAAGTTGTAAAAAAGCATTTTGCTGAAGACGGTGAAAGGGCTCAAGTCGAGAAAAGGTCTGTTGTAGAAGTTGACGAAAGTCATAGGGCTGAAGTTAAGAAAGAATCCGTTGAAGCAGATGAAGAGAAAGGGCTGGATGTGGAACAAGGAATGGATTCAAAGAACACTGAAGAAGTGAAGCTGCTATATGCAGAACAAGGCACTGATTCAAAGGTGGCAGAAGGGCTAGATGCAGAACAAGGTACCGATTCAAAGGTGGCGGAAAGGCAAGACGCAGATTTAGAGAATGGGAAAGACTCGGAAGCTGAAACCAAGGACAATGGAGTAGGGGATTCTAAAACTGCAATTAAAGGTTATGAATCGGTGAGCAATTCTAAAGCGGTAGCTGAGGGCGCTAATCAAGTGGAGATTTCAGATGGTGAAACTGAGTCCATTGATGATATTGAGGAAAGAGTTGTCAGAGTTCCAGCATCGAGGAAATTGGTGGAAGCAAGACAAACTGGAGATGCGGAATTTAAAGTAAAGGGATGCTATTTTCCCGATCCCCCTGTATTTGAGTGTGGGTCCAAAACGACGCCTATACGGCCAGTGTTTGACGACGCTTCCTGTCGAGGAAACTGCGGACTCGCCTTGAGGCGGTATTTGAGGAGGAGACCCAGTCTATTGAGAGGAATCCCTGAGATAAGGATAAAACTTCGGGAAAATAAATTCGGAGTTTTGGCCGACATGAGAAGATATTTCCGGTTGATGGCCATTAAGGAGAATGATTGGGACTACCTCAGATTTCTTTGGAAGAAGAAGATGGACAACTGATGGGTTTTGGGCGGGAAATGGTTGTAGATGATTTTAATTATGTGCCCCGTACCTCAAAAATCCGGAAGAAAAGGAAATAGTTGAATGATGATGCAAAGGTTGGAGAAAGTAAAACGCTTTCTAAACGGGGTTGTACTATCCAGATCACCTATGTGAAGAGAGAACCAATAGAAAAAGGTTCAATTGGCAAATATCTTCCAAACAATAAAGTGCAACTTGTATCGAAGGAAACTGTTTCTGGAACTGTAATTACTCCAATATTGTATACTTCGGCCAGTTCTCCAAAGGGGCAAGTGCCTACTCTAGAGAAAAATCTTAATTTAGGAGACAAGTCTCCAGAAAAGTCTGGTAAAAGTGCTGAACTGGAAAGGATTGCGAATCCGGTGGATTATAGGACTATTCTATTGAGTGGTTTGAGATCTCTAAAGAAGATTTCAGAATCCTATGACTGCTCTAAGCCTGCAGACGATACCTCTGGGCCTTCAGACGATACCTCTTAGCCTTCAGACGATACCTCTAATCCTGCAGACGATGCCTCAGCATCAGATCCTGATTCTTCAAGAGGTAAAGCTCAAGGTTCTCAAGAGGTTCCAGAAATTGCAGTGGAAGATTCTAACGAAAAGTCTGCAATTGAAGATTCTCAACCTTCAGAGCCTCTTGATGTGGAGGGTTCTGGAGTGGGGGCTTCAAGCGATGTAGAGGTAGGAGCTCAAACAAAGAGCCCTAAAGCCATATCTTCAAAAATACCTTGCATGAAGAAAGAAGAATCCAGCATAGACTTGGAAAAGGAAGACACTGGAAGAAACGAACGCTCTCCAGCCTCAAACACCTTCAAAGCCCTAGAACCCACAGATTCTAAAGAAATTGATCAAATCATTGTGATGCTACCGAGAAACAAAGTTACAAATGTTGGATTTTACTATAGGCCATAAATACCTATTTCGAAAAGAATTGTTTAAGGTAATCGTTTGATATTCGAAAAGAACATGGCGCACAAAAGATTACATTTGAACAGTCCAAGGTTATAAGGACATTGGGTTTGGGATGGATACAAAGTGAAGATTGTTTCTTATATGACGTTCAGTCGTTGGAAAAGACATCGGTGACTACCACGAGCGAAATGCTTTCCTTCATCGCCAAGTTAGAAGATCCCTTAAGATGGTTGGCACCTGTCCTTGTAACAGGAAAAATAATGGTTCAAAGGTTGTGGGTAGCGGAATTACATTGGGATGATCCGATGGATGAATCATTGATTGAAACATGGACTAATTTTAGAAAGGAATTTAATTTCATAGGAAGTTTGAGAATACCCCGATGGTTGGGTCTCGGAAGGAATACCCAGGGAGTGAAATTGCATGGATTCGGTGATGCCTCTGAAGACGCCTATGCGGCAGCTGTTTAGATAGGAATTCCCACTGATTATGGTGTCAGTGTAAGACTGTTGGCATCAAAGACTAAGTTGGCTCCCATGCGGAAGATGTCAATTCCACGCTTAGAATTGTGCGCAGCTCTTCTGCTGACCAGACTAGTGAAATATATAATGGAAGAATTGAATATCAAACTGGAGAGTGCTACCTGTTGGTCCGATGCTACCATAGTCTTGAGTTGGTTAAGAACTATGTCTGGAAATCTCCCCACTTTCATCGGCAATCGTGTCGCGGAGATTCAGAGTTGTCCACAAGTCAGGGAGTGGCGCTATGTTCCCACAGGAGATAATCCAGCGGATATTGCCTCGCGAGGAATTCTGGGGTCCGAACTGAAACAGTCTTCCATCTGGTGGACAGGACCTACCTGGTTATCAGCAGAATCAACAGAATGGCCCAGAATGCTTCCTGTGTTTGAGAACCAAAGTCAAACTGAGCTCCTGAGTGTTCATGCCCTCAGTGAAACACCTTTCTTGGTGGCTATAGGGGAGATGAGCTCAACCTTTAATGGATATATCCTAAAAGTGGCCTGGATATTGCGTTATTGCCATAACTGCCGCTACAGTGCGGAGCGGTATCAGTCGCACTTAAGCACAGCCGAACTGAGAAATGCTCATAGGAGAATACTTCAAGCAATTCACTGCCAGCATTTCAGGGAAGAAATAAGAAGTTTGACCACTTTAGGATCAGTGAAGCGCACGGGCAAGATTTATGGTTTAACACCGATCCTCGACGATCAAGGAATCCTTAGAGTCGGCGGTAGATTAAGATGGGCTTCATCTATGACATATGAACAAAAACATCCTGCGCTATTGCCTTCATCAGGAAAGGTGGCTCAGATGATTGTTAAAGCGGTTCATATGCGGACTTTGCACGGAAGTGTGCACCTGATGCTGTCCACATTGAGACAGAGGTATTGGATGCTGAGAGTAAAAGATCAGGTGAAGAGATGTATTCGAGAGTGCGTGACATGTTGTCGATACAATCGCGTCACTCAAGGCCAGCTAATGAGCGATTTACCCAAGGAGAGATTAACACCGGGTAAACCCTTCTCAATCAGTGGTGTAGATCATGCTGGACCTGTGAACCTTTGATTGTCCAAGGGTAGAGGCCGAAAGACTGAAAAGGGCTACATCTGTCTATTTGTGTGCTTTGTGACCCGAGCAGTACATCTTGAATTGGTCACCGATGCCTCTACACCCACCTTCATGTCGGCCTTTAAGCGATTTGTAGCATGAAGAGGACATTGCACTCGGCTATATAATGATCAAGGAGTAGTAACTCCCGCCCATTTCTTGCTTGCTGAGCCATCCTCTTGTGTCCCGGAAGATGACCTATTATTGGTGGAGAATCATCTCCTAACAAGATGGCAGTTGGTTCAGAGGGTCATGCAACATCTGTGGAAAAGATGGTCAAAGGACTACTTGAATGGCTTGCAACAGCGCAATAAGTGGAAGACCATCTCTCCCAATGTCGACATCAATACGTTAGTATTGATAAAAGAGGAAAGAATGCCCCCTGCACGGTGGCTTATGGACAGAGTGGTGGAGACACATCCTGGGAAGGACGGCCTGGTGCGGGTTGTTTCGGTGCGGACATCGGTTGGAGTGCTCCGAAGACCCTTGGTGAAGCTGGTGCTGCTTCCGGTGGCCCCTCCGGAACTTGATGTGACCCATCAACTCGGGGAGGAATGTTAGAGTTTATTTTTATTATTACTCTGTGTAAATGTTTTATTATATTTGACCAGGAGTGCCTGGTCACGTGTGTGTGTTTGATTGTATATATAGTGTGTTTGGAAATAAAATGTGTGTTAAGTTGAGCATTGTGAGACTGGTGACTTCACAATAGTTAGATCTCGGAGAGCACGCTTCATTTTAGAAGAAGACCTCTGCGCTGCCTATACCTCTACGCAGAAGAGTGAGCATCAGAGAACCAGCCAGAAGAAGATCGGCTAACAGAGTGAATGTAAGATAAAAAGCCAACAATGAAGAGTAAATATAATATAAAAAGCCAACAATGAAGAGTAAATCTCTATATATATAAAAATGAATGTTTGTATGTTTGTCTGTTTGTATGTTTGTTTGTATGTCCGGTATACAAATTCGCAGTAGTTCACTAATTCAAACCAAAATTTCCATACATAGGTAAAAAATACGGGGAAGACGATAGGCTATTTAAAAATATATATAAATAAATTATTAAAACTATATATTTTTAGTCAGAAAATGATGATGACGATATTGCTGTATCATATTTGATTATCAGATACAAAATTATATCGGGAAAAATTCCAAAAAGCAGAGACCACGGGTGAAACCAGTTCATTATTTTGTACGCAGGAACAAAATTCTAACAAAAAAAACATTCATTCGAGCAGAAATCAAAAGCCAGATCATCTTTCTATAAAAATATCGCTTCTCAGACACAAAGTTTAGAGCGGGACGTTTCACAAGAGTGACATCCACGGCGCCAATTTATAATTGTAACGAATAGTATTTGAATAAAAACATTCAATCGGGTAAAACCCGGGCGTTGCCCGGGTCATTCGGCGTGTGTATTATAATTAAATAAACTCTATTTGTTGTTTGCGGAAGAGCAGTGCTTTAAGAAATTTGAAACATATAATTATTTCTATTGAGGAGTGAAGACCTGAAATGCACTTTCTGTGGATCAGGAATAACAATGGAGATGTTGCACTATTTATTTGATTGTGCTGCTCTGTCTGAGGAAAGACGAAAACTAAATGATAAAACGGGGCAACTTTGTCCTTCATTTCCGTCACTAATTAATGAAATATCAAAGAATAGGTATATAGCGGTGGCGATATTCCACAGGATTATATCCCGGAAAAAGGCCACACAGTGTTCTCCCAATCCTTTGTGAACTGGCGAATCCTGTATAGGGCAAGAGGCCCTAAATAAAGGCTTTGTTATTGTTGTAATTATTTCTATTTCTACTGTCCTCAAAGCTTATGTTCATAGTTTGTCTGAAATACATTTTCCAAGAGTTGATCTTCAGTATCAATATAGAAGCAAAACAATCCAATACAATAATAAAGTGATATGGTAGATTAAACTGGCGAAACCGCTGGAAGGGTTCTTCACTGATGAGCCAGGCCCTCCCATTATTTTTATCATTGCAGTAAGGGCAGTAGAAATTTGTTTTATTTAAAAAGAATCATACGCTCCAAAAATAGTTTAAATTTCGGATACCATTATTTGTAATACCCCTCTAGATGTTAGTTTGAAAATATAATGTGTGTATGAAAAAAATAATTTTAAAAAAATAAAAATAATAAAGGTCCCAGATGTTGATATTAAAAACAAATTAGATATATAAAACGAAAATTGCAATTATACCGCCGGTATAGCCGGTAAGCGGAAGGTCGTGGGTTCGATTCCCGCCCCTGGACACTTTTATTTTTCCGTTCGCCATTACTCTTCATATTTTCACCCTTTCATACTTCATCCTTAAAGTTAGAAATAGTCGTTATTTCTCTTTAGGATAAATTTCGATTTTTGTTTGGAAGAAACATTCGCGGTATAATTGCAATTTTCGTTTTACAATCATCAGCCGCGTTATATTGTATTTTAAATTAGATATATTCTGACCATTAACATGGGCGATTTTAGATGGCATAGCGTCATATAGTGGAACAGAAATATATATATATATATTTTACTTATCCCTAGTACACGCAGCCATGATAATCATGGTGGGTAGAAGTAGGCGACTGCTTTTACTGTAAGTGCACCACATGTCTACATATGTGAAAAGTAAGAAATCAACTAAACGTTGATTATAACTTGTTCCCTGATATTTGGCCAACCCATTTTCTTGATAAATCAAGAAAAGCTAACCACGAACGCGTTTCGGGCTGTTGGGTCCTCGCCAGTGTGGTGTATGCTGTACCTCTATGAACAAAAATTTATTAAAATATATATTAAGAAAATAAAAAAGGGTGCATTTCCTTATCGTGCAACTGAAAGTTTCTGATGGCTTGCGCCATCTATCGGAATAAATATCAACTATTTGTTGATTTTTTTTTCTTAATTTATGCACCTTATCCCAGTACAATATCAAATTTGTGTGCTATCTTTGAAATATATTTTTTAAATATATATATTTTAATATATAGTCACGACCGTCTTTCCTCATCGGCCGGCCGCCTCTGTCACGGATGCGCGCGCACAGGGAGGTCACGTGCTCGCCGGCAGCCAATAAAAATAATTTTAAAAAAACTCCCTCGAGCCGGATTTGAACCAGCGACCTAAGGATCACCGTTGTAACATCTACAGTCGGGTAAAACACGGGCGTTTCCCGGGTCATTCGGCTAGTTTTAATATATGTGGCCTGGGATCTGAAGCAATTTATTATCAAAACTTACCCAATTATTATTATCAATATTCGTCCATATTGTTCTTTTGCAATCAACCTAAAATATAATCTCTAATTTATTTCAAAACGCGTAAAATATTTAAAACTAAAAGTCTAAAAAAAATACATTATTTTATATCTTATATTTGTATATGGACATATCCTTCAGATAGAGCTTGTCTGGCCGGCATTCATATTTATATAAAAAATAGACACTTCGGCCAGTTAGAGTTTTTTATTTTTCTAAACGTTTCGACAAAAATCCTTTGTCTTCGTCAGGAGAAGTAAATAAAAATGAAGCATTTGGCAAGGCGTTAAAAATTGTCATTTCAACCTCAGAACAATTTTTAACACCTTTCCAAATGCTTTATTTTTATTTACTTCTCCTGACGAAGACAAAAGATTTTTGTCGAAACGTTGAGAAAATAAAAATAAAACTCTAATTAGCCGAAGTGTCTTTTTTCATAGAAATATGGACTTATATTTATTGAACGCATTATTTTATAATATTGTCGTTATTAGAATATCTCCAGTATTGTAAATGTAAATAGAGATACAAGGTACCAAGGTACTGGAGGAACCAAGAAGATGCTGACTGCTACGGACAGCTGGGAGTCTCTGGAACATGACACGTGCTGTTAGAACAAGGATTATTGGATCGAAATTTATCCCTGGGAGCATATTAATCTATCAAAATAGAGGCCACCTCTCCCTTCAAAACACAGACGTCAAAACATTTATAGAAGAGTAAAATCAATCATTCCTCCAGGGAAAAGTGTCTTTTTAAAACATTTTTATTGTTTTCTAGCTTTCGGGCATGGACGCCCTTCCACAGAAAAAAATTTGTTATGTAAATAAAGTAAGTAATAAGGATGAAGCCGTAACCAATTTAACATTACATATTATTTATTATTAATAGTAATTATATGAAACAAATCTTGGTATACATGTCTATACGTGAAAACAACAAAAACAATAAAACATTATATACATACAAGTTCCTTTTCAAACTCAGTCTCATCTATCACCAGTCTCATCATCTCGTCAGCGGCGAAGTACGCGATCGACGTATTTTTGGTAGATCGCTAAATACGTGGTGTCGCTGGAGACCCGCTGGTGATTCTCCACCAAACTCTGCAGCGATGGCAGAGGCGCCATATTTATTGTACATAATGTATATAATACATATTATCTTTTTTAAATAGTGCAGACTGTATACTTTGTATGTATTGACAAGATGTCAATAAAATTATTTTAATTGTCTATAGCCATTGTTACTCTGTAATATTCCAACAAAAACATCGTATAATAATTAGCCAATAGAACACGAGTTAAATATAATTGGATATTATTTTACAAACACAGTATCCAATTATATTTAACTCGTGTTCTATTGGCGTATCATTATACCAGGTTTTCTCCTGTAGAAGGACATCCGTGCTCGAAAACTAGAGAATAAAAATGTTTTAAAAAGAAACTTTTCCCTGGAGGAATGATTGATTTTACTCGATATTGATAAAAGGAATTATTTTATAGAATTTATTGTAGACGTCAACATTTTTATAGAAGGATGATAAGCCTTATGCCCTCGCCATATATAAAAGAAGGAAGAGAAAAGTCCAACCACATCAGTGGACCCTTGGAATATTCCACCAAATACTGGTCCAAGGTGACTAACGTGGCAACGGCACCCATTTTCCAATGAAGAGCATAGTGGACATTGCTGCTGCTGTGATAGAGATGTATGGAGACATCTGAGGCTCTTCATTGGACACGACAACAACTGAAAATTGACCCAGAACAGCAGCTTTACACACCCAAGATAGAGGACATTGTGACTGCTGTGATAGAAATGTATGGAGACATCTGAGGCTCTTCATTGGACACAACAACAACAGAAATTTGACATGGACCCAGAGCAGCAGCTTTACACACCCAATATAGAAGACATTACGACTGCTGTGATAGAGATGTATGGAGACATCTGAGGCTCTTCATTGGACACAACAACAATAGAAAATTGACATGGACCCAGAACAGCAGTTTTACACACACAAGATAGAGAACATTGCGACTACTGTGATAGAGATGTTTGGAGACATCTGAGGCTCTTCATTGGACACAACAACAACCGAAAATTGACATAGACCCAGAGCAGCAGCTTTACACACCCAAGATAGAGAACATTGTGACTGCTGTGATAGAAATGTATGGAGATATCTAAGGCTCTTCTTTGGACACAACAACAACAGAAATTTGACATGGACCCAGAACAGCAGCTTTACACACCTAAGATAGAAGATATTTTGACTGCTGTGATAGAGATGCATGTGGACATCTGAGGCTCTTTATTGGACACAACAACAACATATATAAAAGGCATGCGCTCTACAATCATTGAAGAAAACTTAAGAAAGTGGAAAAGTTGTAAATTACCTTTTTTATGGAAACCCGCTCAGGAGAAATGTACAATATTGACAGGAGAGCAGAATTTCCTGGTATTCCCTATTATCTGGACTGGACCGACCGGTCGGGGTAAACAGTGGCGCCACGTGGAAGGGGAAAAACTCAGTTCTCTCCTTGTGCTCTAACTGCTGGGTCGATTTGGCTCATGTACATAGTAACTTAACTCCGCCTTTACCACAGTCCCAAGCCCGGATGAAAAAGGAGGAGGAGGATCAGTAACAAGCTCACTAAAAAAACCTGGGCTCAGCTGGCCCGGCTGATAGTACCCTGTAAGGGCTCCAGGGATACAGGATGAGCAGTGTTTGTACTTCATGTTAGGAGCTGCTGCACATGGTGTCTGTCCCTCATGTCAGAGGCGGCCATTTCTTTTGGAGCTAAGTCGGCCTGCCACTGAGTAGTGCTCCCAGTCTTAATGACAAAGGCATTCTACTTCACCCAGCCATGATGGTTGTCAAACAGACATAATCAAAGGTCACAACTTGATACCCTAATATGATTGAGTGGAGATAAGAAGAAGAAGAAGACATTGTAACTTTTATATTTAAAATCTTTCCGATAACTAATTAAATAAATATTTAAAGTAATTTGGAAGCCTATTTGATAATTTTCCTCGCGACAATCTCAATGAAGAGTAAAGCAAGGTGGATGAACCAATAAAACTGCGACATGGCGTAACAATATCACGGCCAGGTAATTGGTGATACAGTAAACTGATGTCCTTCTGATATATTTTATAATTCCGTCGAAATTGCGGAAAATGGTGCAAAGAGTCACTTACTCGAGGTTTACGATACCGAGAGAGTTGATCTGGTCGCTGATGTAGACGTTCAGTAGGAAGCTGGACGCTGGATGGTGCCGAGTTGCCGCACAAACGAGGATAAGACCTGCACTGGCATTTCACTGGCTGTTGACAGACGTCACAGGCTGATTGGCAGCAGGGGACTGGGGGAGGCCAGAACTTGGTGTAGTCGATGGGAACTGACCTGGAAACCCAACCTTACGATGGTTTACAGAATTCTGAGGACCAATATCACATCTCAACATACACTCATGGCCAAAACTCCCCCACATACACTCATGGACAAAACACCCTCACATACACTCATGGACAAAACTTCCCTTACATACACCCATGGACAAAACTTCCCTACATACACTCATGGACAAAACATCTCAACATACACACATGGACATAACATCTCAACATACACTCATGGACAAAACATCGCAACATACACTCATGGACAAAACACATCTCAACATACACTCATGGACAAAACATTGCAACATACACTCATGGACAAAACACATCTCAACATTACACTCATGGACAAAACATCTCAACATTACACTCATGGACAAAACATCTCAACATTACACTCATGGACAAAACATCTCAACATTACACTCATGGACAAAACATCTCAACATACACTCATGGACAAAACACCTCAACATACACTCATGGACAAAACATCTCAACATTACACTCATGGACAAAACATCTCAACATTACACTCATGGACAAAACATCTCAACATTACACTCATGGACAAAACATCTCAACAAACACTCATGGACAAAACATACCCCTCATACACTCATGGACAAAACATACCCCTCATACACTCATGGACAAAACATCTCAACATTACACTCATGGACAAAACATCTCAACATACACTCATGGACAAAACATACCCTCATACACTCATGGACAAAACATACCCCACATACACTCATGGACAAAACATACCCCTCATACACTCATGGACAAAACATACCCCTCATACACTCATGGACAAAACATACCCCTCATGCACTCATGGACAAAATATACCCCTCATACACTCATGGACAAAACATACCCCTCATACACACATGGACAAAACATACCCCTCATACACTCATGAACAAAACATACCCCTCATACACTCATGGACAAAACATACCCCTCATACACTCATGGACAGAACATCTCAACATACACTCATGGACAGAACATCTCAACATACACTCATGGACAGAACATCTCAACATACACTCATGGACAGAACATCTCAACATACACTCATGGACAGAACATCTCAACATACACTCATGGACAAAACATCTCAACATACACTCATGGACAGAACATCTCAAGATACACTCATGGACAAAACATCTCAACATACACTCATGGACAGAACATCTCAACATACACTCATGGACAAAACATCTCAACATACACTCATGGACAGAACATCTCAACATACACTCATGGACAAAACATCGCAACATACACTCATGGACAAAACATCACAACATACACTCATGGACAAAACATCTCAACATACACTCATGGACAAAACATCTCAACATACACTCATGGACAAAACATCTCAACATACACTCATGGACAAAACATCTCAACATTACACTCATGGACAAAACATCTCAACATACACTCATGGACAAAACACCTCAACATACACTCATGGACAAAACATCTCAACATACACTCATGGACAAAACTTAAGAAAGTGGAAAGTCTTTGTCGACAGTCGTCTGTATTTTTTAAAAGACAGAGGCAATTTTGTTCCCACTTGGTTATCTCGTATATCTTCAATATTGGTCACTGTATCAAATATCTTTCAGGGTCATTGACTGAATTCCGATATACATGTTGAAAGGTACAACTTCCTTAAGTTTTGTCCATGAGTGTATCTTTCAGAGTTATTATCTGAATCCCGATATACATGCTAAAAGGTACAACTTCCTTAAGTTTTGTCCATGAGTGTATCTTTCAGAGTTATTGTCTGAATCCCGATATACATGTTGAAAGGTACATCTTCCTTAAGTTTTGTCCATGAGTGTATCTTTCAGAGTTATTGTCTGAATCCCGATATACATGCTAAAAGGTACAACTTCCTTAAGTTTTGTCCATGAGTGTATCTTTCAGAGTTATTGTCTGAATCCCGATATACATGCTAAAAGGTTCAACTTCCTTAAGTTTTGTCCAAGAGTGTATCTTTCAGAGTTATTGTCTGAATCCCGATATACATGCTAAAAGGTACAACTTCCTTAAGTTTTGTCCATGAGTGTATCTTTCAGAGTTATTGTCTGAATCCCGATATACATGCTAAAAGGTACAACTTCCTTTAGTTTTGTCCATGAGTGTATCTTTCAGAGTTATTGTCTGAATCCCGATATACATGCTAAAAGGTACAACTTCCTTAAGTTTTGTCCATGAGTGTATCTTTCAGAGTTATTGTCTGAATCCTGATATAAATGCTAAAAGGTACAACTTCCTTAAGTTTTGTCCATGAGGGTATCTTTCAGAATTATTGTCTGAATCCCGATATACATGCTAAAAGGTAAAACTTCCTTAAGTTTTGTCCATGAGAGTATCTTTCAGAGTTATTGTCTGAATCCCGATATACATGCTAAAAGGTACAACTTCCTTAAGTTTTGTCCATGAGTGTATCTTTCAGAGTTATTGTCTGAATCCCGATATACATGCTAAAAGGTACAACTTCCTTAAGTTTTGTCCATGAGTGTATCTTTCAGAGTTATTGTCTGAATCCCGATATACATGCTAAAAGGTACAAATTCCTTAAGTTTTGTCCATGAGTGTATCTTTCAGAATTATTGTCTGAATCCCGATATACATGCTAAAAGGTAAAACTTCCTTAAGTTTTGTCCATGAGTGTATCTTTCAGAGTTATTGTCTGAATCCCGATATACATGCTGAAAGGCACAACTTCCTTAAGTTTTGTCCATGAGGGTATCTTTCAGAATTATTGTCTGAATTCCGATATACATGCTAAAAGGTAAAACTTCCTTATGTTTTGTCCATGAGTGTATCTTTCAGAGTTATTGTCTGAATCCCGATATACATGCTGAAAGGTACAACTTCCTTAAGTTTAGTCCATGAGTGTAAATAGAGTGATGGTATAACCCGAATTTCGTTCAGATTACCCAAGTTCTACTGTAATTACCTGTGAATACAATGATAGTCACCTGACAAAGGACTCCGGCATCCAGGTTGTCGAGTATCCCTCGGCAGTAGTGAAACCTCCCTGAGGGACAAAAGACTGACGATAGCCGTTGACACGACACATCTTGGGGCCACAGTAGCTACAGAAGAGTTGTTGTCCTGCCGGGTACATTAATCGAGGGGAGAGTGGACGGCGACATTTGGGATTGGCTGGTGACACATCACTCTATATACATACTCTATTTAATTACATAACACCCACAAATACAGCTTTATTAAGACCACTTGTCTTATACATATTCACCACAGGAAGGAATCATAGATGCACACATACCAATAACAAAAGTTTTTCAATTATTCTATATAAATATCATTTAGAGATTGTACATAGAGTATCAGCC
>CP092874.1:83847878-83925101 GCA_030710605.1 Cordylochernes scorpioides
GCCTCGTCTTTTTGTGTTACCTATTGACCCTGAAACCACTGGCCCCATGACTGCATAAACATGCCTCGTCTTTTTGTTTTACCTATTGACCCTGAAACCACTTGGCCCCATGACTGCATAAACCTGCCTCGTCTTTTTGTGTTACCTATTGACCCTGAAACCACTTGGCCCCATGACTGCATAAACCTGTCTACCACAACACTCAGGAGAGACAAGAAAACTTTATCATAAACATCTATATAATACATAGATAATAAATGGAGGCATTAAAGCACGAATGTTTCTTTTCAAATATAAAACAAACTTCTCGACTATCCTTACTGCGATGAAAAAATATTGAAAGGGCTTGGCTCATCAGGAGTGAACCCTCATAGCAGTTTCTCCTATTTAATCTATCAGACCGCTTCTTAGATCTCTAATATTGTATTGGACGATTCTGATTATATATGTTACAATGAAGGGTGGAATCTTAGAAATTTGTTTCAAGAAAATTATAGACAATAATTCCATTTGATTTTATTTGCTTATGCATTTTTGCTTATTTTGCATATGCTTCCATTTCTTATATATATATATATATATGTTATATTAAAATATTATTTTATTTAAAATTATATTTCATAGATTCAAATAATCTGTTAAATCGACCGCCAGAGGTGACGCTTCCCCTATAAAAACTCATTGTTGTTTTTTCTCGATGGCCGGCTCAAATCTTTTGTACATTATGTAAATAAGTTGTTCATTTTTTAGATTATTACGCCTTAAGCCAGGCAGTACTTTTATCAAATTATGTTTTTTTTTAATATCCCATAATCTCAATTAAAGCTATTTCTAATCTTCATTATTTTTATTATTATTATACTTTCAAGATTTTAACCACGACTGCATTACCATACCTTAATCCTCGGGAAAATCAATAATCAAGCAGAAAATATATTTTTTATATAACATATATATATGGTATGTTATCGCTTTATAATTAATACATAGATGTTTTTCTTTCTAAGGAGAGATAAAAGCTAACAGCGACGAGGTGAAGGTCTAGACCAAGAATGTAGGTCTAGTTAGTCTATTGTCCCTGATCATTCTCAGCTAGGACTTACTTACTCGGACAACGTAGAACTGGTCTGTTCCCTGGTCCAATGATAACTTCCATTGGCATACAGCATAGGTTGCACTTAAAACATTCTTTGTGAAAGGTCTAACAACACACACAGAACAAGTCAGCAACAAGGCATATTTTCTGACTTCTATAGGTATTGCAATATGTGACTTCTTCTTCTCAAATACATTTTAATGACACTCTCCTCAGAGTGACAACAATCACTGAAATGTCGAAAATTAAATAAATTACACTGATAGACAAAACTTAAGGAAGTTGTACCTTATAGCATATATATATCGGGATTCAGAAAATAACTCTGAGAGATATTTGATGCACAGTGATGCACAGATATATATCACTGTGCATCAAATATCTCTCAGAGTTATTTTCTGAATCCCGATATATATATATGCTATAAGGTACAACTTCCTTAAGTTTTGTCTATCAGTGTAATTGGTTGATCTAGCTATATTTTTCCAAACCAATTTTCAAATAACAAATGAGAGAGATCTTTAAAAAACTCTTTAACAATAACACAAAATATAATAACTATACAAAACACATTATTTTCCCAAACGGCAATTTTTACACAGTTTCATTCAAATTTTATCATCACTCAATTTACCACATCACACAGAAAATTCCAGAAATACTTATATAAAAGAGGTCTATCAGAAACTTCAAGTTGTTCCTGCGGAGAAACTGAACAAACTGCTCTTCACCTTATCTATGACTGTCTGAACTTTACAGAAGTGAGACATCGATTGTTCCCTGATCTAAATGATTTAACTCTTTTACATCAGCCACTTTGTCTATATAAATTTTATGGACTCTGTGTCGTTTGATACATGTAAATTTGTGAATATTTAATCCTAAGTTTCAGTTCATTTGTTTTGTTTGTTTCCTCTGTAATAAGCGCAAATACTACAATATCGCGCCTCTTGTTGGATAATAAATAATCAAATAAAATATATAATAGCTAATAATATCGTTTTTTATGTTCTTTATTTGTTAATTATGCTAGGCATTGTAAAATCTGTGTTATTCATGTACTATTAAAGGAAGATATGATTATTGTGCTTTTTTGAACTTCTCGCTTACTCTTCGGTACTTTTTTTGGAATGTTTTTGCGTATCTGCTTTGATTATCGCTTTCAGTAGATCTTTGTAAACCTCGTTAACATATTGTAACATAGTATTTATTAATTTTATTTGTGTAACATAGTATTTATTTATTTATTAATTATTTTTTATTAACAGAGTGGTCATTTTTATGCTTATATCTTGCGACTCTGTAAATTTCCCTCGTGGCTTATCTTTTGTTTACAATTCATAGTTTGTCCTTCCCTGAAATAAATTGTTGACTCCTCCTGAAGTTTTTGTCTTTCCTAATTTTCCATGTGGCAATATAAAAGGTGGAATATGTAGTATTTTGAAATGGTTTCAGTGAAAACCTTTCAGAACTATAGTTTAAGATATAGTTATTACTGTTATCTATGGAAGTTTGATTGTAATGCTAATATTTTCCGGGGGGGGGGACCACAGGTGTGAGGGGTTCTCGGAATCTTATCCGCAAATAACGAAAACGGGACGGTGGCTGACCACTCTCATTATTATTATCTTTACCTTGGGATAAGTTGTTATATTATTTGACTCTCTCTCCCTATAAATACCTCTTGTATATAATTTTATTGGAGAACTAAAAGGTAAATACCCACCTTTATAATAAATTAATTATTCCCAAATTTTTCCCTTTCTTTATTTATCTTCGCGACAATATGTTTTTAAAAATCTAATTGATGAGAATAAGTCATATTGTTAAATCTATAGGATTCTGAGAATATTATTTTTTGATTAATTTCATTTATTCTCTCTGGAACTTTTAGTATATTTAGTAATGTTTAAAATAGTATAGTTAGTAGTATTTTTGATATAAATATTTGAATTTTAAAAAGGTAATATCACTCGATATAATCGTATTTCAATTTCTCCTAGAATGTTCCTATATATATAACACCAGCAGTTACACTCATGGACAAAACTTAAGGAAGTTGTACCTTTTAGCATGTATATCGGGATTGAGACAATAACTCTGAAAGATAGACTCATGGACAAAACTTAAGGAAGTTGTACCTTTTAGTATGTATATCGGGATTAAGACAATAACTCTGAAAGATACACTTATGGACAACACTTAAGGAAGTTGTACCTTTTAGTATGTATATCGGGATTCAGACAATAACTCTGAAAGATACACTTATGGACAATACTTAAGGAAGTTGTACCTTTCAGCATGTATATCGGGATTGAGACAATAACTCTGAAAGATATTTGATACACAACAGCCTTCATTGTAGACACACGAGGTAACCAAGTGTAAACAAAATTATCTCTGTTTCCTTCAACAACAAGAAATATATAACCGGAGACATAAAAATATGAAACTTCCTTAAGTTCTGTTCATAATTGTATTATATTTCTATGTGGACTTATAGATAATTAATCGAACTAACCGTTCCACAGATTTCCATTTTGTCCGAAGTAGAGACTTCCTGGCCACATCTCTGGCAGAAATCTTCATTCTTGGATTTGGACCTAGACAACACTAGAGAAATCAATGCAACTTGAAAACCTGAGAGGGACACAAACCCCATGTATAGTACTAATGTATGTCGTCATACATATGTTGTTGTTGTTGTATCCAATGAAGAGCCTCAGATGTCTCCATACATCTCTATCACTGCAGCAGCAATGTCCACTATCTTGGGTGTGTAAAGCTGCTCTTCTGGGTCCATTTCAATTTTCTATTGTTGTCGTGTCCAATAAGGAGTCTCAGATGTCTCCGTACATCTCTATTACAGCAATATCCACTATCTTGGGTGTGTAAAGCTGCTGCTCTGGGTCTAAGTCAATTTTCTGCAAGGCTGCGGCCATTGCTGGGCATGAGAATATCCTCTTCATTGGAAAATGGGTGCCGTTGCCACGTTAGTCACCTTGGAAACGAACCAGAATTTGGTCAAATATTCCAAGGGTCCAGGGGGGACCGTAAGGAGGTGTGGTCGGACCTCTCCCCCCATATGATTAAATAATTATAAGATATCGCAGAACACAGAAATATTTTCAAACAAAATATCTAGAGAGAAATAATTATGGGCGTCTTCGATGTCTATCATGTAGAAAAATATATAATGACCTCGTTGATTACATGATGAAACTGAGGATAGAAGAATTCAATGGTTCAAAACTCACTGACATGAAATATTGAAAATTCGAGACATATATAGAAAAATAAGATGAAAATATAGGATAGAGTTTGTCTGGCCAGCATTCATATTTGTATGAAAAATTGACACTTCGGCCAGTTAGAGTTTTTTATTTTCTCAACGTTTCGACAATTTTTAACGCCTTTCCAAATGCTTTAGTGTTATTTGTTTCTCCTGACGAAGATAAAATATGTTTGTCTAAACGTTGAGAAAATAAAAAAACTCTAACTTACGAAGTGTCTATTTTGCACACAAAAATATAGGAGTGGGCCATGACATCTGATAATGACCCACGTTTATGACCATTTACAAGTGTCTGACAGTAAAATAATGGTTGAGCAAATATTAACAAGTATTCTCGGATCGCATTATAAAAATAATCAATAATAAAAAATACTGTTCCAAAATCAACTTTATTAGGTACCACTCAAAAAGAACAACCTAGTTTATGATATTTACAAATATTAATAATATTTGAAACTATTATAGACACGTATGATTCTATTTTAAAAATAAACAATTTCTACTGTCCTTACTGCAATGGAAAAATTATTGGGAGGGACTGGCTCATCAGTGGTGAACCTTCCCAGTGGGTATGACATGCGTCTATAATAGTTTAGAATTTTGATAACAGATGGCGCGCTAATGCATCATAATGAATAATATAGGTGAAGGTTATTCACATATTAAACAAAATGTTAACGCGGGTTAGACCCCGGTTCATGACTGTCGGGAATCGAGGGTGTTACCCACTTGTCCACCGACCAAAAAATATACTATTTTATAGAGCTTATTTTAAATTTACTTGAAAAGAGAAATAAATATTAATATATACAGTTATCAGAGTCATCAAGCAACAATTCTTAATAATCAATTCTGTCACCGTTTGCTTTGTGAATGGAATAAATACCCAAATATGGCCATTTCTCATAACCATCGGTGGTTCAGTGGTAGAATGCTCGCCTGCCACGCGGGCGGCCCGGGTTCGATTCCCGGCCGATGCTTTTTTTTTTTTTTTTACAATTTTTAAAACTCATTTATATATTATACAAGAATGACACACACGGCGCCAATTTATAATTGTAACGAATAGTATTTGAATAAAAGCTATTAATCGGGTAAAACCCGGGCGTTGCCCGGGTCATTCGGCTAGTTTAATCTATAATCATTAACAATAAGATTTATATGAATATCATATATATTAACATGATGTATTAGCCCACCATTTGTTATAAGGAGTACATTCATATGGGCAGATATAAAAGCAAAAGGAATCAATCATCACATATTGAATGAAGAACAAAACCCTGAACACCTTCTAATAAACTGTCCGTTAACTTCTGATCCAAGGGAAGAAAACCAACTTTACCTGACAAATACAAAACAAGTTGTTTAGAATAAAGACCAATACATCAAGTTTAATAGATTCTGCAGGCTGTATATTTTAAGGCGAAAGTATTGACTGTTGGCCACTGACTCGTTCTGATGTAATAATTGAATGTGATTAATTTACTTAGTCTACACGTTGTTCTAACTGTTGTAAATGGCAATTTTGTGTACACATTTCATACGGTGTACATATTTCAAGCTAATATTTCTAATTACTATATGTAAAATGTGACATCGAATGTATAATTTGCGTGCTTCCCAATGTTTAATTATGTTAATTTGACGATGATTTGATTTGTATATAATTTCATATTTACACGCTATTATCCTAATTGTGGATATGGCGTGTCTCTTTGCAACTTTTAGATAAATAAATAAATAAAAAATATTGAGTGAATAAGTAAAAATAAATCGATAAAATATAAAAACTTGTTAATAAGTTGTTCCATATTAAATAAATAAAAAGTTCGAATTTCATGATGATCGTCCCACTCCGTTTCTTTTTACTCATTTCAATCCAATTGTTTTATGCTGCTCAAATTTTTATCATCTTCTCTTATTGCATTCTTTATATAAAATCTCACAGATTCCTATCCTCTAACTATATTGAATAATGCCAAATGATATCATGGTATATAGGTTGGCATACTCGGTTTTACTAATGCTTACTAATTATTTTATTTCCAAAGCGCTATATCCCTCAAGGGATACTTGCGCCAAACAAGGAGAAAAGTTTATTTACATAAGTTATTTACATTATTCAACGCATGAGAACATTAGAGATCCAGATTTTGTAGAAAGTTTAGAATGTATTTACAAAATGAATTAAACTTTAAATATTATTTTTTATCGGAAATCAAATCGTTAAGTTTACAAACAACTAGTTTATTCTTCATTCTATAATCTTGAAATGTTGGGCATTCGATCAGTAGATGTCTTGAGGTTTGTTCCACAAAAGCAACTTGAATCCTCCAATGATGCTAGTTCTTTGATCTGTATCTAAGATAAGAAACTTATGTGATAAAAAATAAGACCATCGGGGAACGATCATGATATATTGAGTGAATAGGTAAAAAATTTGATAATATGTATATAAAACTCTTTGATTAATTGTTCCATATTATATTTTGAAAAAGTTCAAATTTCATTATGATCGTCTCACTACAATTTTTTTTTTACTCATTCTATATACAGTTACGAGCGTCATGCGTTCTTCATCTCTGTAACCGTTTGCTTTTTTTTTTTTTTTGGAATGGCGCTCTCCTATTGGTTCGCTACGATGGCGCCGCCTTTGCGCGGGACACTTTGCCTCCCCCCCACTCGCTTTTTGGTTTTTGTAACTATTGTGTTGGAGCGGGTCGCTCCTTAAATAAATGCATATATTAGTTAATAACTAAATGGAATCCTCTCTTTCTTTTTCCCAGTAAGAGACGCCTACGGAAGCCAACAGTACATAGACAGATAAAGCACATAGGCTATAGTTATCAACTAATATATGCATTTATTTAAGGCGCCAATTTATAATTGTAACAAATAGTATTTGAATAAAAACATTCAATCGGGTAAAACACGGGCGTTAATGATCCAACAGGTCCACGTGTCTAAATTATAACACGGGCGTTGCCCGGGTCATTCGGCTAGTTTCCATATAATTGTGTTATGCTGCTCACATTTTTATTATTCCCTTTTACTGCATTTCTAAAATCTCAATACAGGTATATTTAATAAGACCACATGACACACCATGGTATATAGAATGTCATACTAGGTTTTTCTAATGATGCAAGTTACTAACTGATCTGATTTGATTTGAGTAGACAAAAATGTTTGGTATTTCTCCACAATTTGAAAAAAAAAAGATGATTTTAACAATTTTACACATAACAAATAAAAATAACTTACTTTTCTTTTTCTTTCTCTTTCTTGGGATTTTTCTTTTTGTCTTTTGAAGATTTCTTATTTTCTTTTGAAGATTTATTTTTGTTCTTTCCCTCGGACACTTCTGGTCCACAGTGGACGCAATAAACCTTGCCACCATGAGGATAGACATGGACTGTGTCCAGATGTTTGCGACACTGGGGATTGGCTGCACAAGTACAGATACTGGATAATTCCACGGATAATAAACGTGGATATAACTTCTTTGGTCATGAATTGTTAAATCTAGCAGATCAAATCATGATACAACTTCTAATAAATTGAATTCGAGTTTCTTTTTCTGCTCATCCGTTTAATCTATAAATTCATCGAATAAAAATGTGTTCAATAAATACCTAATACACATGGATAAAAACCTTCACTCTCTTTCGTCATGTATTTAACCTTATATAATCTTATATGGACTTTGTAATAAATCAGTTCCAATCTAAATCTCTTTCGCCATGACTTGTTGAACATAGTAGATCAAATCATGATAAAACCATCAATGAGAATCGAATTTACGTTTCTTATTCTTCCCATTCCTTAAATCTATAATAAAAATAAAGTGTTATCGCAATAAATACGAGGTGTGTTCAAAAGGTATCGCGACTTTTGTGTTTTTCAAAAATTATTCATTTATTCATGAATACCTATTTTGTCCCCTTCAAAGTAATCCCCATGAGATATTATACACTTGTGCCAACGGTTTTTCCAATCTTCAAAGCACTTCAAAAAATCATTTTTTTTTTATCTTTTTCAGCTCCTCCTTCGATGCCGTCTTTATCTCGTCAAGCGTAGCATAACGTCGTCCTTTCATGGGCCTCTTCAGTTTAGGGAACAAGAAAAAGTCACAGGGGGCCAGATCTGGGGAATACGGTGGCTGCGGCATCATTAGTGTGTTGTTTTTGGCCAAAATGTCGCGCACAAGCAACTAAGTGTGAGCAGGGGCGTTATCGTGTTGCAAAAGCCAATTTTTGTTCTTCCACAAATCCGGGCGTTTCTGGCGGATTGCTTCGCGCAAATTGCGCATATCTTGCAGGTAATATTCCTTATTGACCGTTCTACCCTGTTGCAAGAACTCATGATGCACCACGCCCCTTAAATCGAAGAAAACTGTCAGCAAAACGTTCACATTCGACCGAACTTGGCGCGCTTTTTTCGGTCTTGGTTCGTGCGGCAGCTTCCATTGAGATGATTGAGCTTTGGTTTCCACGTCATAACCATAAACCCACGCTTCGTCACCAGTTATGACCCTCTGGAGCAAATTTGGGTCGTCGCGGACAGAGTCCAACATCTCATTAGCAATATTCATGCGATGCTGTTTTTGGTCGCAATTGAGCAATTTTGGTACGAATTTCGCGGCGACCCGTCTCATGCCCAAATCATTGATAAAAATCGAATGGCACGAGCCAATCGATATGTTTAGGTCCTTAGCAACTTCTCTAACGGTGATTCGACGATTGGCCAATATTATTTTCTCCACTTCATTAATTTTTTCGTCTGTTGTTGAAGTGCTCGGGCGTCCGGCACGCTCTTCGTCGTTCACATCTTCTCGGCCTTCTGAGAACATTTTGTACCACCGATAAACGTTGCTTCGGTCCAAGGTAGCTTCTCCGTATGCCACAGTCAACATTCGGAATGCATCCGCACCCTTAATTTCGTTTTTCACACAAATTTTGATACAGGTTCTTTGATCCATTTTCTTTTAATAGGTAAAAATGAAGACGATCCAAAACACCTGCAAGCAAAGCAGCTGTCAACAATTAAGTGAACATTCAAAATGGCCGGCTTGTCGGTATAAGTGAGAGACATGAGTACCAACATAAAGCCACAAAAAGATCGAAATTCGAATATACGTAAACCGCGAAAATTCAAAATTCGCGATACTTTTTGAACACACCTCGTATAATCTAATAAACGCTTATAAAACTTATTTCGTCATGAATTGTTGATCCTTAATTGATCAAATCATGATAAAACCATCAATAAGAGTCGAATATGCGTTTCTTATTTTGTCCATCCGTCAAATTAACGATTTTATCGAATAAAATTTATTCCAATAAATATCTAATAAACACGGAGAAAACTTCTTTCGTCGAGAATTGATAAACCTAAGCAGATATCAAATCATGATACAACCATCAATGATAATCGAATTTGCCTTTCTTATTTTGCCCATTCCTTAAATCTATGAATTGATAGAAATAAAGTGTTATCCTAATAAATATATATAATATTTCATCATGGCTTGTTAAATTCCTAGTAGATCAAATCATGAGATACAATAATCAATGAATCGAATTCGCGATTCTTTTTCTGCTCATTCTTTAAGTCAATGATTTCATCGAATAAAAATTAGGGGAATATATATAAATGTCTACAAGATATATCCAATAATTTTAGGCTGGAACATATGAGAATATTATGGCTATGTTTACTGATTCTTCTGACTGTAAAATATAGAATAAAAATTGGTCAAACATTATGGTACCATTCCCTAGATGCCATAAGCGCTCGCTAGTAATTCTTTTTTTAAAAAGGTTACAATTTCAGCATATATATTTTCAATGGATCCGAAATTTCATAAAATATTTTCATATAAATTTGATGTACCGATAATATCTTCTTCTTTCTTATCTAGACTCAATCATATTAGGGTGCCAAGCTTGTAAAAGCGTGTTGATGGTGTCTGTTGACAACCATCATGATTGGGTGAAGTAGAATGCGTCTGCCTTTGTCATTAAGACTGGGAGCACTACTCAGTGGCAGGCCGACTTAGCTCCTAAATAAATGGCCGCCTCTGACATGAGAAACAGACGCCATGTGCAGCGGCTCCTAGCATGGAGTACAAACACTGCTTCCTGTATCCCTAGATTAGGAACCCTTATAGGGTACTATCAGCCGGGCCAGCTGAGCCCAGGTTTTTTAGTGAGCTTGTTACTGCTCCCCCTCCTCCTTTTTCATCCGGGCTTGGGACCGGCAAAGGCGGAGTTCCTATGATATCATAATTTCTAAATTTTTGGTCAACTTACCACAGATGAAACATTCAGGATGAAAAATGTAGTTTTCCATCACTCTGGCTTCCATCAGGAAAACCGGCTCCTTACATCGGCAACAAGATTTGACGAGGTTGGAGCATTCATCCGCTTTTTCTGAATCCTCCTTTTTCTTATCACCTTTCTTTTTATTCTTTTTTTCTTTAGTTTCTTTCTTTTTCTTTCTTTCTTTAGTAGGCGTCGTATCAGTATCTTCTGTTGTCGCTGGTGTTGAAATATCGGCTCCCATACCTGTTCACAATGTCTTAATCTTCTTTATCGTGACTGTGGAAGATGGTATAACTGAAATGTGAGATTATAGAATGGCTGAAAAGTATCTTCATCTTTATTTATCAACTTAAAAACAGTATTTAAAGCGTGTGGGCACGTGAATTCATGGTATTTTGAAAGGCTAATGCTAATAAACTGTGAAAATTCGAAACTATTAAAGACGCGTATGATTCTTTTTTTTTTTTTTTTTTCCATTGCAGTAAGGGCAGTAGAAATTGTTTTATTTTTTAAAAAATCATACGCGCCTTTAATAGTTTCGAATTTTCATAACAGATGTCGCGCTAATGCATCATTTTTTAATAAACTGTGTACCTAGAAAACAAAGAATTCAACGTCTTTTATTTTCATATATGCATTCTTTACCTCATCACGCTACGATTGTGTACCGATTCTTTCAAAAAGTCCAACCCCCACCAGCGAGTGCAAGTAACCAAACGGGCCAATGGCACATTTGTAAGTGCAAAGTCTAACTGCTTTTTTACATATGTAGACATGTGGTGCATTTACAGTAAAAGCAGTCTTCTACTTCTACCCACCATTTTTATCATGGCTGTACCACGTGTACTAGGGATAAGCAAAAAAAAAATCGATAATGTACCTGACCGACGAAGGTGTTTGCTCTTCAGACATCGCTCACCGGCTCAAGATCAACGCATACCTATGATATATAGGCTGAGATATAGCCATACGATGTAATAGCATCATGAACCTCTCAGTTTGGTTATAAACCTATTGAATTCTGATTTTATAATTACGGTTAACAATGCTTGATTTTACAAGAGAAAGAATCACCAGACATCATCTTGAAGAAGGAACAAAAGTTAACGGCGACGTGTTTCTTTTATTAAAGCTGTAAATTCGGCAAGTTTTCGGACTTTTACGTCCTTCAACAGGCAACTATACAAGAAACTAGAGGATAACATACATATATATATATATGTAAAATTTGGCCTTAAATACCCATTTTTTGGTTTCTAAAGAAGCCTCTGGGACCAATTTTTTTTTTGTCGCAGTGGTACAGCCTGCTCCAAGCTGAAGAGCGCCAACAGCGCGAAACGCGTTCGTGGATGACCTTTCTTAATTTATCAAGAAATTGGATTGGCCAAATATCAGGGAACAGGCTAAATCAATGTTTAGTTGATTTCTGTTCCACCAGATGGCGCTCTGCCTTCGGAAAAGCACATATGCTCGTGGTCAGCATATGCCTTTTTTATTTTTAATATCAACACCTGACCCACTTATTTTTCATTTTTTCTATTGTTTTTTCATATATACATAATCTCTAGTTTCTTGTATAGTTGCCTGTTGAAGGACGTCATAGTCCAAAATCTTACCAAGATTATACAAATAAACTCGTCGCCTTTAGCTTTGATTCCTTCTTTGAAATGCTTAATCTTTTTGTATTCCTTCTCTTGCGTTTCATTTATGATTAAAAAGGAACATCCTATAGGGGACCGCTTAACACCATGATCATCTACGTCTCTTCTAAGGGTGATTTCTCTCTATGGCGATTGTTTTATAACAATTAATGTATTTTTATTATGCAAAAGTAGGCTTTACGACGCAGATTAGTAATCAAGGATAACGAATACTGGTTTGTGAATGTGTGTATAACAGTGTTTATCACATATATACCCAGAAGTTCAACCCCTCTTCTACGTGGCGAGAAACAGCACAAGTAAGGGACTGCCCTGTAGTACGGTGTTGTGAGCCCCGAGCCGCTACGGTAACCGTGAACAGGGAACTCTGAAATGTGACTGACTAACGGGGCAATGGTACCCCTCCTCTACGTGGCGACAAGCAGCACAAGTAAGGGACTGCCCTGTAGTACGGTGTCGTGAGCCCCGAGCCGCTACGGTAACCGTGAACAGGGAACTCTGAAATGTGGCTGACTAACGGGGCAATGGCACCCCTCCTCTACGTTGTGGGAGGGAGAAGCAGCACAAGTAAGGGACTGCCCTGTAGTACGGTGTCGTGAGCCGCTACGTTTACCGTGAACAGGAAACTCTGAAATGTGGCTGACTAACGGGGCAATGGCACTTCCCCTTTCCATGGAGCAACAAAATCATGGATAAGACACCATCACATATATACCAATAGTTGAGAAAGATAAATAATAGGCTTTGATGTATGTTGACTTTGCTTAGAATTTTTAATGAAACTGATTGCAAGAATATTAATCAAACATTATATTTATTGATTTTTACAAAAGAGAGAACAAAATATAAAAAAGAAACTAAATATTAAAAAAAAATAAACTTTTTTTCTTGCTACGGTTAGCGCCTGTGAGCTTACACACACTCTGTTGTAACAATTATTTAATATATGTATATACAACAATGCATCTAAATGCGACAAAAATATTAGGACAGTATAATTAACTATAATTATGTATTTCATATATATAGATGGAGCGTTTTTTATTGCCTTATAATATAATTCATAAACATATTATATCTAATAAATAGTAATATTTAACTGAAATATAAAGTTATTTTGTTGAAGGTAAATACTCACTCTTTGAGAACTAAAATTGCTCTTGATTATCTTTCGGAATTAAAAATATTTTAATAAACATACTAATTTAGTCATTTCTTTCTTATTTAGTTATCTTGTATCAATGTTTTTCTTAAGATCATATTTTATTTGTGTCAATTTGATAGGTATATTAGATATTAAAATAAAATTATTATATATTTTTGTGATTAATGGACAACCTAAGGTTGCTATGAGATTAAGACATTGCTTCAAATATTTATAAATATTGGTTAACTCTAATTTTTACTTAATTTAAGATTTTTTAAAGTAATACAAGAGAAGAAGTTTCCACAAAATTTTCTTATGATAACATTTTATACAGAAAAGCATTTTGTTTGAAAAAGTAAAAGTTGTATAAACTTATGATATTGCTTTGTTTTAAAAATGAATCGATGTTGTTTCCATATGCTTGAATTGAATATTACACCTTAGTTCTATATATTTTATTGCTTAAAAAGGAACACAACAAAACAAAAAAGAAACTACAATTACAAAATGGTTTGTTAACTAACAAAGAAAAAAACAATAATAAAAATGATGATGATAAAAATTGAATATATCTGTCAGAAAAATGCTTCTATGAATTAAAAAATAAGAATAATTACAAACTTAACATATAAACTTCAAACACATTTATTCATAAATGATATTCAAAATTCTACTCAACCTTTGCAATGATTCTTGCAGCGAAGATTTCCTTGAAAATTCCAAATAATTATAAGAAACGCCACAGAAGATTCAAATACAAACTTCTCTTTGAATTCTAAAAAGGTTAAAATACAAGTTCATTAATTTCAAAAATCATGAATTTCATTTATTATAGAATATAAAACGTTTGACAAGTTTTACCGCAAATATTTCTTTTGAACAAAAAATCGTTATTTATTTTAAGGAGAAATAACGATTATTTCTAACCTTAGAGATGAAGTATGAAAGAATGAATTGTGAAGAGTAATGATAACCGGAAAAATAAAAGTGTCCAGGAATGGGATCATTACTCTTCACAATTCATCCTTTCATACTTCATTCCTAAGGTTAGAAATAATCGTTATTTCTCCTTAAAATAAATTACGATTTTTCGTTCAAAAGAAACATTTGCGGTAAAACTTGTCAAACGTCGTTTTACAATCATAAGCCGCATTATATTGTATTATAAATAGACTATAATATTATTTTACAAAAATATTGTTAACAATTTATCATTGAGATTCACACAATAACTCTGAAAGATATTACAGTGAATATTTGAACTCACTCTATTGAAGACACGAGATAACCAAGTGTGAACCACAAGTCTCTGTCTGCCTAAAAAAGACAATATCAAAGACTTTCCACTTCCTTAAAATGTGTCCATGAATGTTATATAAAGAATGAAAAGAAATAATTGTATACATATGTAGTGTCATAAGGTGGAATCCTCTGGTGTATAATAAGCAGCAAACATAAATAAATTCCGAGGATAAAAGAAACTTATCCTCGGAATTTATTTATGTTTGCTACATATGTAGTGTGTCGATTTTTTAAGTCCAGTGATGGCCCAGAAAAGTATTTCAAACTTAGTGTTTATTGGTATTACCATTTATCTACATTTTTATAGGCAGTCAATAAAGGAAGACAAAAAGACAACACCCTAGAATGTCTATTGGGTTCTCATTGACTTCCGCCGATCTGCCACGCCGCGTAGCGGTGGCCATCCGTACTATTTCCAGGCCCCGCTTGTATGTTTGACATGGTTTGTCATCCCAGCAGGCTGGAAAGAAGTCTCTTGGCTCTCACATATTTATAAATAGAAATAAAAGGTTTTCGGCTTTCATTGTGAATGGTAAACCCCTCTACTGTGACGAGTGTTCTAAGCTTAGTTGGTTATAGAAGTTTCTTCAAGTTCAAAATTAGGCGTCACTTTTATTCAATCGAAGACACTCCGACAATAAGAATTATTAGAGAGTGAGATAACTCCGCCTTTGCCGGTCCCAAGCCCGGATGAAAAAGGAGGAGGGGGAGCAGTAACAAGCTCACTAAAAAACCTGGGCTCAGCTGGCCATGCTGATAGTACCGTGTAAGGGCTCCTAATCCAGGGATACAGGATGAGCAGCGTTTGTACTCCATGTTAGGAGCGGCTGTACATGGCGTTTGTTCCTCATGTCAGAGGCGGCCATTTCTTTTGGAGCTAAGTCGGCCTGCCACTGAGTAGTGCTCCCAGTCTTAATGCCAAAGGCAGATGCATTCTACTTCACCCAGTGTGGAGATAAGAAAGAAGAAAAGAGTGAGATTTAGATTTATTTTATTCTGAAAATAGATCAATCCATATTAAAATCTTTAAATAATAAAAAGACATACATTGTATTTAATAAAAATATTTATTTTCCAATATTTCAGTTGGCTGAACTCCAACCTTTGTCAAGGAATAAATTATACAAGGCATAATGAATACAAAATTGTAATGCCTTGTCAAAGATTGGCGTTCATCCAACCGAAATATTGGCAAATAAATATTTTTATTTGATCAAATATTTGTTATTTTATTATATAATGATTTATATGATTGTAGAACGACATTTGAAATTTATCCCGCATGTGTTTATTTTGAACTAATAATCGAAATTTATTTTAAGGAGAAATAACGATTATTTCTAACCTTAGTGATGAAGTATGAAAGTATGAATTGTGAAGAGTAATGATAAACGGATAAATAAAGTGTCCAGGGATGGGAATTCTATCATTACTCTTCACAATTCATCCTTTCATACTTCATCCCTAAGGTTAGAAATAATCGTTATTTCTCCTTAAAATAAATTTCGATTTTTCGTTCAGAAACACATGCGGGATCATTTTCAAATGTCGTTCTACAATTATAAGCCGCATTATATTGTATTAAAAATTACTTTCTTTGATTATTAAGAAAAGATAATGACCTTCAAGGACAATCCATTTCACGTCATGAGCACTCTTATCTTGAAGTAACTTTACCTACGAACATGCTGTGTTGTTGCATGTGTGGTGTTAGATTTGGGGATTTACCATCTGAAAATATCAAATAAAATCCTTATAACATATTTGAGCGATTGAATTAACACTTAAACGTGTTTCTCTATTAGTCATATGTTTCAATGTAATTCTAAACGTTGATTAAACCATTCATATGCTTGCGCCATCTATCGGAATAAATATCAACTGATCTTTGATTTTTAATTATTTCAGAATTTGCCCTTTCTTGATTAATCAAGAAAGAACCTAATAGGTACACTGTGTGACAGGGAGATTACTGAAGAACTCCCCCATTACCTGCTTAATTGTACAGCCCTTGATGAAGAAATGAAGGCCCTATATCAGCAAATTAAATGTACCAACATTTCACCCTACGTATTGCTTTCAAAAATATCAGCAAACAAATCTAAGGCAATAGCTTACTATATATTTTTTAGATCATCATTATGTAAGCACCATTCAACAAGGGAATAACTTTGAGACGAAGAGTAAAGCCAGTTCAAAAAATTTCTATCTTACTACCTATGTAAATAACACAAGATGATTATTACCTTACCCAATTGGAAGAATCTGTATGAGTCAAGTCCCTAATAAAGGTTTTGTGTGTGTGATTAATCAAGAAAGGTTATTCGGTCAATTCTAAAATAATTTAAAATCAACAAATAGTTGATATTTATTCCGATAGATGGCCTAAGCCATCAGCAACTTTTAGTTGTACGATCAGGAGACGCCTTTTTCTTAATCTATCCACTTGAGCCAAGTACAATTTCAATTTTAAACTATTTTTACATATATATGAATGGTTTATTCAATGTTTAACATTACAATAAAACATATGGCTAATGGTGAAAAAATAGTATTTTTTTATAGAGCAATCTATAAATAAATCTTTAATTAAAAAGGCATATATTGGATCAAAATATCATTTATTTTTCCAATATTTCAGTTGGCTGAACGCCAACCTTTATCAAGGTGTTATAACATATTAAAGTGTGTCAACAACATTATGTGGCGCTGAGTTTGTTGTTGACACACATTAATATGTTATAATACCTTGATAAAGGTTGGCGTTCAGCTAACTGAAATATTGGTAAAATAAATGATATTTTGATCCAATATATGTCTTTTTAATTAAACATTTATGAGTATCATATTTTCACGGGAGGCGCCCTATGCGTATATAGTGTTATGTAATAAAAATTCGAATAAAGTGGGTCTCAACGAGAAAGAATAGAACATCATTTATCTTGGACATCGTAATGAGTATTCATAGGAATATGGGAAAGTTGAATAGGTCTCGAGTTTAGGAAGTCTCTGAGGGCCATGTTCCTGAAGGAAACAATCTGGAACACACATACATAGAATGGTAGATGTCTACAGAACTGTCCGTGGGTAGATCAAGCAACACCTACGTCGACAGTAGAGCGCTGCGCAGTCCTCTCGTACACTGGCGACATTGAGTGGAGCACAACACACGGCGCAGGAAAAACACCCTCGGTGGAAAACCTGTCCATACACACAAGCACAATGTAGCATTTAATTCGATTCCTAGAGTATCACAATGTAAGGAATACTTATAGACATTATAACAGATCATTAATGGAAGACCCCTATTTGCATTTACCACAATTCCCATAGATCTACGATATAGGGAATACATAAATACACTGAAACAGAAGTATCTTCGAGTGAAGACGATTTGCATTTTTCCCTCGATTTCTATAGAATTCCAATATAAATAAAACATAAAACTACCGAAACATAAGTATCTTAAATGAAATACCATTTACCTCGACTCCTATAGATTCATAATGAAAGGAATACTTATAGACATTATAACAGATGAATCTCTAATGGAAGACCATTTGCAGTTTTACTTGAATTTCTATATAACTACTTTTCTATATAACAAAAATACATTGTTATAAAAGCCTTCTTAATGAAAGATAATTTTCATTTACCATAGGATTATAATGTAAAGAAAACCTAAAGCTACTGAAACAGAAGTGTCCATAATGGAAGACAATTTATATTTATACCTCTCAATTTCTTTAAAATTAAAATAATACATAATAACATTGTTATATAACTCATATCATTGCAGTAAGGTCTGTAGAGATAATATTTGATGATATTCAAAAAGAAACGCATTGCCAGTAATTTATTTGTGTAAAATTAAGGAATACTCTTTGCATTTACCTCAATTCCTAGAGAATTACAATGTAAGGAATACATACCATTTCTATTAGTATGAAACGCAAAAATTTTCAGTGAATTCAAAAGTTCACCAATTCCATACAACAAAAGATTTTTTGTTTTGTTCGAATAAAGATTTTTTATTCAAAGTAATTGCCCTGATTAGCTATACACTCGGACCACCTTTCAGGCAAATTTCGAATTCTTTGTCTGAAAAAATTCTATTCCTTTTGAGTTGAACCAGTCAACAAGCCATTTTCGGAGTATGTCTGAGTTCGAAAATTCCTGTTTTTTTTTAGAGCGTGTCCTAAAGATGTGAAAAGGTGGCAGTCCGATTGGTAAAGACAATGAAACAAAAGTATCCGAATTGAAGACCCTTTGCATTTTTACCTCAATTCTTATATAACTACAATGTAAAATATACACAAAGGCATTTTTATAACATACATATCCTTAATGGAAGACCGTTTACTTCAATTTATTCAAAATTCCAATATGATTAAAACTTAAATCTACTGAAACATAAATATCTTCAATACAATACAATTTGCATTTTCCTAGACTCCTATAGAATTTACAATGTAAAGAATCCATAAAGACATTATAAAAGACACATCCTTAATTGAAGACCATATCAACATTTATTTCAATTTCTATATACCTAAAAAGTTATAAAACATAAAGACATTGTAATAAAAGTCTTCTTAATGGAAGATAATTTGCATTTACCACAGAATTCCAATGTAAAGAAAACCTGAAACAGAAGCATCCTTAATGGAAGGTCATTTTCATTTATTCCCATTCTTATATATTTACAATGTTGCGTGCCATCTGTTATCAATATTCTAAATTATTTTAAAGGAGTAAGATTCTTTTTGAAAATAAACAATTTCTACTGCCCTTACTGCAATGAAAAAATTAATGGGAGGGCCTGGCTCATCAGTGGTGAACCAGTGGTTATATATTTATAAATGTATGTAATTCTACTGTCCTAAAAGCTTATGTCCATAATTCTTCTAAAATACTATTCCAAAAGTCTAGCAACAGTATCACTATAAAAGGAAGTTCTAAAAATGCAATATAACAGCGGTATGGTAGATTAAACTGGTGAAACCGCTGGGAGGGTTCACCACTGATTAGCCAGGCCCTCCCATTAATTTTTCCATTGCAGTAAGGGCAGTAGATATTGTTTATTTTTCAAAAAGAATCTTACGCCTTTAAAATAATTTCGAATTTTGAAAAGAATATATATAAAGATATTATAACAGAAGAATCCTTAATGGAAGACCATTTCCATTTACCTCCATTCTTACAAAATTACAATGTGAAGAAAGCATAAAGCTACTGAAACAGAAGTATCGTTAATAGAAGACCATTTGTATTTGCTTCAATTCCAATAGAATCCCAATATAAATAATTTATAAAAAGACATTATAACAGATATAAATATCTTTTCTTGATTAACCAAGAATGGAGGTAAATGGAAATGGTCTTCCATTAAGGATTCTTCTGTTATAAGATTTTGGTCCCAGAGGCTTCTTGAGAATTTTTTTTTCATATAAATATAAACTTGTATATAAAAATTCGGCGTGTTATAATTGGCTAGAAGTAATACTTCTGGGTCTCCGTGTCGGTAAATAAAAGAAATGTGAAAAAGAAACCAAACCTTAGATTCCTTATTAATTTTGGCGAAAACAAATGGATTTATAAAGCTAAACACAATGTGATTTTAAATGTAATTCTACTGTCTTTGAAGCTTATGTCCATAGTTTGCTTAAATACCATTTCTAAGATTCCATCCTTCAGTGTAGCCTATAAAAGCAGAATGATCCAATACAGTATTAGAGCTCTAAAGAAACAGTCTGGTAGATTAAATTGACGAAACCGCTGGGAGGGTTCACCACTAATGAGTAAAGCTCTTTCAATATTTTTTCATCGCAGTAAGAACAGTAGAAGTTTGATTTATTTGGGGAAAGAAATATTCGCGTCTTAATGTCTTCATTTGTTACAATGGGATAATTACCTTCCCATAGATTTCCATTTTATCCTCAGGGTACACGACTTCCTTGCAGCGGACACAGGTGTCCTTGGTGGAACAACAGGTTGGGGGGCAGGGACCTGGAGGTCCGCAGTAACAAGTGGACCTTTTAGAATGGACTGGAACCCTGGGCCGACCCTGTATGGACACCCAGCAATGTCACACACAGAATATACGCTATGAGATTGAAGATTAACAGAAAGAAATCGTGGGTAGATCTAAATAATTCTCAGGAAAACTGTTATTCTTTAGCTAAAACCGTTCAATTGTTCGCCGATAATTTATATTTTATAGAATATTATATGAAAAAACAATAGAAAAATAAAAGATAAATGGGTCAGGTGTTCATATTAAAAATAAAGAAGGCATCTCCTGACCACGAGCACATGTGCTTTTTTATTTTATTTTTGCTCCACTAGATGGCGCTCTGCCATCTAAAAAGCACATGTGCTCGTGGTCAGGAGATGCCTTCTTTATTTTTAATAGAATATTATATATAAAGAGAGAGAGGGAGGGGAATTTTATTACGGATCAAAGAAAAGGATCCTCTCTATCGAAGTCAATAGACGGAGCTGGAGAACAAACTCTCCGTGGCGTAGAGGTCCTTGTACTCGGCAGGGGTATCGGTACTGTCCAGGGGCCTGGTGGAAACAAGGCCTTCGCCCTTGCCGTTATTCAGTGGCTGGAGCTTTTTCTTGATCTTATCTGGACGTTTGACGAACGGCTTAGCCATCTTGCTCCGGGGGTTGGGGCAATAGCTGGGGGAGGGGGGCCCGGAGGCTTCATTGGTGGCATTCTTTGGAGGAAAGACTCCGCCACCGATGAATCGCGAGAATTCTTTCCTACAATGTGGGTTGGTCGAGGTATTGGCTGGCGTTGTCCAACTCAAGACCAAGATGGTACTTGTAGATGGTAGCCTTCGCCACACTTGTGACCTTCATTGCCTCTGGATGGAGATCGAAGAGCCAGGCTTGCAGATCTAGGAGCAAGTTACAAGAGGCGAACACCTCCAGGAGCAGGGATCGCACAGCTCGGCAACTCAAATATCTGGGAATTAGCGAGCCGTCACTGAACCCACAGGTCTTACGCTTCGAGGAAGAATGGTCAGGATAGGGTAGAGCGATATCTGCGTCGTGACCTGAAAAGCAACTTTGAGTCAACTTAATCCAGGTGATGGAACGAGACGCATCTACGATAGGAGTCCATCGCTCCACCAGCTATCCAAACGGATGCGCCTGCAGCTGTTCCGAGTCCAATGCACGGCAGTGAGGCAAGTAATGTCGTTGTTGAGCCCTGCAGGACAATGATCATGGCCGCGTGCTCCTCATGATAGCTGGAGCTGCAGTTCTCCTGCAGGAGACTCTGGCAGAAGGTATCCAGGTGCTGTGCGTGGACTAGGGCAAGGGTAAATGGGAAAGTCTTCGACAGTCACCCCGATAATCCCTCCTATTCTTTTATCATTGCAGTAATGAAAGAAGAAATTGTTTTATTTCAAAAAGAAGGGTAAGTGTCAAAAGGAGCATCAATTTCTAATAACAGATAGAATACTAATGTATCATAGAAAAGAAATATGTTCTGAAAATAGAGCAATCCATACTTAAATAATTAGATAGTAAAAAGGCATATATTGGATTAAATAAAAGATTTATTTGCCAATATTTCGGCTGGCTGAACGCCAACCTTTATCTAGGCATTACATTTTTGTATACACAAACGGCGCTGAGTTTGTATATACAAAAATGTAATGCCTCGATAAAGGTTGGCGTTCAGCCAGCCGAAATATTGGCAAATAAATATTTTGTTCAATCCAATATATGCCTTTTTACTATCTAAGAAAAGAAATATGTCTTTTTAAATTTGATTGGAATATCTTTCACGGCAGTGTGATCCTACCCTGGGTGAATACCCTCGCTTCCTGCTGGGGGATATTTTCTCGTGGGACGACAAACTTCTCCCAGCGGTCTGCCGACGTCGAGGTCGATCAAATTCTGAGTTCCTGGAACCCTGCAAACAACCATTATTTATTCTATTTATATCCTTTATTGCATGAATTTCGTTTAATTCGGAATCTGAATTAATCACTTTGTAAATTATCTTTTTTTATAACTACAAGGATTGTCCTAAATGTTCGTAAACACTTAGAAAAAATTTGAAATACCAATATTATTAATCATAATATTATTAACCGTTATGTAAAATTATAAATAAAAAACAATTCGCTGAGGGAAAATATTATTTTTATATATAACGGCAATATAAGTTTTCGAGCTCAACAGCCCTTCAACAGGTATAACTACGCTACGTCAGTCTTTTATTTATAATTTTATCGAAGATTTTATATTATATAATAACATAATACAATTACTTTATACATAATACACACACAAGACAGTATACATAACTACGAATAATATTATGGTGAATAATGTTGGTATTTCAATTTTTTTTCCATGTGTTTACATACTTTTGGGACAACCTCGTATTGCCGATAAAAGAAATTCTTACCTCAGCGAATTGCCTTTTATTTATAACTAGCGGATGTACCCGGCTTCGCCCGTGTTTTACTCGAGTAAAGGTTTGTCTAACGAATCTCTCGATAAAGTGATCATTTTTTCCCGGTCCCTTGAAAAATACTCGATAAGTTGAATAAAATCAATATTAATCGGTACCCGAGTAAAGGTTTGTCTAACGAACATTTGTTAAAACAATTCTCTATAAACTTATTTAAAAAAAAAAAAGATATATTTTGATAATTTGAAACTCGTAAATTTGAATCTCTCGATAAAGTGATCATTTTTTCCCGGTCCCTGTGTGCCGTGTCATTCTGAATTTTGTCTTTCCTAATTTTCTACATTACAAAATCATCGTTTTATCTAGTGAACATTTTTTCCCGGTCCCTTGAAAAATACTCGATAAGTTGAATAAAATCATGGTCGTTTATGGAAGATGGACGAAGTTCCCGGAGGTCATCTTGGGCAAGCTCCCGCGAGGCTTTTTTTTTTCTTGTCTACTTGGCACAGCTGTGTCACCAACTCTGCCCTGATTGGTCGGTGGGTACTTGGACTGTCCATCCGGCCGGCGGCCGGACGATTCCGTTCTCTCGACCTAAGCCTATCTCCGTCGCAAGGTGGCGCGGCTTGCGAGTTAAAGCTACAAATCTGCAAATAACTCTAAGGATATTCAAGATATTCAAGAAATTATTTTTCAGAAACCCTCCCAGTACTATACTAAATAATTTCCCAAAGTTTCATGGCGTTCCAATGAGTGGTTTGGTCAGGCATAAAGGACAGACAGACACACACACATACATTCATTTTTATATATATATATAGATTTTATTATGTTAACACAAAGCAATAACGCGCCATCTATACATATAAAATAAAAGGATTTAAAAGCGCGAATGTTTCTTTTATACATAAAACGAACTTCTACTGTCCTTACTGCGATGAAAAAATATATTGGGAGGGCTTGGCTCATCAGTGGTGAACCCTCCCAGCGGTTTCGCCAATTTAATCCACCAGACCGCCTCTCAGAGCTCTAATACTGTATTGGATCATTCTGCTTTTATATGCTACACTGAGGGATGGAATCTTAGAAATGGTTTTCAAGCAAACTATGGACATAAGCTTATAGGACAGTAGAATTACATTCAAATATTTGCTTCGAGCAATGCTCTTCAGCAAACTATAAAGACATGGCAAGTTAGGAATAAATTAACACAAAGCAATAACGCGCCATCTATACATATAAAATAAAAGGATTTAAAAGCGCGAATGTTTCTTTATACATAAAACGAACTTCTACTGTCCTTACTGCGATGAAAAAATATATTGGGATGGCTTGGCTCATCAGTGGTGAACCCTCCCAGCGGTTTCGCTGATTTTTTCATCGCAGTAAGGACAGTAGAAGTTCGTTTTATGTATAAAAGAAACATTCGCGCTTTTAAATCCTTTTATTTTATATTTTATTATGTATTCGCCGTAATAATATTATTCGCCAAGTAATAAGAAAAACACGAACTTTTGGAAAATATATATTACACTAGACGAATAGTCCGTTCAACGAACGGGTTTAAAACGACAACCAATCTTAAAAGCTTTATTAAATTTCAACCTAAATCAAGCAAAATTTTACATACTTATGTATGAAAATGTAATAGAACATCTCTGTAAAGGTCACCTAAATTCAGATCAAAAGTGTCCTCTAGAGAAAGGTTCCTCTTACCGTAGTGTTGCTTAATGATAAAAATGTAATTTTAGTAATGAAATCTGTTTTGTAGAGAGGTCTCCTTTTAGCAAGAGTGTCCTCTCATGGAGGTTTTTCCTGTATATGTATAAGATTTATTTATATATATCATTAAGTGGTACAGCCTGCTCCACGCTGACGAGCGCCAACAGCGCGAAACGCGTTCGTGGATGGCTTTTTTTAATTTATCAAGAAAATGGTTTGACCAAATATCAGGGAACAGGTTAAATCAATGTTTAGTTGATTTCTGTTCCACTAGATGGCGCTCTGCCATCTAAAAAGCACATGTGCTCCTAGTCAGGATATGCTTTCATTATTTTAAATATATTTTTTAAATATTTATAAATTAAATATATTGCCATCTATCGATAAAAATTGTAATAACAATATTATACGATCATAAAGAGCATCAGTCACAACCCGGGCAAGGCGAGGTTTAGTTCGTCGAGATTACGACCCCTTCCTGGGGAACTTCCACAAGTCATTCAGGAGTTTTACGACCAGTCGCCGGACAACAGATCATCTCTCCCACTCGTGCAGATCACACACCCTCCTGGAACTTGCTCGCTGACCTCTCTTAGGTGCCGTCCAACCTGCCTCGCCTTTTGTGTTACCCATAGGCTCCTGAAACCACTTGGACCCATGACTGCTAGGGCTTGTGGTACGACATGTATATATGTTATATTAAAATATTATTTTATTTTAAATTATATATTATAGATTCAAATATTCTGTTAAATCGACCGCCAGAGGTCACGCTTTGCATATAAAAATTCGTTGTTGTTGTATCCCAATGGCCGGCTCAAAACTTTTGTACATTATGTAAATAATCTTTTGTTTTCCTTATTCTACTCGCCTTAAGCCAGGCATTACTTTTATCAAATTATGTTCTTTTATATATTCCTCAGCTCAAATAAAGAAATCTGTGATCAAAATTATTTTATTATTCCCACGACTGCATTACCATAGCATTAATCTCAACAATTCCAAAAATCAACAGAAATCTCATCTCTTTTTTATTTATAATATATATATACCATATACAGAATTTTAAGAAGATGCAATTTTCTACTTCATATTTAAATATTACACTATAATATATATTATTATTATAAGAGGTGGAATTGCCGGATATCATTTCTGAGAAGGAATAGAAGCTAGCAGCGATGTGAATTTCGTCGCTGTTAGCTTCTATTCTTTCTTAGAGACATTTTTTTTTTCACTAAGATACTTGACTGTTTATGATGCATTAGCGCGTCATCTGTTATCAAAATTCGAAATTATTATAGACGCGTATGATTCTTTTTTTACAATAAACAATTTTTACTGCCCTTACTGCAATGGAAGTACTAGCGAAACCGCTAGGAGGGTTCACCACTGATGAGCCAGGCCCTCTCATTAATTTTTCCATTGCAGTAAGGACAGTAGAAATTGTTTATTTTTAAAAAGAATCTTACGCGTCTATAATAGTTTCGAATTTTTATATTTGACTGAATAAAAGAAATTTTCAACTTACATATCTAGAAGCAGTAAGGAAATCTTCCATCTTGTTTCGACGAGAAAATATCCTTTCTTGAGATTTCTTGATAGGATAGTTTGCCTTGTAGCGCCTGTATCTAGATTGGTCTCCCTCGTGTCTATGTCCCAAATCATGCCTTGGGGGTGCCCGCCTCTCTAGTTGGCTTCGTTCATGTTTGGATTTTCCATGATTCTTCCAATGTATCTGCAACAACAAACGTTTTTTCCAGTACCTATATATTGAAGAATTCGTAAATACTCCAGCGAAGTTTGTAGAATACTCTAGGACAGGGGTTGGCAAACTTTTGAATCGGAAGAGTCCAAAATTACAATTTACAAAATTTCAAAGATTTTAAAGAGCCCCATTTTTTCTTGCCAGAAATAAATAGTACTCGCATAAATAATATTTACATATGGAACTATCAAAAATAAAAATGGCATATCCTGACCAGGAGCAAATGTGCTTTACAGAAGGCAGAACGCCATCTGGTGGAACAGAAATCAACTAATCATTGATTTAGCCTGTTCCCTGATATTTGGCCAACCCAAGTTCTTGATAAATCAAGAAAAGCCATCCACGAACGCGTTTCGCGTTTATTGGCGCTCGTCAGCGTGGAGTAGGCTGTACCACTGCGACCAAAATGATTTTTTGGTCCCAGAGGCTTCAAACGCGTTCGTGGATGGCTTTTCTTTATTTATCAAGAAATTGGGTTGACCAAATATCAGGGAACAGGCTAAATCAATGATTAGTTGATTTCTGTTCCACCAGATGGCGTTCTGCCTTCTGTAAAGCACATATGCTCCTGGTCAGGATATGCCATTTTTATTTTTGATTTCAACACCTGATCTTTTTATCTTTTATTTGTTTCTTTCATTTTTTCATATGGAACTATATAAAGAGCCACAGTTCCACATCCAAAGAGCCGCATGTAGCTCGCGAGACGTAATTTACCGACCTCTGCCCTAGGCTTCAATCCATTGCTACTTTTCATCAGCCATAGAACAATAAAACAACAACAACAAAATCTTTATTAAGACCTTTAGGTCTTATACAGATTCTCCGAGTAGAACAAGGTATATACAGAAATAACACAGTAATAGTAACAATAATCAGCAATGTTATTTACAATGTATCAAATAAGGTGAAAGAAGAAAGAAAGGGCTTGGCATATAAACTTATATACCAGCAATCACACATACACACAAAGCCTTTATTAGGGACATGCCCCATACAGATTCTCCCAATTGGGTAAGGTAATAATCATCTTGTGTTATTTACATAGGTAGTAAGATAGAACTGGCTTTACTCTTCGTCTCAAAGTCATTCAATTGTTGACTGGGTCTTACATAATGATGATTTAAAATATTTATAGTTAAGTTTTTGCCTTAGATTTGTTTGCTGATATTTTGGAAAGCAATACGTAGAAGGAAGTGTTGGCACATTTAATTTGTTGATATAGGGCCTTCCTTTCTTCATCAAGGGCTGTATAATTAAGCAGGTAATGGGGAAGTTCTTCAGTAATTTCCTTGTCACACAGTGTTATATTCAAGCAATCAAGAACAAGCAGTTCCATTTCTTAAAGAACAGTAATTAGTAGTATTGAGAGAATTTTAGATTGGTACAAGTGAAAAAAGGAATATACAACAATGTAATATACATACCATCAGACACCTATACAGTTTTATACATGGATGGATTAAGGGTTGTCTATAGTCGGGATATAAGAGGTAACTTAATTAGGTCATTCACCCAGTTGTTTAGTAGAAGCCACCGAATACATTAAGCTATAAGGTTATCCCAAAAGTTCGTGTTTTACTTAAAACGTTTTTTTCTTGTTAATTGGCGAATAATATTATTACAGAAAATACATATTAATACATAAAAAAAATACTTTATACATAATACAAAGACCTTATACATAATGGCGAATAATATTTTTGCAAGTGTTTACGAAATTTTGTGATAACCTTGTATTTCGAATATAACTTGCAGTTTTATACAATTTAACAATATAAAAATATTGTTAAATTCACATCGCTGGATAACTTATAGGGAATTCTAAGGGGAATTCTACCTGAGATTTGGAAGGATATTTTCTCTGAGGTTTTCTACGGCGACCTTTCCTGGAAACCTGAAACATTCAATCTGTACATTAGGCTTCATATTGATGTATTTATATAAACCCTATCGTCCAAATATTTATAATACTCAATTTGTTACAAACCACGGAAATTTCAAAAGTTTTTTAAATAGAATAAAGGCAGTGGAGGATTCAAGTTCCTTTTGTGGTATTGAGGAACAATCCTCAAGACATCTACTGATCGATTGCCCAGCATTTCAAGATTATAGAATGAAGAATGAACTAGTTGTTTGTGAACTTAACGATTTGATTTCCGATTAAAAAAATCATATTTAAAGTTCAATTCATTTTGTGTAAATACATTTTAAACTTTCTACAAAATGTGGATCTCTAATGTTTTCATGCGTTGAATAATGTAAATAACTTATGTAAATAAACTTTTCTCCTTGTTTGGCGCAAGTATCCCTTGCGGGATATAGCGTTTTGGAAATAAAATAATTGTTATATAAACCCTCACTGGCTAATCTCTCTCACATTATTGTATATTAGTTATTTTTCAATTTACTATTTCAAAGATATACCTATAAAGAACGAATTTTCTATTGCACTTACTGCAATAATAAAATAGGTTTTATTTTAAAAGAATCCTACGCTTCAAATATAGCTCAAGTTTCTAATGAGATAACGCGCTAATCTGCATCTTACTTGTATTAAGTTTAAATAAACTATGAAAATTCGAAACTATTATAGACGCGTATGATTCTTTTAAAAATTAAACAATTTCTACTGCCCTTACTGCAATGGAAAAATTAATGGGAGTAGAAATTATTTTATTTTTAAAAGAATCATACGCGTCTATAATAGTTTCGAATATTGATAACAGATGGCGCGCTAATGTATCATAATAAAATAAACTATATTTGTTGTTTGCGGAAGAGCTGTGCTTTAAGAAATTTGAAACATATAATTATTTCTATTGAGGAGTGAAGACCTGAAATGCACTTTCTGTTGATCAGGAATAACAATGGAGATGTTGCACTACTTATTTGATTGTACTGCTCTGTCTGAGGAAAACGAAAACTAAATGATAAAACGGGGCAACTTTGTCCTTCATTTCCGGCACTAATTAATGAAATATCAAAGAATAGGTATATAGCGGTGGCGATATTCCACAGGATTATATCCCGGAATACAGTGTTCTCCCCATCCCTTGTGAACTGGCGAATCCTGTATATGGCGAGAGGCCCTAAATAAAGGCTTTGTTGTTGTTGATGAGGCACAATTTGGATTGTAGATTATAAACACAAGGTAATAAGACCAAATCCAAATAAATAGTGTGTGACGTTTCGGTAACAGCGTTGTTACCATCTTCAGACAAAAGTACTGAATGATTCAGTACTTTTGTCTGAAGATGGTAACAACGCTGTTACCGAAACGTCACACACTATTTATTTATTTGGATTTGGTCTTATTACCTTGTGCTTTGTTGTTGTAATTATTTCTATTTCTACTGTCCTCAAAGCTTATGTTCATAGTTTGTCTGAAATACATTTTCCAAGAGTTGATCTTCAGTATCGATATAGAAGCAAAACAATCCAATACAATATTAGAGTAATATGGTAGATTAAACTGGCGAAACCGCTGGAAGGGTTCACCACTGATGAGCCAGGCCCTCAAATTATTTTTATCATTGCAGTAAGGGCAGTAGAAATTTGTTTTATTTAAAAAGAATCATACGCTCTAAAAATAGTTTAAATTTCGGTTACCATTATTTGTAATACCCCTCTAGATGTTAGTTTGAAAATATAATGTGTGTGTGAAAAAAATAATTAAAAAAAATAAAAATAATAAAGGTCCCAGATGTTGATATTAAAAACAAATTAGATATATAAAACGAAAATTGCAATTATACCGCCGGTATAGCCGGTAAGCGGAAGGTCGTGGGTTCGATTCCCGCCACTGGACACTTTTATTTTTCCGTTCGCCATTACTCTTCATATTTTCACCCTTTCATACTTCATCCTAAAAGTTAGAAATAGTCGTTATTTCTCTTTAGGATAAATTTCGATTTTTGTTTGGAAGAAACATTCGCGGTATAATTGCAATTTTCGTTTTACAATCATCAGCCGCGTTATATTGTATTTTAAATTAGATATATCCTGACCATTAACATGAGCTATTTTAGATGGCATAGCGTCATATAGTGGAACAGAAATCATTTTTTTTTACTTATCCCTAGTACACGTAGACATGATAATCATGGTGGGTAGAAGTAGGCGACTGCTTTTACTGTAAGTGCACCACATGTCTACATATGTGAAAAGCAAGAAATCAACTAAACGTTGATTATAACTTGTTCCCTGATATTTAGCCAACCCATTTTCTTGATAAATTAAGAAAAGCCAACCACGAACGCGTTTCGGGCTGTTGGGTCCTCGCCAGTGTGGTGTATGCTGTACCTCTATGAACAAAAATTTCTTAATATATATATATTAAGAAAATAAAAAAAGGGTGCATTTCCTTATCGTGAAACTGAAAGTTTCTGATGGCTTGCGCCATCTATCGGAATAAATATCAACTATTTGTTGATTTTTTTTTTTCTTAATTTATGCACCTTATCCCAGTACAATATCAAATTTGTGTGCTATCTTTGAAATATATATTTTTTAAATATATATATTTTAATATATAGTCACGACCGTCTCTTTCCTCATCGGCCGGCCGCCTCTGTCACGGATGCGCGCGCACAGGGAGGTCACGTGCTCGCCGGCAGCCAATAAAAATAATTTTAAAAAAACTCCCTCAAGCCGGATTTGAACCAGCGACCTAAGGATCACCGTTGTAACATCTACAGTCGGGTAAAACACGGGCGTTGCCCGGGTCATTCGGCTAGTTTTAATATATGTGGCCTGGGATCTGAAGCAATTTATTATCAAAACTTACCCAATTATTATTATCAATTTTAACGAGAATCACGAAATTTCTCTTAATGAATTATAAAAAAGCTATAAAACGAAGAGAAAAATATATTTAATAAAATGCATAGGCTACTAGCTTTCGGGCTCCAAGCCCTTCAACGGGTACAACATATTGAGAGAGAATAACGCTATATATAGTATCGATATGTGAAGAATCTGCATATATAACTATGTATGAGGTAAAGATATCAGATTAAGTTATGGAAATAAGGCTTTTTTAGAAATATTTGACGACATTAGGATATGATATTAGTTAAAAAATTATGACAGATTCAGCATACCGTAAATAAAACTATTGCAATTAATAAGAGAACACATGATCATCTCTGGATGACAATCAACTTTAAATCAACGTGACGCTAAAATAAAAATAAAGAACCTAATAACAGTGAGGGAATTATGGTATGGCCCGCCATCAGCGTAATCATCAGACTATGAAAACATAGGGGTCGGTGTTTGGGTGGGGGGTGGGGAGTTTGTTTGCGGTGGGATTAATGGCAAGATCAGGGAAGAGAAATGAACGGCCTAAAGGTTATTACATATATCTAGGTACTGCAATGGTATGTCGATGTGTCTGTTAATGCTATGGTTACTGATGGATAATACAGCTTCAACAATTAACCTTTGATACTTAGTGTTGACATTAGAGTATAGGGTGGTAGGGGAGGAAAGGTTGAATGAGTGGCCGGTGAGGTTAATATGGTTGAATATAAGCGATCTATTGTCTTTGTTGGCAATGCATCTACCGTGCTCAGTCATCCTGATGGCCACGGAGTTAAAACTGAGCACGGTAGATGCATTGCCAACAAAGACAATAGATCGCTTATATTCAACCATATTAACACCACCGGCCACTCATTCAACCTTTCCTCCCCTACCACCCTATACTCTAATGTCAACACTAAGTATCAAAGGTTAATTATTGAAGCTATATTATCCATCAGTAACCATAGCATTAACAGACACATCGACATACCATTGCAGTACCTAGATATATGTAATAACCTTTAGGCCGTTCATTTCTCTTCCCTGATCTTGCCATTAATCCCACCGCAAACAAACTCCCCACCCCCCACCCAAACACCGACCCCTATGTTTTCATAGTCTGATGATTACGCTGATGGCGGGCCATACCATAATTCCCTCACTGTTATTAGGTTCTTTATTTTTATTTTAGCGTCACGTTGATTTAAAGTTGATTGTCATCCAGAGATGATCATGTGTTCTCTTATTAATTGCAATAGTTTTATTTACGGTATGCTGAATCTGTCATAATTTTTTAACTAATATCATATCCTAATGTCGTCAAATATTTCTAAAAAAGCCTTATTTCCATAACTTAATCTGATATCTTTACCTCATACATGGTTATATATGCAGATTCTTCACATATCGATACTATATATAGCGTTATTCTCTCTCAATATGTTGTACCCGTTGAAGGGCTTGGAGCCCGAAAGCTAGTAGCCTATGCATTTTATTAAATATATTTTTCTCTTCGTTTTATAGCTTTTTTATTATTATCAATATTCGTCCATATTGTTCTTTTGCAATCAACCTAAAATATAATCTCTAATTTATTTCAAAACGCGTGAATATTTAAATCTAAAAAGTCGAAAAAAAAATACATTATTTTATATCTTATATTTGTATATGGACATATCCTATAGATAGAGCTTGCCTGGCCGGCATCCATATTTCGATGAAAAATAGATACTTCGGCCAGTTGGAGTTTTTTATTTTTCTCAACGTTTCAACAAAAATCCTTTGTCTTCGTCAGGAGAAGTAAATAAAGCATTTGGCAAGGCGTTAAAAATTGTCATTGCAACCTCAGAACAATTTTTAACACCTTTCCAAATGCTTTATTCTTATTTACTTCTCCTGACGAAGACAAAAGATTTTTGTCGAAACGTTGAGAAAATAAAAATAAAACTCTAATTAGCCGAAGTGTCTTTTTTTCATAGAGAAATATGGACTTATATTTATTGAACGCATTATTTTATAATATCGACCCGTTGATAGAATATCTCCAGTATTGTAAATGTAAATAGAGATACAAGGTACCAAGGTACTGGAGGAACCAAGAAGATGCTGACTGCTACGGACAGCTGGGAGTCTCTGGAACATGACACATGATGTTAGAACAAGGATTATTGGATCTTAATTTATCCCTGGAAGCATATTAATCTATCAAGATAAAGACCATCTCTCCCTTCAAAACAGACGTCCAAATTTCTATAGAAGAGTAAAATTAATCATTCCTCCAGGGAAAAGTGTCTTTTTAAAACATTTTTATTATTCTCTAGCTTTCGGGAATGAACGCCCTTCTACAGAAAAAAAACTGTTATGTAAATAAAGTAAGTAATAAGGATGAAGCCGTAACCAATTTAACTTTACATATTATTTATTATTAATAGTAATTATATGAAGCAAATCTTGGTATATATGTCTACGTGAAAACAACAAAAACTATAATAAAACATTATATACATACAATTTCCTTTTCAAACTCAGTCTCATCTCTCACCAGTTTCACCATCTCCTCAGCGGTGAAGTACGCAATCTACGTATTCTTCGTAGATCACGAAATACGTGGTGTCGATGTAGACCCACTGGTGATTCTCCACCAAACTCTGCAGCGGTGGTAGAGATGCCATATTTATTGTACATAGTGTATATATATAAAAATGAATGTTTGTATGTTTGTTTGTATGTCCGGTATACAAATTCGCAGTAGTTCACTAATTCAAACCAAAATTTCCATACATAGGTAAAAAAATACGGGGAAGACGATAGGCTATTTTAAAAAATATATAAATTAATTATTAAAACTATATATTTTTAGTCAGAAAATGATGATGACGATATTGCTGTATCATGTTTGATTATCATATACAAAATTATATCGGGAAAAATTCCAAAAAGCAGAGACCACGGGTGAAACCAGTTCATTATTTTGTACGCAGGAACAAAATTCTAACAGAAAAACATTCATTCGAGCAGAAAACAAAAGCCAGATCATCTTTCTATAAAAATATCGCTTCTCAGACACAAAGTTTGGAGCGGGACGTTTCACAAGAGTGACTTCCACGGCGCCAATTTATAATTCTAACGAAATAAAAAACATTTAATCGGGTAAAACCCGGGCGTTGCCCGGGTCATTCGGCTAGTAGTGTATATAATGAATATTATCTTTTTTAAAATAGTGCAGACTGTGTACTTTGTATGTATTGACAAGATGTCAATAAAATTATTTTAATTGTCTATAGCCATTGTTACTCTGTAATATTCCAACAAAAACCTCGTATGATAATACACCAAAAGAACACGAGTTAAATATAAGTGGATATTCTTTTACAAAACTAGTATTTGATTATATTTAACTCGTGTTCTATTGGCGTATCATTATACCAGGTTTTCTCCTGTAGAAGGGCGTACGTGCCTGAAAGCTAGAGAACAATAAAAATGTGTTAAAAAGACACTTTTCCCTTGAGGAATGATTGATTTTACTCAATAATGATGTAAGAGATTATTTTATAGAATTTATTGAAGACGTCAACATTTTTATAGAAGAATGATAAGCCTTATGCCCTCGTCATATATTAAGGGCGGAAGGGAAAAGTCCAACCACATCAGTGGACCCTTGGAATATTTGACCAAATTCTGGCCCAAGGTGACTAACGTGGCAATGGCATCCATTTTCCAATGAAGAGCATAGAGGACATTGCCACTGCTGTGATAGAGATGTATGGAGATATCTGAGGCTCTTCTTTGGACACAACAACAACAGATAATTGACATGGACCCAGAACAACAGCTTTACACACCCAAGATAGAGAACATTACAACTACTGTGATAGAGATGTATGGAGATATCTAAGGCTCTTCTTTGGACACAACAACAACAACAGAAAATTGACATGGACCCAGAACAGCAGTTTTACACACCCAAGATAGTGGACATTGAAACTGCTGTGATAGAAATGTATGGAGATATCTAAGGCTCTTCTTTGGACACAACAACAATAGAAAATTGACATGGACCCAGAACAACAGCTTTACACACCCAAGATAGAAGACATTGTGACTGTTGTGATAGAAATGTATGGAGACATCTGAGGCTCTTCATTGGACACCACAACAGAAAATTGACATGGACCCAGAACAGCAGCTTTACACACCCAAGATAGAGAACATTGTGACTGCTGTGATAGAGATGTATGGAGACATCTGAGGCTCTTTATTGGACACAATAACAGCAAAAAGTTAACATGGACCCAGAACAGCAGCTTTACACACCCAAGATAGAGAACATTACAACTGCTGTGATAGAGATGTATGGAGACATCTGAGGCTCATCCTTGGATACAACAACAACAGAAAATTGACATGGACCCAGAACAGCAGCTTTACACACCCAAGATAGAGGACATTGAAACTGCTGTGATAAAAATGTATGGAGACATCTGAGGCTCTTTATTGGACACGACAACAACTGAAAATTGACATGGACCCAGAACAGCAGCTTTACACACCCAAGATAGTGGACATTGAAACTGCTGTGATAGAAATGTATGGAGACATCTGAGGCTCTTCATTGGACACCACAACAGAAAATTGACATAGACCCAGAGCAGCAGCTTTACACACCCAAGATAGAGAACATTGGGACTGCTGTGATAGAAATGTATGGAGACATCTAAGGCTCTTTATTGGACACAATAACAGCAAAAAGTTAACATGGACCCAGAACAGCAGCTTTACACACCCAAGATAGAGGACATTGCGACTGCTTTGATAGAGATGTATGAAGACATCTGAGGCTCTTCATTGGACACAACAACAGAAAATTGACATAGACCCAGAGCAGCAGCTTTACACACCCAAGATAGAGAACATTGGGACTGCTGTGATAGAGATGTATGAAGACATCTGAGGCTCTTCATTGGACACAACAGCAATAGAAAATTAACATGGACCCAGAACAGCAGCTTTACACACCCAAGATAGAAGACATTGTGACTGCTGTGATAGAAATGTATGGAGACATCTAAGGCTCTTTATTGGACACAATAACAGCAAAAGGTTAACATGGACCCAGAACAGCAGCTTTACACACCCAAGATAGAGGACATTGAAACTGCTGTGATAGAAATGTATGGAGACATCTAAGGCTCTTTATTGGACACAACAGCAATAGAAAATTAACATGGACCCAGAACAGCAGCTTTACACACCCAAGATAGAGAACATTGCAACTGCTGTGATAGAAATGTATGGAGATATCTAAGGCTGTTCTTTGGACACCAACAATAGAAAATTGACATGGACCCAGAACAACAGCTTTACACACCCAAGATAGAAGACATTGTGACTGCTGTGATAGAAATGTATGGAGATATCTAAGGCTCTTCTTTGGACACAACAACAATAGAAAATTGACATGGACCCAGAACAGCAGCTTTACACACCCAAGATAGAAGACATTGTGACTGCTGTGATAGAAATGTATGGAGACATCTAAGGCTCTTTATTGGACACAATAACAGCAAAAAGTTAACATGGACCCAGAACAGCAGCTTTACACACCCAAGATAGTGAACATTACAACTGCTGTGATAGAGATGTATGAAGACATCTGAGGCTCTTCATTGGACACAACAACAGAAAATTGACATAGACCCAGAGCAGCAGCTTTACACACCCAAGATAGAGAACATTGGGACTGCTGTGATAGAGATGTATGAAGACATCTGAGGCTCTTCATTGGACACGACAACAAAAACAGAAAATTGACATGGACCCAGAGCAGCAGCTTTACACACCTAAGATAGAGGACATTGCGACTGCTTTGATTGAGATGTATGGAGACATCTGAGGCTCTTCATTGGACACAACAACAACATATATAAAAGACATGCTCTCTACACTCATTTTAAAAAAAAAAACTTAAAAGAAATAGAAAAGTTGTAAATTATCTTTTTTATGGAAACCGCTCAGAAAACATGTACAATATTGTTAGGAGGACAGAGTTTCCTGGTATTCCCTCTTATCTGGACTGAACGGACCGGTCGGGATAAACAGTGGCGCCACGTGGAAAGGGAAAAACTCAGTTCTCTCCTTGTGCTCTAACTGCTGGGTCAATTTGGCTCATGTACATAGTAACTCAACTCCGCCTTTACCAGTCCCAAGCCCGGATGAAAAAGGAGGAGGGGGATCAGTAACAAGCCCTCTAAAAAACCTGGGCTCAGCTGACCCGGCTGATAGTACCCTGTAAGGGCTCCAGGGATACAGGATGAGCAGCGTTTGTACTCCATGTTAGGAGCGGCTGCACATGGCGTCTGTTCCACATGTCAGAGGCGGCCATTTCTTTTGGAGCTAAGTCGGCCTGCCACTGAGTAGTGCTCCCAGTCTTAATGACAAAGGCAGACGCATTCTACTTCACCCAGTCATGATGGTTGTCAAACAGACACAATCAGGGGTCACAACTTGATACCCTAATATGATTGAGTGGAGATAAGAAGAAGAAGAAGACATAGTAACTTTTATATTTAAAATCTTTCCGATAACTAATTAAATAAATATTTAAAGTAATTCGGAAGCCTATTTGATAATTTTCCTCGCGACAATCTCAATGAAGAGTAGAGCAAGGTGAATGACCCTATAAAACTGCGACCTGACGAAACAATATCACGGCCAGGTAATTGGTGATACAGTAAATTGATGTCTTTCTGCTATAGTTAGAATTCCTTCGGAATTGCAGATAATGGGGACAAGAGTCACTTACTCGAGGTTTACGATACCGAGAGAGTTGATCTGGTCGCTGATGGAGACGTTCAGTGGGAAGCTGGACGCTGGATGGAGCCGAGTTGCCGCACAGACAAGGATAAGACCTGCACTGGCACTTCACTGGCTGTTGACAGACGTCACAGGCTGATTGGCAGCAGGGGACTGGTGGCGGCCAGAACTTGGTGTAGTCGATGGGAACTGACCTGGCAACGCAACCTTACGATGGTTGACAGAATTATGAGGACAAATATCACATCCCTCACATACACTCATGGACAAAACTTCTCAACATTACACTCATGGACAAAACATCTCAACATACACTCATGGACAAAACACCCTCACATACACTCATGGACAAAACTTCCCTTACATACACCCATGGACAAAACTTCCCTACATATACACTCATGGACAAAACTTCCCTACATACAATCATGGACAAAACTTCCCTACATACACTCATGGACAAAACTTCCCTACATACAATCATGGACAAAACTTCCCTACATACACTCATGGACAAAACTTCCCTACATACACTCATGGACAAAACATCGCAACATACACACATGAACAAAACATCTCAACATACACACATGGACAAAACATCTCAACATACTGTTGCACCAGGTTGCGGCTTGGCAGACTCTTCAGCCTTGATTCTCTCCTGTGCTGGGTCTTGCATCTTACCAGAGCGTGTTTCAACCATCCTACAAATTTATAAAAGGGAATAATGAGATAAGTCTACTTTATGTAGCCACCAGAATCCTTTATTTATTTTCTCACATCAAAGAGAGCAGTGAAGTCACAGTGTACCTAAATACAAATGATGATAATCTAAAAATAATCTGTTTTAAATAAATATCATAGAATATAAAAATAAATAAATATATAATTTAAATTTCAAATATATTAAAAATAATATAATAAATACGCCATTAATCATGATGTAACACTTCCCCCTCTCCAGAGGTCGTCACGTCCTCGTGAGTTACCTCATCAATTCTCTCAAAATAGGGTTTGAGTCTTGAGACATGGACAATCAATGGGTCTTGGCCAGGATTATCTTTCGACTCAATTAAGTAATTTACGTTAGACAGCTTCTTTAATATTCGATATGGGCCAAAATATTTTCTCAATAGTTTTTCGCATTTTCCGATTTTCCTGACTGGTGTCCAAACTGCCACTAAATGTCCTGGTTCATAGATTTTCTCATTGTGTTTTTTGTCATAGTTTCTTTTCATTCTTTCCTGAGTTTTCTCTGTGTTGTTAATGACTACCTGTCTCGTCCTTGCTATTTTATCTAAGTAGTTTTCTATATATTCGTCGTAATCGTCCATGTTACTGTCCGTTGGGATATTCTCGTCGTCTAAGAGGGACATGGGTTCCCTTCCAAACAACAGGAAAAATGGAGAGTAGCCTGTGGTTTCTTGAATCGTGGTATTATACGCGTGGGTGATAAAAGGGAGGATTTCATCCCAGTTCTTTTGGTCTGTGTTCACATACATGCTGATCATATTGATTAAAGTTCTATTTAGCCGTTCCGTTAGTCCGTTAGTCTGGGGGTGGTAGCTCGTTGTGAAGCAGTGTTTCACTTTGCACATTTTCATTACCTCCTTCATCAAATTGCTGTCTGTCCTCCATGTTAGGAGCGGCTTCTTCCGAGGAAGGTGATGGCCGGCATGCGCCCTCGGGCTAGATCTTTTGATCGACAGATATCACCAACTGATGACCAAATATCCTTTAGGATATCCTGGTCTTTACAGCACTAATCCGGTGCACAGAGGAGGCCCTGGAGTGGATTCGTCACCTCGACATTCCACTCTAGAGAAACTTGCCAACATTGTTGTATTGTGCTGTAAAAAACAATATCATACGCAATATATATATATATATCAAATTGCTAGTGAATTGTGAACCTCTATCGCTAATAAGAAATCTTGGGGCCCCGTGACGTAAAATAATATGTTCGATTAAAAATGTAGAGACTTCTTTCACGTTTGCTTCTGATACTGCCTTTGTTTCAGCATACTTGGTATAATAATCAGTCAACACAATTATCCACTTCCTTCTTCTTTTCGTTGATGGCAAGGGGCCAACAAAGTCAATTCCGATTCATTCAAAAGGGTATTTAGCTGGGGGAATAGGTTGTAGAAGTCCAGAAGGCAAGTGATTTGAACCTTTCCGACTTTGGCAAAGATGGCACGTCTTTACAAATTCTGAAACATCTTTCAACATGGAAGGCCAATAGTATTTATTCTTCAATCGGTAAGTGGTTCTGGCGACGCCCAGATGGCCATTCAGCATATGGTTGTGGTATTCACTCATGACTTCCTTCCTTCTCTTCTTTGGCACTACCAGCAACCATGCCCTACCTTCAGGATTTGGATTTTTCTTGTAGAGACACCCATTTTCTTCTTTGAAGTTCTGTGTAATTGAACGCTTGTTTCCACTAAGGTTCTCCTTAATATTCTCAATAAAATCATCCTTTTCGTCTATTATTTGATTCAGAAATAGTCTTTCATAATCTTCGTCCCATTCGTTTTCAGGTAAGGGTCCTCTAGATAGACCATCAGCGTCCAGATGTTTTTTACCCGATTTATGTATGATTTCGAAATTATATTCCTGAATCTTCAGTGCCCATCGTGCTAATCGGCCGGTCGGATCTTTCAGATTCTTAAGCCAGCATAGTGCGTGATGATCAGTTACGATTTTGAAGTGCCTTCCATATAGGTAGGGTCGTAACTTGGACATTGACCACACAACAGCTAGACATTCTTTTTCGGTAGTCGAATAATTTTGCTCAGGTTTGCTCAGTGTTCGACTTAAATATGAGATAACTTTTCTTTATCGCCGAACTTTTGGACTAATGTTGCACCCAGGCCGATGTTAGATGCGTCAGTATGAATGTAAGTAATTGCATTCGGGTCAAAGTGCCCTAAGATTGGAGGATTTATCAATGCTACTTTAAGGGTTTGAAATGCTTTCTCTTGATTTTCTGTCCAGGTAAAAGGTACATTCTTTTTTATAAGACTGGTTAATGGATCGGCAATTTTTGAAAAACCTTTGATAAATTTTCTATAATATGAGCACATTCCTAAAAATGATTGAACTTCTTTTATCTTTTTGGGCCGAGGAAAATCTCTAATAGCCTTGATATTATGCTCCGCTGGTTTTATACCATGTTGATTAGTTATATGGCCAAGAATCTCCAGTTCTTCGAAAGCAAATTGGCATTTTTTGTTGTTCAATTTTAAATTAGCCTCGCGAAAACATTTTAAAACAGCTTCTATTCTTTTGAGATGTGTTGAAAAATCCGAGCTATAAATGATTACGTCATCCAGATAACATAAGCAAATTTGCCATCTAAGATTACCAAGCATATTTTCCATGTTCCTCTCAAATGTAGCAGGGGCATTGCATAGACCAAAGGGCATTACGTTGAACTCATATAGGCCATGTGCTGTAGTGAAGGCTGTCTTTTCTTTATCTTTCTCCTCAACCTCTACTTGCCAATATCCTGATTTAAGGTCAATTGCTGAAAAGTATTTGGATCCTTGAAGTGTATCCAATACTTCATCAATTCTGGGAATTGGGTAAACATCCTTCACTGTTACATCATTCAATTTTCTGTAGTCAACGCAAAATCTGTACTTACCATCTCGCTTCTTGACCAAGATTACAGGGAAGGACCATGGACTCGAGGATGGTCTAATTATGCCGTCTCTGAGCATTTCATCAATTTGTTCTTTTATGATTTCTCGCTCTTTCGCGCTCACCCTATACGGCTTGTGTTTGATCGGTTTCGCGCCTTCTGTATCGATCCGATGTTTCGCTAAGTCCCGACGAAAACAAATCCTCGTACCTTTCCAAAACTTGTTTCAATTGCTCCTTTTCCGTATATGCTAAATTTTTGTTTATCTGAAATTGGGGTTCTTCATGCTCTTTTTGTTCACTTTCTTCCATAAGATTCACTTCGGCTGGCTGGCTTCCAAAGCACAATGTTTGGTTTTTTAATATTTTTAATGGTCGAGGGTAAGGGTTTGTTATCCAGATATATGTTTCCTTATTCACAACATTTATTAAGCTTCTCGCTAGTCGAAGTCCATTTGTTTGAAACATTTTATGGTTCTCCTCGATGATGTATTCGCCATCCTCTGCTTCTACAAATGCATTAATCAATTTAATAGAAAGTTCTGGTATAATGGCATCCTTTGCACTTTTTATTTTCTTCTGTTGATATTTGATTACGTCACGATTTTCTGTCAAGTCATATTTGATTATTTCACGCTGACAATCAATTTTTGCGTTCATTTTCTTAAGAAAATCACGTCCAAGTATAAATATTCGCAAATGTGTTCTCATTATCACAAATTGATGTGTAATTGTTTTGTCATCAAATTTTATATTTAAAATAATATTTCCTACGATATCTAATTCTTTGCCATCGGGTCCGGAGCACATTTTATCAGGATTTATTATTTCAAGACCTGTGTTAAGAGCTGTACTAAGGTCGACCACTGAAAGATCGGCGCCTGTATCAATCAAAGCTTCGCAGATACCGATTCTATCCACGTTAATGTTCATTTTATATTTGGGGTCTAACTTTTTAATTCCATTTATGGTCGACTTGCTTTGATTGACGGACTCAGGCGCGATGTTTAGTTTAAATCTTCTAATGCAGCATATCTATTCCTTGTAGGGATACTCGAGTACGGGCTATTACTTACGTCAGAGTAGAGCAGAGGTCTCGACTTCTGAGTTCCATTATCCATTCGGATTTCTTCTTCGACCTTGTCTTGTGTAACTATGGGGTCCTCTTCCACAATTCTTACAAACCTGACTCTGCAATACCGCGCTACGTGTCCTGGCTTGTTACACTTGAAACATATTGGTCTCCCGTCTTCTGTCCTATTCCTATTTGAATTTGGATTCTTATTGTATGTTTTACTTGGGTAGACCGGTTTTGGCTCAGGATTGGGAGTGTAAGATCGTCTAAGGGCAGATACCTGGGGCAGAGGCTTGTTCTGGTAATACCTCGGAGTGGGGGCCTGGGGCTTGGAGGTGTTCTGGTAGTACCTCGGAGCGGGGGCCTGGGGCTTGGAGGTGTTCTGATATGGTCTTCTGAACGACGTAGCATTCTTCTATTGCTCTTGATGATGGGGACGAGGAGAGCGTGGTCCATTATAAAGAGCTTTTGATTTTTCTGCACGTTCTTGGTAATTCTTTTCGAACAAATCCAGCTTTTTACAAATTTCTAGAAGTTCATTGGTATTTTTAGGAGGGTTTAGGTGAAGGGCAAAAGAGTATTCTTTCTTTAACCCTCCAATAACCCAGTTTATTTTAGTCTCTTCTTCCATTTGGGGGTCGACCTTGTTGCACAGTACAAGGATATCCTCTGCGAACCTGATTGCAGGTTCATTCCACTGTTGTATCCTGTTTAATCTCATCCTCATTTCTTCTTTGTTGGCGTCTGAGGCAAAATCCTCAATTAGGCGGCTCTTGAAATTTTCCCAGCTGGTGAAACTTACTTTGTGTAGGTTTAGCCAGGTTTTGGCGCTACCAATCATATTCATGGCAGCATAACGGGAGATAATGTAGTCTGCCCAATGGTACAGGAAGCCAATTTCTTCAAGAGATTCAATCCATGGGCGAGGGTCTTCTGTTCCATCATACTTGGGGATGTCGATGTTGGGATTCAGGACAACTGGGTCGGAACTAGCATCTCTACCAATTGTTGCACCAGGTTGCGGCTTGGCAGACTCTTCAGCCTTGATTCTCTCCTGTGCTGGGTCTTGCATCTTACCAGAGCGTGTTTCAACCATCCTACAAATTTATAAAAGGGAATAATGAGATAAGTCTACTTTATGTAGCCACCAGAATCCTTTATTTATTTTCTCACATCAAAGAGAGCAGTGAAGTCACAGTGTACCTAAATACAAATGATGATAATCTAAAAATAATCTGTTTTAAATAAATATCATAGAATATAAAAATAAATAAATATATAATTTAAATTTCAAATATATTAAAAATAATATAATAAATACGCCATTAATCATGATGTAACAATACACACATGGACAAAACATCTCAACATACACACATGGACAAAAAATCGCAACATACACTCATGGACAAAACATCTAAACCTACACTCATGGACAAAACATCGCAACATACACACATGGACAAAACATCTCAACATACACTCATGGACAAAACATCTCAACATACACTCATGGACAAAACTTAAGAAAGTGGAAAGTCTTTGTCGACAGTCGTCTGTATTTTTTAAAAGACAGAGGCAATTTTGTTCCCACTTGGTTATCTCGTATATCTTCAATAATGGTTACTGTATCAAATATCTTTCAGGGTCATTGACTGAATTCCGATATACATGTTGAAAGGTACAACTTCCTTAAGTTTTGTCCTTGAGTGTATCTTTCAGAGTTATTGTCTCAATCCCGATATACATGCTGAAAGGTACAACTTCCTTAATTTTGTCCATGAGTGTATCTTTCAGAGTTATTGTCTGAATCCCGATATACATGGTAAAAGGTACAACTTCCTTAAGTTTTGTCCATGAGTGTATCTTTCAGAGTTATTGTCTGAATCCCGATATACATGCTGAAAGGTACAACTTCCTTAAGTTTTGTCCATGAGTGTATCTTTCAGAGTTATTGTCTGAATCCCGATATACATGTTGAAAGGTACATCTTCCTTAAGTTTTGTCCATGAGTATAAATAGAGTAATGGTCCGGATTTGGAAGTAAAGACGTTCAAATTATCCAAAGTTCTACTGTAATTACCATTGTGAATACAATGATAGTCACCTGACAAAGGACTCCGGCATCCAGGTTGTCGAGTATCCCTCGGCAGTAGTGAAACCTCCCTGAGGGACAAAAGACTGACGATAGCCGTTGACACGACACATCTTTGGGCCACAGTAGCTGCAGAAGAGTTGTTGTCCTGCCGGGTACATCAATCGAGGCGAGAGTGGACGACGACATTTGGGATTGGCTGGGGACACATCACTCTATTTAATTACATAACACCCACACATACAGCTTTATTAAGACCACAGGTCTAATACAGATTCACCACAGGAAGGAAGCATACTCCAGGCTTTCATATAGATATACATACAGCTTTATTAAGACCACAGGTCTAATACAGATTCACCACAGGAAGGAAGTATAGATGGAGCTCCTATACTCCAGGCTTTCATATAGATACACACATACAGCTTTATTAAGACCACTGGTCTTATACAGATTCACCACAGGAAGGAAGCATAGATGGAGTTCCAATACTCCAGTCTTTCATATAGATATACACATACAGCTTTATTAAAACCACCGGTCTTATACAGATTCACCACAGGAAGGAAGCATAGATGGAGCTCCTATACTCCAGGCTTTCATATAGATACATACATACAGCTTTATTAAAACCACCGGTCTTATACAGATTCACTACAGGAAGGAAGCATAGATGGAGCTCCTATACTCCAGGCTTTCATATAGATATACATACAGCTTTATTAAGACCACTTGTCTTATACAGATTCACCACAGGCAGGAAGCATAGATGGATCTCCTATACTCCAGGCTTTCATATAGATATACATACAGCTTTATTAAAACCACCGGTCTTATACAGATTCACCACAGGAAGGAAGCATAGATGGAGCTCCTATACTCCAGGCTTTCATATAGATATACACATACAGCTTTATTAAGACCACCGGTCTTATACAGATTCACCACAGGAAGGAAGCATAGATGGAGCTCCTATACTCCAGGCTTTCATATAGATATACATACAGCTTTATTAAGACCACTTGTCTTATACAGATTCACCACACGAAGGAAGCAAAGATGGAGCTCCTATACTCCAGGCTTTCATATAGATACACATACAGCTTTATTAAGACCACCGGTCTTATACAGATTCACCACACGAAGGAAGCATAGATGGAGCTCCTATACTCCAGGCTTTCATATAGATATACACACATACAGCTTTATTAAGACCACCAGTCTTATACAGATTCACCACAGGAAGGAAGCATAGATGGAGCTCCTATACTCCAGGCTTTCATATAGATACACACATACAGCTTTATTAAGATCACCAGTCTTATACAGATTCACCACACGAAGGAAGCATAGAAGGAGCTCCTATACTCCAGGCTTTCATATAGATATACACATATGCTTTATTAAGACCACCGGTCTTATACAGATTCACCACAGGAAGGAAGCAAAGATGGAGCTCCTATACTCCAGGCTTTCATATAGATATACACACATACAGCTTTATTAAGACCACCGGTCTTATACAGATTCACCACAGGAAGGAAGCATAGATGCACACATACCAATAACAAAAGTTTTTCAATTATTCTATATAAATATCATTTAGACATTGTACATAGAATATCAGCCCGTTAAAGAACAGTATATTTGCTCGAAAACTTACAAATTCAAATTAAAAATAAACTTTTTACCTGATTTTTATTTTTTATTTTTCAAATAATGTATGGGTAATTATTGTTCACATATGGTAAATTTGTTTGATATAGAATTAGCTTAGGTTGTTTAAGGATACATAAGTATGTTTGTGATATTGCCGTCGTGTGGTAATAATAATAAAAAATAGTTTAGATCAGAATTAGCTTTAATTGTGCTAATGAAGAATATAAAATACATAATTTGAGAAAGTATTACCTGACTTAAGACGGTAAGAATCAATAAAATGATAGATTACATATTTACATATCTACAGAAAGATTTGAGCCGGCCAACGGGAAACAACAACAATAGATTTATCCTAAAGATAGAGGTTGCCGGGCCGGCATTCATATTTCTATGAAAAATAGACACTTCGGCCAGTTCTAATCATTACTGCAATGATATAAATTATTGAATTAAAGGGCTTGGCTCATCACTAGTGAACCCTCTCAGCTCTACCTGGCCGAAGTGTCTATTTTTGATAGAAAACAATAGGTTTATATAGTCTAAAACCGTGATTTTTCTGGTGGTCGACCTTACAGGGTAATTTGATTTGGGAATTATAATTTTGAAGTTATATCCTCCCGATAGTAACATACGCACTCCCAGTTTGGTGCAAATATATTACAGCCACAGACAAAAATAGGATAAACGCATTCATGAGAATCTGCCTTCGGACAAGTATAGGAGCTCCATTCAACCTATCAAACAAGATACTGAAGGAGGACTTGAACCAACCCGATCTAGAAGATATGTACCAAACTTCCGTTAAGAAATTATACTTTCAAATGCAAAACTCAAATAATCCAACCATACAAGATATTCTACAAAATAAAGGAGATATCAATCCCCGATTCCGACGACCCGGCCCTGACACTTAGCCAAGAGCTCATCGCCCAACAGCTGCCCTCCTGCAAGGCCTAGGGGGACCACTTCTACTCCACCAACTCGCCATGTGTAAATAGCCAGGACAAGGTGACTCGCGAGCTGTGCTCGAATGTAACACCTGTAAATTGAGACGAAATAAATAAAAAAAAAATCCCAATGGCCGGCTCAAAACTTTGTACATTATGTAAATAATCTTTTGTTTTCCTTGTTTACTCGCCTTAACCCAGGCAGTACTTTTATCAAACCATGTTTTTTTATATATTCCATAAGTTCAATTAAATCTATTTTGATAACTGATTTTATTTAACCATTGCCACGACTGCTCAACAAATATCTCTATTCTCAAAAAAATCAGCATCAAGTATTAATTCTATATAACTAATTATCAAAATTCAAACAGAATTTTTTTCTATTATAACATATATATAGTAGGACAACTTACAGCAGAAGAAACAGGATCTATGGACACAGAAATTCCCGAAGACAATTTTCTCAGATTCGAAGACTTTCTCGCCACATCTGGCACAGAGGGTGGAGGAGGTGCACTCCGGCGTCCTGGTCATGTCACAGGGCTGCCATCTGGAATCTGGAACACATGTCTTCATCTTTCTTATCTCCACTCAATCATATTAAGGTATCAAGCTTATAGAGCTTGTTGATGATGTCTGCTGGGGATGAGTCTTCTTCTTTCTTATCTCCACTCAATCATATTATGGTATCAAGCCTGTAGAGCTTGTTGATGGTATCTGCTGGGGGTGAGTCTCTTCTTCTTTCTTATCTCCACTCAATCATATTAGGGTATCAAGCCTGTAGAGCTTGTTGATGGTGTCTTTCTGGGGATGAGTCTCTTTTTCTTTCTTATCTCCACTCCATCATATTAGGGTATCAAGCTTGTAGAGATTGTTGATGGTGTGGTTGACGTAGAATGCCTTTGTCATTAAGATTGCGAGTACTACTCAGTAGCAGGCCGACTTAGCTCCAAAAGAAATGGCCGCCTCTGACATGAGGAACAGACGCCATGTGCAGCCTCTTCTAACATGGAGTACAGACTCATCCTGTATCCCTGGAGCCCTTACAGGGTACTATCAGCCGGGCCACCTAAGCTCAGGTTTTTTAGTGAGCTTGTTACTGCTCCCCCTCCTCCTTTTTCATCCGGGCTTGGGACCGGCAAAGGCGAAGTTCATGTCACAAGTCTTAATTATGCAACAGAATTATTTTGTCTGATTCTCTGGTCGTGACTAAAGGACCGCTATCTCTGTATTGGTATTGAGGTGCTTCACTTTGGTTCACTTCATTCAACAATTAGTTGCATATACAATAGATTAATTTAGAAACTGCTTCTGAGATCTTTTCAATCTTTTTTTTTTTAATATTTTAACTGTAGAGTGTTGCTCTGGTATTGTAAAAAATATTTACACTCATGGACAGAACTTAAGTAAGTTTTACCTTTTAGCATGTATTTCGGGATTCAGACAATAACTCTGAAAGATACACTCATGGACAGAACTTAAGTAAGTTGTACCTTTTAGCGTGTATTTCGGGATTCAGACAATAACTCTGAAAGATACACTCATGGACAGAACTTAAGTAAGTTGTACCTTTTAGCATGTATTTCGGGATTCAGACAATAACTCTGAAAGATACACTCATGGACAGAACTTAAGTAAGTTGTACCTTTCAGCATGTATTTCGGGATTCAGACAATAACTCTTAAAGATACACTCATGGACAAAACTTAAGGAGGTTGTACCTTTTAGCATGTATTTCGAGATTCAGACAATAACTCTGAAAGATACACTCATGGACAAAACTTAAAGTTGTACCTTTTAGCATGTATATCGGGATTCAGACAATAACTCTGAAAGATACACTCATGGACAAAACTTAAGGAAGTTGTACCTTTTAGCATGTATTTCGGGATTCAGATAATAACTCTGAAAGATACACTGATGGACAAAACTTAAAGAAGTTGTAACTTTTAGCATATATTTCGAGATTCAGACAATAACTCTGAAAGATACACTCATGGACAAAACTTAAGGAAGTTGTACCTTTTGCCATGTACATCGGGATTCAGACAATAACTCTGAAAGATACACTCATGGACAAAACTTAAAGAAGCTGTACCTTTTGCCATGTACATCGGGATTCAGACAATAACTCTGAAAGATACACTCATGAACAAAACTTAAGTAAGTTGTACCTTTTAGCGTGTATTTCGGGATTCAGACAATAACTCTGAAAGATACACTCATGGACAAAACTTAAAGAAGTTGTATCTTTTAGCATGTATTTCGGGTTTCAGACAATAACTCTGAAAGATACACTCATGAACAAAACTTAAGGAAGTTGTACCTTTTAGCATGTATTTCGGGATTCAGACAATAACTCTTAAAGATACACTCATGGACAAAACTTAAGGAGGTTGTACCTTTTAGCATGTATTTCGAGATTCAGACAATAACTCTGAAAGATACACTCATGGACAAAACTTAAAGTTGTACCTTTTAGCATGTATATCGGGATTCAGACAATAACTCTGAAAGATACACTCATGGACAAAACTTAAGGAAGTTGTACCTTTTAGCATGTATTTCGGGATTCAGATAATAACTCTGAAAGATACACTCATGGACAAAACTTAAAGAAGTTGTACCTTTTAGCATATATTTCGAGATTCAGACAATAACTCTGAAAGATACACTCATGGACAAAACTTAAGGAAGTTGTACCTTTTGCCATGTACATCGGGATTCAGACAATAACTCTGAAAGATACACTCATGGACAAAACTTAAGGAAGTTGTACCTTTTGCCATGTACATCGGGATTCAGACAATAACTCTGAAAGATACACTCATGAACAAAACTTAAGGAAGTTGTACCTTTTAGCGTGTATTTCGGGATTCAGACAATAACTCTGAAAGATACACTCATGGACAAAACTTAAAGAAGTTGTATCTTTTAGCATGTATTTCGGGTTTCAGACAATAACTCTGAAAGATACACTCATGAACAAAACTTAAGGAAGTTGTACCTTTTAGCGTGTATTTCGGGATTCAGACAATAACTCTGAAAGATACACTCATGAACAAAACTTAAGGAAGTTGTACCTTTTAGCATGTATTTCGGGTTTCAGACAATAACTCTGAAAGATACACTCATGAACAAAACTTAAGGAAGTTGTACTTTTAGCATGTATTTCGGGATTCAGACAATATCTCTGAAAGATATTACAGTGACCTTTATTGAAGACATACTAGATAACCAAGTGTGAACAATATTGCTTCTGTCTCCTCAAAAAAACAGACTACTGGCGACATCAAAGATTTTCCATTTCCTTGAGTTTCGTCCATGAATTTAAATGGTTTTTTTTTTCAAGTTTATATACAACAACAACAACAAAAAGGCTTTTATTAGGGCCCATTGCCCTGTATGGATTCGCCATACAACAACAAAATAAAACAGTAATTTTTCCTCTCTTTCCCCATGTGTACGTGAGCCTTTGTTTGTAAAGGAATTTAGTTGCACATCTGTTCTAAAACTTTCCTCACTACCTCTTTTGTGTATGAATCTATTTACAATTGATCTGTAGAAATTATAGAGTTCTATTGCTATATTTTTCTTTTCTGAAATAGTTCTCAGCGTCTGCAGTGGGTTGCTAAATCTTCAGAAGGTGTTTTTCAAGTTTATATGTTTATACAAATATTAATTCTTTAATTCAATAATTGTGATTTTTAATCAAAGACAGAAATTACTTCCTTAATTCTTCCTGATAAAAGACCTAACGTTTTGAACAGAAATGGAATCATTGAAATATTTGTATTATGACGTATAGGCATATTTTACAAAAACAACTTCATTATTTTATAACTCTAGCTCTCAGATATATATTTTTATTTTCCGAATATAAAATAGACCTATAATACAATATAATACACTGCGGCCTGTGATTGTAAAACGACACTTGAACTACACCGCATGAGTTTCTTTTAACGCAAAATCTAAATTTTATTTTCAAGGTGAAATATCGACTATTTCTAATCTTTTTTTTTTTTTTTTGGATGAGGTATGAAAATTTTAATTATGAAGAGTAATGACAACCGGAAAAATGAAAGTGTCCAGGGATGGGAATCGAACCCACAATGTTCCGCTTACCGGGCAGATGCCATGTCCACATAAAATAGACCTATTTAACGATTTCTAAATGAGTTTATAAGAAATATATATTTCCACACATACATTTTTGAGACATTATTATATATTTTTAAATATTAGATAGTAAAAAAGACATATATTGGATTAAATAAAAGATTTATTTGCCAATATTTAGGCTGGTTGAACGCCAACCTTTATCGAAGTATTTCATTTTTGTATACAACAAACTCAGCGCCGCATAGTGTTATAATATCACAGTTGAATACAATTAAAATACAAAGTAGGTGGGGGGAATTTGTGCAATTTGCGGCGCTGAGTTTGTGTTTATAAAAATGTAATGCCTCGATAAAGGTTGGCATTCAGCCAGCCGAAATATTGGCAAATAAATCTTTTATTCAATCCAATATATGCCTTTTTACTATCTAATGATTTAAGTATGGATTTGTGCTATTTTCAGAACGATTTAAAAATATATAGGAAGATTTTTTTTTTTTTTCATAATATTTTTATATACAAGGTGAGTTCAATAAATAAGGTGAATTATAATTTATTTGAAAAAATAAAAACGATATTAAAAATTAGGACTTGATTTATTCAAAATAATCACCTTGGCTTTCTATACATCGTCTCCATCGTTCTGGCAACTTGTAAATTCCCTCTTTATAGGCACTCTTAGGAAGCGTGTGAAAAAATCTTGCACCACTTTCTGGACATCTTCATCCGAGTCAAATCGCTTTCCCTTTAACTCCTTCTTTAGTAGTCCAAAAAGGAAATAGTCAGAGAGGGCTAGGTCTGGACTATATTCAGGATGTTCTAAAACTTCAAACCTAATTTAATGATTGTAGATACAGTTTTACACATGTATGCGGCCTTGCATTATCATGAAGGAAGAGAACACCTGTACTAAGCTTCCCTCTTCTTTTGTTTCTTATACCGGGCTTTAGCTTATTTACAAGAATGTCACAATAAAGGTCGCTGTTCATACGTTGCCTTAAGGATAAAAAATCAAGACAGATTGGTCCATCAACATCCCAAAAAAATTGTTAACAAAACTTTACCGGCCGAACGTTGAGACCTGATTTTTTTTTTTTTGGTCTTGGAGAGTCGCCATTTTTGAACTCGTTAACCCATTTATAAATGTTTTTTGAGACAAACAAGACTCACCATAGATATTTTCATTCTTTGGCATATTTGAGATGTTTGAATACCTTCTGCATTCAAGAAACGAATAACTGCACGTTGTTCAAGCGTGCTGCAATCCTTCAAGGGAGCTTCCATTTTAGTTTATTTATAAGTCTCGCGCCGCGCGTGGGAAAAAAGAACAGAACACCTTAAATAGTCTCTCGATGATATATTTTAATATTCTGTGGTTTAAATTATTTTTGCTTTTTTAAATTTTAAGAAATAAGATAATTCACCTTATTTATTGATCCCCCCTTGTATATTACAAACACTGATTTTACCATGGTTTAATTTCTCCTAGTATCGAGTTTAAATATATATATATATATAGTAGAACTTCAATTTGAGGACACTCAGGCTAGAGGACACCTCTCTACAAAGGGCAGTTTTAATTTGCAAAATTACCATTTTTACAATTTAACAACTCTCTGGTAAGAGGACACCTCTCTACAAAGGACAGTTTTCATTTGCAAAATTACCATTTTTACAATTTAAAAACTCTCTGGTAAGAGGACACTCTCTACAAAGGACAGTTTTCATTTGCAAAATTACCATTTTTACAATTTAACAACTCTCTGGTAAGAGGACACCTCTCTACAAAGGACAGTTATCATTTGCAAAATCACCATTTTTACAATTAAAACAATTCTCTGGTAAGAGGACACCTCTCTACAAAGGACAGTTTTCATTTGTAAAATTACCATTTTTACTATTTAGCAACTCTCTGGTAAGAGGACACCTCTCCACAAAGGACAGTTTTCATTTGTAAAATTACCATTTTTACTATTTAGCAACTCTCTGGTAAGAGGACACCTCTCCATAAAAGACAGTTTTCATTTGCAAAATTACCATTTTTACAATTTAGCAACTCTCCGGTAAGAGGACACCTCTCTACAAAGGACAGTTTTCATTTGCAAAATTACCATTTTTACAATTTAGCAACTCTCCAGTAAGAGGACAACTCTCCCTAAAGAACACTTTGGCTCTGCAATTAGGTGTCCTTTACAGTGAGGTTCTACTGTATTTAGCAACTCTCCAGTAAGAGGACACCTCTTCCTAAAGGACACTTTGGCTCTACAATTAGGTGTCCTTTACAGGGAGGTTGTTTTTCTGTATATTCATATCTGTTCATTTTCTGTGGTGTCGCTGGCGACCCGCTGGAGATCTTCCACCAAACTCTGCATCGATGACAGAAACACGATGTACATTGTACATAGCATATGTCCAATTATTTTTTCCATTTATCAATAAGGTATTTGGATAAACAATGGTTTAATATTTCCTCTTATTATCAAATAATTCTGCCTTTCATCTTGATATTAATTCAATATATATTGTTTTAATAAATTTACCTTTTATTTTTTCTCCGCATTTTTTATAGAATTTTGTTACCATGGCTTTTTTTTCTCAAAATTTTAAATTATAATGAGAGGTTATCTCTTTGATTTACAAATTTTTGGGAATGAAATATCAAGCAATGTTGATATAATAGCTTGAAATGTTTGATTCAACATAGATATGTATGATATATGAACAAATATTTTCAAACCAAATAAATCGGGAAACTTCTGTGAATTCTCAAGTTACTTATTACTTATTTTCTCTCTCTATAATCCCATGCGCAACATTAAAGTTGTTGATGGTTGATATTCAACAACAACAACAACAAAAAGCCTTTATTTAGGGTCACTGACCCTATACAGGATTCACCAGAGGTATGCATAAGAACAAAGCAGTGAGACAAAGGAAATAACGATATAGACAAAAGAAAAAAAAAAGAAAAAAACAAGAAAGAGAAAGAGGGAAGCAAGAAAAACAACACAAAAAGAGTAGCAGTAAGATAGTGAGGAGTGAGTGTCATTTGGCCTTCTTCTGAGATATGGACTTGTGGAAACCATAAAACGCCGTAGCAATATACTTATTCTGGGTCATATTGTCAATTATTGATGGAAGTGAAGCACAGAGTTGCCCGATGGATGATATTCATGTACCTAAAGACATTCCTCTGTCGTCAATTATGCTTCATAACCATGCATTATGCCCATCACCCTAGTCAAAAACCTTTACTAGTGTTGATAAAGAATTAGCCACAATACCATTTTGGCAAATTGAAACAAAAAGTCAACATGTATAGCATGGTTTCGGGTTATAGTCCTCATCAGTACAGGGGTGGCTTCGATTTCATGGTATCCTATGAGAAGGGTTATAATATCGGTTGAATGACTTGACCTGATATACTTCAATCTCCGATAAACAAGCAATTCCAGGAGAATCCATGATTATTCTTGTTTTAATAGATCGCTCACTGAAGGTTCTTCTTAAAATTGTTGCGTCGTACTCAGATGCTGTTCGTGTTCTTTGTCTAATCAGGATGCCACAAAGATGTGATTTCGAAGAGATGCAGCAAAATTTATCGCTTTATTATACGTAGCACTAAACAGAAGTACAATCAGTGGGACTTACCTTCAACTCCCCGTCAGAAGGATCCTTGGCGCCGTGGATGTCACTCTTGTGAAGCTTCCCGCTCCACACTGTACATGTCCAGCCTGGATTACACCGTCTTGTAGGCCGCTCCGATGCCAGACTCTCCTGGCACCGTCTTGCAGGATCATCCACACGCCTGGAGACAACTCCCCACGTCTTCTACTTGCCGCAGATGTCACCAGACTGGCCGTTGTCCTCCCTCCACGCTGGAATGTCGTTTTTGGCGTCTCACACATGGCAGCTGGAGTCCACCCCTCTTTCCCCAACTTTACTCTGGAATCTTGGCTTTGGCATCCATATTACAATATATATATAGATTGCACCTAAAGAGACACTTCTCCCTTCAATTATGTAACAGAATACGATGCATTATATCTATCACCCTAGTAAAAAACCTTCGACCAATTACATAATTCCTTTTGTAGGAGGTTATGAAATTGAAGCCGTCCCTGTACTGATGAGGTCCATAACCCGACACCATGGTATACAGGTTGTTGGCTTTTGTCTGAATTAGCCAAAACTGGTGCTGTGTATGGTAGGTAAGGTTGTGTGTAAGGTAATGAACATAATGCATCGTTCAGAAACATAATTAAAGGAAGAGTACGGGTACAGAATGATACGAGTGGCAATGGTTTAAATATATGTGGCAATATGATAATAATGTGGGGAGAGAGAAATAATCACACGACGAATTGGTAGAGGAATAACCCAGGCAACCAGCGAGAGAGAGGGAGCGCGCGCGGATGTCACTGTGTAAGGTAACTCTTTATAATCCTATATTCAGTAGAACATCTTAAAAGCGAGGATAATCCTAGACCAGGGGTGGCGAACCTTTTTATATTAGAAGGCCAATTTTCATTTTACCATTTTTGAGAAGGCCGCATCCATATATATAAATATATGTACGATTTAATTAAAGGGATTTATATACAAAATTAAAATAAATAATTTTCTTTGCAATTAAATAGTTTATAGTGGTATAGTTATGTACTTCATTTTTAGCACGACACTTGAATTACTTTCAGAAATTTAAATACTTAAATTTACTATATTAAATATATTATATATTATATGACATTCGTATTAGATATTTTCGATAAAATAATTAAAGTAATTGAAAACTGCGAAACAAAAATTATAATTTTGAATTTATGAAAAGGCCACATTTTGGGCAAGAAAAGGCCACATGCGGCCTTAAGGCCGCATGTTCGCCACCCCTGTCCTAGACTATCCTAGAATTTTTTTATTTTAACAACCCTAAAACCCACTATGAACATATACCAATCCAACACCAAAGATAGGTGTTGGAAGCAACAGTATACAACAACCTTCACAGCATACTCTGCAGCGGAGCTAGAAACACGATGTACATTATACATAGCATATGTCCAATTATTTTTTTCATTTATCAATAAGGTATTTGAAGAAACAATGGTTTACTTTTTCTTGTTTAATATGTTTATAACTGATTCTGTTTTAAAAAAATGTAAATCGACGCAATTATCTCTAGCCGGGATATCGCGTTTTGTGTGTTGAAATAAAAGCATTAATAGAAAGATACCAGATATATCTATACATATAAATTGAAAGGATTTAAAAGCACGAATGTTTCTTTTATACATAATACATACTTCTACTGCCCTTACTGCAATGAAAATATATTGGGAAGGCTTGGCTCATCAGTGGTGAACCCTTCCAGCGGTTTCGCCAAGAATATAGATATATCTATAACCAAGTTTTATACTAATCCTGCTCATCCATTTTGAATTTCTTGTTTCTTTTACATGTGTTTCCTGCCATCCATAGTATATGATTGAATTTATATATTTGTTCTACATATATATTATCAATACTTTCACACTTTGTATAATAATTTTAGCAATTTAGATCAGAAAAAATAGAATTATGTAAAGAAATTGTCATTAAAGTATACATATATGTCATAATATATGCTCTTCCAGAAATAATAAAGTAAACCTACAGTCAACGAGAGAGAGACGTCGATAGAAGGCAACTAAGTTACGGGCATTTTGAACCACTGGCCACATGCCGGAGGGGGCTTTTCTTGGAACCTCAGTACTATTTTTACACAGTCGGGGGGTGGTGGCGACACAAAACGGTCGTTCCGCAGTGACATCCGCACGCGCTCCCTCTCTCTCGCTGGTTGCCTGGGTTATTCCTCTACCAACTCGTCGTGTGATTATTTCTCTCTCCCCACATTATTATCATATTGCCACATATATTTAAACCATTGCCACTCGTATCATTCTGTACCCGTAGAAGGGCGTTTTGCTCAGAAGCTTGTACAATTGTCTTCTTATATAAAGAATCTCTTCTCCCTGACTTGTGGATAGGGAGATTATTGTGTTGTCTATATTCTCCTAATCTCATTATGATAAGATTGTATGGGTGGAATTTTCAACAAATCACATTCAAAAAATTATTAGACCAGCCCTGGTCAACCTAAATGACGCCACTGGCCGCACGGATTCGTAAACAAGGTCTAAAAACTTTAACTATATCAAAATTTTAACTTTAAAATGTATTAAAATATTTTAAATTTAAAAAATATTATATTTATTTCAATATATTTTCTGTTTTTGAATATACAGACTAGAAATGAAAGTTACAAAAAATATATATAAAGTTAAATGGCGAGTCGCAAATTTTTTTACGGCGGGCCGCGGGTTGGCCAGGCCTGTATTAGACGATTGATTTTTAATTATTCCTAGAATATTGGTCGAATTTCATTATAAATCAATTAAAGTCAACCACGTGCACGTTTTAGGCTGTTAGCTTTTCGGAAGCATGGGTTAGTGTTTATCTCAGCGACCAAAAAGGTTGATTATATAGACTTCATATAAAATCAAGAAATGTGTGTGAATATTAAGGCGATTTAATGTTCCTTCTTTTCTGTTCTTCTTTAAACTTCTACTCAAACCTTGTATTTATTCAATTGTTTATGTAAAATAGTATCTGAATTTAGTGTTGTTTCTTTACGCAAGCATTCCTTGTGGGGATATCTCGTCTGATTTGATTATAGTAAATGAATAATTAGTTCAAAAGAGTGTTATAAACAAATTGATACCAGTATAATAACAATTATAATATGATGCACTAGCGCGCCATCTGTTATCAAAATTCGAAACTATTTTAAAGGCGTAAGATTCTTTTTGAAATTAAACAATTTCTACTACCCTTACTGCAATGGAATGACCCTCCCATTAATTTTTTCCATTGCAGTAAGGGCAGTAGAAATTGTTTAATTTCAAAAAGAATCTTACGCCTTTAAAATAGTTTCGAATAATAAAAAATTTACAATTTTTCATAGGGATAACATAAATATAATGTAATATCCAGGATATTTAAATCAATTTGTATTAATATAATGAATTTAAGAAAAAAATAGGTAAATGTACTTGAAATATATTTTTACATACACGACGATGTACAAAGGAGGCTAGAACCGTTCCCCACCTGTTGACCGGGGCGCGAATGGACCAATCAGAAGGAAGCCCATCTGACAATTTTTTTTTTTTTTTTGACAATTGAAACAAATTTTATTGACTTCATGTCAATAATTTACATTTAAAAAGGGGAGAGAGAGAGAGAAATAAATAAACTAAACTATAAATGATCATGCGGGGGAGGTGCCCCGGCGAGTGAGCCTTCTTTCCCAGGCGATGAGCGGGTGGTCAGCCCAACCTGTACCAAGTACCGGTAGATGATGGATTTGGCCGACGCCAGAATGGCCAGGTCGTCATCTTCGAGGCCAGACCCGAAAATCCAGGTCTGCAAGTCAGGGGGTCGCCCGAGGACACTGAAGGCTTCAATGATGAGGGGCCTGATACGCCTGCAGCTCCAGTAGCGATGGTCAAGGAAGCCCATCTGGTGAGTAGTGAAGTTGTCCTCCCTGTTTACGAGATTTATTGATTTTTTTATTTGATATCCTAAGATCTCTCATAAAGATAAAGGCTGCCTGCCCGACATTCATAGTTCTTCAAATAAAAGATACTTCGACCAGTAAATCTTTTTATTGTATCAAAGATTTACTGGCCGAAGTGTCTTTTATTTCAAGAATCCTAAGATCTATTATGCTTGAATTCCGGAAAGTGGGAATCTTAAAATTATTAATAAATAGGCTATCTTTATCTATGATGGAGTGGAGCTTGATACCGTTTGAGTTCAATTGGGAGGAATATGGCAGTCCTATGGAGAGAGGATGGATGTAGGTAAAGGTGAAGAGATGGAGGAAGATGTGAGAGTGAGATATTTTAAAATATATTGTATTTTAAATTTGAGAGTTTTATTTTTTAAATCAACGTGATTAAAATTAGTCTTCTTCTTCTTTCTTATCTCCACTCAATCATATTAGGGAATCAAGTTTTGACCCTTGATGGTGTCTGTTTGACAACCATCATGACTGGGTGAAGTAGAATGTGTCTGCCTTTGTCATTAAGACTGGGAGCACTACTCAGTGGTAGGCCGACTTAGCTCCAAAAGAAATGGCCGCCTCTGACATGAGGAACAGACACCATGTGCAGCCGCTCCTAACATGGAGTACAAACGCTGCTCATCCTGTATTCCTGAATTAGGAGTCCTTACAGGGTACTATCAGCCGGGCCAGCTGAACCCAGGTTTTTTAGTGAGCTTGTTACTGATTAAAATTAGTTGGTTTATGGAATGTAATATTTTATGTCCTCCCTTAAGAATTGGTGCTTGTCCTTCCTTGTCTTGTACTAAATGTAAAAGAGTAAGAAGTAATTCTAAATGATCTTGCTGTAGAAAATAGAATTTTTTATTCTTCATTTGTAGCTGACGTTTTTTACCCTGAAGGAACCTAGGAAGGAAGATCTTCACCTAAGTCCTGGCCATAGAAACAATCTGCACGGACATCAGCATGATCAGAATTTGGAGTCAAAATTAGCATTAAGCATATATAGTGAAAAATAATACAACTTTTAAATAATAATATTACTATTTACACTATTTATATTAAATTTATAGATGGAAATTTTACCGGGAGGATATTGATCTAAAGAGACAAAGGTCGCCTCTTTCGTCAAAATAAACGTCAAAACCTGATCCCATCTATTAGAAGCATAGGGCGCCTCTTTCGTCAAAATAAACGTCATAATCTGACGCTATCTATTGACCGTCGCCGCAAACTAGCGGCCTCGGGTCGGTGACAAAGGCACAACACCAGCTTTGGTAAACTGAAAAGCGTCCACCTAGAGACCATGGTTTAGGGCTAATGGCCCTCGTCAGCCTAAGGCGGACTTTATTCCATGAGATCCACACGGGATCTAATGGAATCTTGACAATCTACCAAAGAGGTGTTTAGCTGGCGTCTAGATGACGTCTAGTTTTGACGTCTATTTTGACGGGAGAGGCGATTTTTGTCTCTTTAAATTAAATATATATATTTATATATATGTAATATGATGATGCAATTAAAATAAAAACATAAAGCCTCCAGGGAAAAGTTTCTTTTAAAAATATTTTTTATTTAAAAAATCTCGAGCTTTCGGGCAAGTACGCCCTTCTACGGGAGAAAATGCTTCATATGATTAACACGCCAATGAAATATGATTTAAAATTAAATAAAGTCAATTTTCTGTTTACATTTGCTTTAAAAGCACGATCAACGCGGGCTTCTGTTGCGCGTGCTTCACTTGGAGGTTATGGGCTGGGCTCAGGGAATATAATGTTATAAATTTCCGGAATATCTATTCTTCTGTTGATGCTATTGTGCTTTCTGGATATGATGGATTCTATTATTAGTCTCTGTAGTCTATTGGGGATGTTGGAGTAATGGGTCTTTGGTTCTGATAGGGAGAAGGAATGGCCTGTTTCTCTTATATGTTGGTATACTAAAGATCTACTGTCTTGATTATCGATATATGATGCAATTGTTATTACACTGCAATATTTGTTGTATTACACTGTTGTAGAATCCTGTCGACTTAACCGTTCTGTGGCAATATCGTTGCGGGGTTTCTTGTTGTTGGATGTGAATGGTGAGATTGGGTTGAAGCGCAGTCGTTGAGTGGTAAGTGAAGCACACAGTTAGGAATAGTCAGGACACGTGATTGTTTTGAAAATAAAAGGCAACTGTGTTGGAGGGAAGAAAGCTTGAGAAGAGTTGAGCGATTTGACTTATTAATTAGTTGATCACATGGCGATGATGGGATTTAGATGAAATGAGCGGAGAGAGAGAGATCTCTAGAGTAGATGTTACCTTGTTGGAAGCGAAGGAGCAACTCCGAAACTGTAGGTGTTGTTCCTATGAGAGCGAAAACGTAACTGACCATTCTTGCTTTTCGATTTAACACCAAGACTCAGTTTCTCTCTGATTGGTTGAGAGATGATCACATGATCTTTCCCTATTGGTTGACCTATTTAGATGCTATCTTCTGATTGGCCGGCGGCTTCCTTTAGTGTTAGTTACGCCCGGCCTGGGTCAGGAAGTGTCGGGTAGCTTGACGCTTATAACTTCGACGGATATTAGATACGTCCTGTCTTTGCCGGAAATATTGGGTGTTAGCTTTAACATTTATAACTTCTGGTCACTAGATACGTCCTGTTTTTCCAGGAAGTGTTGGTTTAAACTTAGCTCGCAGGGACCTGGGGTCAGAAGGTTAACTGCGTCGTTATTAATAAATATGCTCTCCTCTAGATCTACTTTCTATGTCTTTTGTTACTTTCTTTCCTCCAGTTACCTTATTCTTTTATTAAATCTTTGAAAATCATACATGGTACATACATAGTGGGTCGGGGTTGCATTTAATTATATACAAATTATGACAGATGCGCCCCCTACATGTGAAGAATTCAAGAAGGGGTTAGCCTGAGAGAATTCTGTAAAGTGAAAAATAATTTTGTGGGAAAATTAGTTGTGGGTATTGAGGGGCTATATACAAGCATTGGTGGCGATATAATAAGTAAAATAGAATGGTGTTGATGATATAGGTTGAGTATAATTAATAGAAATCAAAAATTTTTTAATTGTAAGAAATCAATGAATGTTATGGTACATAGTGGGCAAAAAAAAAAAATGTGCCTAAACGAATTCTACTCGAGATAAGAAAGGAGATCGAGGGAGTTCTATTAAGGCTTTTGAAATCAAAAATAAAAATAATATAAAAATAGTTGAATGAAATCAAAATTGAATGTTTTTGGTTGAAAAAAAAAATATTTTGTTGCATGGTGATAAGGGAAAATGCCTAGTTACTTTTTGCTTGAATTTTGGAAAAGAATTCGAGGGAATTTCACAAGGTCTTTTGAAATCAAAATAAAATAAAATAAAAGTTTTTTGAGCGAAATCAAAGTTGAGTGCTTGGTTGAATGGTGAAAAAAAAAGGAAAAATGCCTAACCATATTCTATTCGAGATTGGGAATGAAATCGAAGGAATTCTATTAGGTCTTTTGAGAAATCAAAAATAAAAATAAAATAAAAGTTTTTTGAGCGAAATCAAAGTTGAGTGCTTGGTTGAATGGTGAAAGAAAAAAAAGGAAAAATGCCTAACCATATTCTATTCGAGATTGGGAATGAAATCGAAGGAATTCTATTAGGTCTTTTGAGAAATCAAAAATAAAAATAAAATAAAAGTTTTTTGAGAGAAATCAAAGTTGAGTGCTTGGTTGAGTGGTGAGAAAAAAAAAAAGGAAAAATGCCTAACCATTATTCTAGCTTGAGATTGGGAATGGAAACCGAGGGAATTTTATTAGGGCTTGTGAGAAATCAAAATAAAAATAAAAATAAAATTTCATAAGGTATTTTGAAATCAAATAAAAATAAAATAAAAGTTTTTTGAGCGAAATCAAAGTTGAGTGCTTGGTTGAATGGCGAAAAAAAAAAGGAAAAATGCCTAACCATATTTCTAGCTCGAGATTGGGAATGGAAACCGAGGGAATTTTATTAGGGCTTGTGAGAAATCAAAATAAAAATAAAAATAAAATTTCATAAGGTATTTTGAGATCAAATAAAAATAAAAGTGGTTGAGCGAAATCAAGGTTGAGTGTTTGGAAAAAAAAGAAAAATGAAAAATAAAAAGGTTTCAACAACAAAGGGTGATTTAATGTTTTTAGTTTAATCGAAAACCAATGAGTTTTCGTTGATAATTGAGTTGTGGTAGTTTAAGCTAAGTGGTAAATAGAATGATAATTGATAAATAAAAATGATAATATAAACTAATTGGAAAAAAAATGATAATTAATGATTAAAAGTGGTAATAAGTTGAATAAATTGATAAATTGATTAAATATTTAAATTTTAATTGAGAGAAAATAATGAAAATGATTGATATGAAAAATAAGGTGTATTGGTTGGAACCCTTTGGTATCTACATGCCCTGATCTACATGTATTGGTTGCTCCATTTTGCCCTATAAATGTTTTACTTGCTCAATTATGCCCTATAAATTTTTTGTCTCATCTGTAGCGACACTTAGGTGAAAAACGTGATTCTAGCCCTCAAGTGCGTTTATGCTGTGTGTACAGGAGACATGGAAATCTATATAACCTTTATGTGTAATTTTTTGTCTTTGTGTGTGTGTTGTGAAAAAATGTTAGAAGTCGGTTGTGTAAGAAATGTGTGAGCTAGTTCTATGTGTTGTCTCGTGGATGTGGAATTGGGTGGTAAAAATCGATATGTAGACTCGAACTGGAATCAAAAATCGGTGGCATAGCGAGGTTCCCAGTTGACCTCAATAGGGGATCTTCTCATTGTAATTAGAGATACGGAAGTGGGGTGTGTCGGGCAAACGAGAGGGAATGAAATTGGAGATCGGACGAAGGCGTTCCGCTTTGTTTACAGAGGCCGAATTTATCGCTGCGGACTACACTTCCTGTCGTGGTGTTTCAAATTCTCATTTCCTGCCGTCTATTTATTTTGGGGTGTGGCTCGGGGCTTGTTTTTGGAGCGTGATTTCTCCGACATTGTTTGGTCATCTTTTCAGTTACTGCTATCTCTTCGGAGTTTATTTAGATTTTCTGCGAAGATGGTTCCTAAAATTATGAGAAGTTTTATAAATGTTTGTCCACAATGAAGAACTGCTTGTCCACAATGAAAAATTGTTTGTCCAAAATTAAAAACTGCTTGTCCTAAATTAAAAACTACCTCTTGTAGTTCGAAGATTTTCTGAGCGGGCATGGCATAGATAAACAGGTAATTAATGAATAAAATTGGGATACAGTTGTACGGTAGAACTAATAAACCAAGGGTAAAAATCAGATGAAATATAGGATATTGTCCCATGTTCGTCCATATTTTTATAACTGGGGACTCTGAAATATTTGCTTGAACCTTATTAATTGTAGAATTTGAATGATTGGTAGGTTCGCAGTTCTCCTGTTTGATATCTTTAGGGGGTGGTGTGATATGATTGAGCTGGTTGTCAGGTTTACAGTTCTCCTGTTTGATCGTCAATGGTTTTATTAGAGATATGTCGGCGGTAATTGGTTTAGGTTGAGATGTGTGATCGTTTCTCTGACGTGGATGTGGTAATTTTGGCATTGTTTGTGTGGTGTGTACGCTGTGCTTTATGTACGAATCTTGTTTTGCTTTGGTGCCTGTGTCGGTATTTTTACGTGAAGGTTGGTTGTATTCATCGATTCTTCTAGCGAATCGGCAGGTGGGGCAGGTTTTTACTTGTTTTGCGATGTCTTGTGTCATGTTCTGCCAATAATACTGTGCTGAGATGAGCCTCGTCATCTTGGAGATGTTTGGATGGCGGTGTTGTGTGTGTACGGACTTAAGAAGTCTGGTTGTAAGTGAACTTGGGACTATAGTTTTAAGTACTCCTTTTCGGGAGACGGTGCGCAGTTTATTGTGATCCATAGTCACGCGAGATTTTCCCGGTGGAGAAGACTGTTGGCTCTTTATGAGTGGCGCATCTAGAAAGCCACAAAATGGGATACGAGTTCCAACGCCCGTTTCATGTTGTTGTACTCCATTTATGCTACGGACCTCATATTCGTATCTTGACAATCTTAACCTCCATCGAAACAATCTGCCTGACGGAGCTTTGATCTCTTTCAACCACTGCAATGCGGGATGGTCAGAAAATATTGTAAACTTTCTGCCCATTAGACAGGTGCGGAAATTATCCACACTTTCCACAATGGCTAGGCATTGTAGTTCCAAGTCTGAATAATTTCGCTCGTGACTACGTAGAGATCGGCTGAAATGTTGAACGGTGTATGTCTTCCCATCAGGGTAGACTTGTTTAAGAACGCCTGTAATGCTGAATGTTGAGGTGTTACAGTACACCTGGCATGGCAGACCTTCCTGGTAAAGGTGTAATGTGGGGTGTGTGGTAAGGTTTTCTTTCAGGTTAGTGAACGCTTTCTGGCATTTGTCATCCCAGACCCACATGACATCCTTTTTTAGAAGGTTGACAAGTGGTGTCCGCAAGCGGGCGTGGTCTGGAATGAACTCTTTATAGACGTTCACAGCTTTTAGGAAAGATCGTAATGTTTTTCGATTGTGTGGTTGTTTGGTGGCGTGAATTTTTTCTATGTTTTGTGTAGACGGGGTGATTGTATTATTCTTAACGGTTGTGCATGCTCTTGTTTGTCGTTGTCGTCTGTTGGCGTGAGTGTCGCACTTGTTGGGCGGGTTGTGCGTGTTTGTTGCGTGGTGGCGTATGGGTGCGTGTATGTTGTGAGGTACATTTGCGTGTTTATGGCGTTGCGAAGTATGGTCATGTGTGGATTTTGTGTGGTAAGTGGGTGAACTGTGTCGGTGTACGGACACTTTTTTGGGCATTATTGGAATTGTAGGTTGGAGTCGTGGTGGCTTTATATGTGGTGGGCATAAAGTATTGGCAATTGGGTTGAGTGAAAAGTTGCGTGGTGTGAGATTAGAATGGTGGCATGTAAATATTTGGGGTTTGGGCAATGAATGCAGGCAAGGGTTTCCATGTGTGAAAGCTTTGGGTGCTGTGCGAGTCCTTTGGGACAGGTTTTGGCCTAGCCCGTGCTTGCATTCATTTGACACATGTTTAAAGTGGTAGATAGTATTAGACAATGGGACGCCAAGTTGGAAAATAGTGCCGCGATTATAATTTAGTTTTAATTTATACTGATAAAGGGTTTTTAAGGTAAGAACTCCAAATGGCAAGGATGCATTTACCACGTGGAAGTTCTCTCTACGGGTTATTTGGCCTATTGTCAGAGGGAAAGTTAAATGTCCTATTATTTTCGTAAAACTATTTAGGGTGGATAGATCAAGGGAAGGGTTTTTAAGACTTAAGTTGGGAAGTTGTGCTTTTAATCTGTTGTATAAGTGATACGGCAATATGTTCGAACCTGCGTCTGGTTCAATTAGAAAGGTACATGGTAGGTCCTGGGTCAGATACAAGTCCAAAGTCAATTTGATGGTGTCATTGGGTGGATTGCCTACCTTAATCTCGAAAGGGCTCCACTGTGGCGTCTTCGGCTTGGGGTGGCTGGCTTGGAATATCTGTTGGACCGGATCGGGACCTTTTGCACTGTCCGCGCAATTGAAAGGGAAATCTAGTCATTTGTACTGCTTCCATTCGAGTGGACCGCGTTGTCGGTACATTGGGCCCGTGTCGCGTGGATTGCTTCCGAGTGCACGGGTACGGCATGGCGGGTGGCGACTCTTCGGTGGGCGTCAGGTTGTTCGGACACGTACCGGCGGTGCGGGCGTCGGCTGTCCCGAGGGTGGCGCTCCGGAAGACCGCTTCCAGTTGCGTGGATCTTGCCCCTTGTAGCGCGGCGGTCAGTTCTAAAATTACCGTCGCCAGGGTATGTCTTGTCGCTTCGTTCGTTGTCAGTTTCTTTCCGTTCGTTGCCAGTTTCTTCTCTCTTGTTTTCGTAGGGTTGTCCGTTTTTACGCCTATGGGATCCTGATCTAATTCCATAATCTTTATCCTGTCGACTCTGTGTAATATGATGATGCAATTGTTATTACACTGCAATATTTGTTGTATTACACTGTTGTAGAATCCTGTCGACTTAACCGTTCTGTGGCAATATCGTTGCGGGGTTTCTTGTTGTTGGATGTGAATGGTGAGATTGGGTTGAAGCGCAGTCGTTGAGTGGTAAGTGAAGCACACAGTTAGGAATAGTCAGGACACGTGATTGTTTTGAAAATAAAAGGCAACTGTGTTGGAGGGAAGAAAGCTTGAGAAGAGTTGAGCGATTTGACTTATTAATTAGTTGATCACATGGCGATGATGGGATTTAGATGAAATGAGCGGAGAGAGAGAGATCTCTAGAGTAGATGTTACCTTGTTGGAAGCGAAGGAGCAACTCCGAAACTGTAGGTGTTGTTCCTATGAGAGCGAAAACGTAACTGACCATTCTTGCTTTTCGATTTAACACCAAGACTCAGTTTCTCTCTGATTGGTTGAGAGATGATCACATGATCTTTCCCTATTGGTTGACCTATTTAGATGCTATCTTCTGATTGGCCGGCGGCTTCCTTTAGTGTTAGTTACGCCCGGCCTGGGTCAGGAAGTGTCGGGTAGCTTGACGCTTATAACTTCGACGGATATTAGATACGTCCTGTCTTTGCCGGAAATATTGGGTGTTAGCTTTAACATTTATAACTTCTGGTCACTAGATACGTCCTGTTTTTCCAGGAAGTGTTGGTTTAAACTTAGCTCGCAGGGACCTGGGGTCAGAAGGTTAACTGCGTCGTTATTAATAAATATGCTCTCCTCTAGATCTACTTTCTATGTCTTTTGTTACTTTCTTTCCTCCAGTTACCTTATTCTTTTATTAAATCTTTGAAAATCATACATGGTACATACATAGTGGGTCGGGGTTGCATTTAATTATATACAAATTATGACATATATATATATACAATTAATACAGTAGAACCTCCCTTTAGCGAACACTTCGCTAGTGGACATAAATTCAAAATTTTCGTCCAAGTCTAAGGGTGCAATGATCCTTCCAGAATATAAAAGACAACTCACCTTCACATAGAAACATTCCTTCTTTGGTCCAAGCTACATGCGGCTCGAGCAGTCTGGCACATGACATGCAAGTGAGGCAACCCGCATGGAAGGCCTGCAACAAATCTCATTCTTCAACTACCTCATTTCATTCTCTCTGTTTTTTTTTTTTTATGTGAGATCTATTATTATATAATACTAGACGGGTGACCCGGGCTTCGCCCCGGGATTGACCCGTGTGCATATCTACCCGAGTGATATATATTAAGATAAGATTTTTTAAAATAATTGTTTGTTATTAGCATTATCTATTTGTTTGCATCAGCATAATTTAATCTAATCTTTGATAGAGGGCGCTGTTCGTGAACTAAGTAGAATAATTTGAATATATAGTTTTAATAATTGATTTAAATATTTTTTTAAATAGCCTATCGTCTTCTCCCCGTATTTTTTTACCTATGTATGGAAATTTTGGTTTGTATTAGTGAACTACTGCGAATTTGTATACCGGACATACAAACAAACAAACATACAAACATTGATTTTTATATATATAGAAGATATATTTAAAATAAAAATGGCATATCCTGACGAGGAGCACATGTGCTTTACAGATGACAGAGCGCCATCTGGTGGAACAGAAATCAACTAAACATTGATTTAGCCTGTTGCCTGTCCCCCAATTGTGTTTGAAAGTTGAAGGTTTTCTTTTTGAAATCAACGTGATTAAAATTAGTCTTCTTCTTTCTTATCTCCACTCAATCATATTAGGGTATCAAGTTTTGACCCTTGATGGTGTCTGTTTGACAACCATCATGACTGGGTGAAGTGTCTTTTATTTGTAGAATCCTAAGATCTATTATGCTTGAATTCCGAAGTAGGAATCTTTAAATTATGAGTAAATAGGCTATCTTTATTTATGATGGAGTGCAGCTTTGAGAGCATCAATGTTTATTTGATTTTTGTTCCACCAGATGGCACTCTGCCATCTGTAAAGCATATGTACTTTTGGTCAAGATATGCCTTTTTTATTTTTAATATCAACACCTGACCTTTTTACTTTTTTTCTATTATTATGTATGAAGCAATAGAGCGCCATCTATATATAAAAAAGGAAATTATTTGAGCATGAATGTTTATTTTACACATAAAACAAACTTTTATGCTGTTCTTAGTGCGAAGAAAATATATTGGGAGAGTTTAGCTCATTAATGGTAAACTCTCCCAGCGGTTTCACCAATTTAATTGTTTATCATTAAAACTCAATTATTATTCTGAGAATCACATTTGTTTGTTGGAAGTTGATTTAAAGAGAAACACAGCCACATCAACCATTGGTTTAACTCCCGACTTTTCAGTAACTTCCTCTCATTCTCTTCAGTGGAATGGTTATTCTGAATCCTAGGTCTTCTTGTAATTTTAGAACTATAAGGATATATAAGTAGAAATAGGATTCAAATACTCATTCCAATGAGGAGAGTGACAGGAATTCACTGAAACGTCGGGCGTTAAATAAACTATTGAGTTATATGGCTGTGTTTTTTGTCTGAATCTACTTTCAACCAACAATTGATCTTCAGAATTATTCTCTTTCCAAGCTCTTTCCATTATTGATAATTAAATTGGCGAAACTGCTGGGAGTGTTCACCACTGATGAGCCAAGTCATATCAGGGAATAGGTTAAATCAACGTTTAGTTGATTTCTGTTCCACTAGATGGCGCTCTGCCTTCTAGAAAACGCTCATGTTAATGGTCAGGATATGCCCTATTTATTTTTAATATCAACACCTGACCTCTTTTTAATTTTTTTATTATTTTTTCACACACATATATATTTTAATTAAAAAGGCATATATTTGATGAAAATATCATTTATTTTACCAATATTTCAGTTGGCTGTACGCCAATATGTCCAGGGTAGCCTAGTGGACATGGCATCTCCCCGGTAAGCGGAAAACTGTGGGTTCGATTCCCATCCCTGGACACTTTTATTTTTCCGTTTATCATTACACTTCACAATGCATTCCTTTCATACTTCATCCCTTAGGTTGGAAATGATCGATGTTTCTCCTTGAAATAAAAATTTTGATTTTCGTTGAAAAGAAACACATGCGGGATAATTTTCAAATGTCGTTTTACAATTACAAGCCGCATTATATTATACTTTATCAAGGTATTATAACAACTGAAATATTGTTCAAATAAATGATATTTTGATCCAATATATGCCTTTTTAATTAAAGATTTATTTATGGATTGCTTTATTTTCAAAACATGTATATATATATGGCATCAACAAGAAGATAATCTCTCCCTCTCTTGCATAGTAGACATCCTCCTGGACGTTGCAGCGTCTTCTGCCGCTGGCCTCTCGTAAGTAGCATCCATCCTGCTTCGTCCTTGGTGTTACCCATAGACGCCTGAAACCACTTGGCCCCATGACTGTTAGTGCTTGAGGTACGTCTGATACTGGCACGAAAAAATCACTTTTCATGAAGAAACTTCTTTGTCAAATTGCCAAGCCTATTATTAGCCATCAAACAATCATCTCTGTGCAATCCCGAAGATTCCTGTCGGTAACAATTTAAAACTCCGCCATCTTGGGTAAATGAAAAAGTTCCAACTGAAGGTCATGGTTTCGGATTCTTGTCAGTCCAGGACGACTCCGATTTCTTTCTCGATATTACAAGGAATTTTGTAGAATTACCCAAAGGATGTACTTTTCTTGATAAGTAGCTCACCCAAATACACTCATGCACAAAACTTAAGGAAGTGGAAAGTCTTTTGAAAGTGACTAAGACAATTTTATTCACACTTGGTTATCACGTGTATCTTTAATAAAGGTCACTGTAATATCTTTCAGAGTTGTTGCCTGAATCCCGATATACATTCAAAAAAGTACAACTTCCATAAGTTTTTTCATGAGTGTATATGAAAAACATATACAGTAGAATCTCCCTTTAGCGGATAACCCGCTAGCGGACATCTCTCCACAAAGGACAGTTTTGATTTGCAAAATTACCATTTTTACAATTTAGTAACTCTCCGGTAAGAGAACATCTCCACAAAGGACATTTTGGCTCTGCAATTAGGTGTTGTCCTTTACAGGGAGGTTCTACTGTTGTTAGAAATTTTATATTGGAAATATATTTTTTTAAATGGTAGATTTGAATAAATTGAAGTTTGTTATTGGTGAAAGAGAGGGAAGGATACCTCGTCACGGTAAGAAAATGTGTTGAATGAGTCAACAGGCTTCCTACATCTGGCGTAGTCGTCCGCAACAGCCTTGTCATACCTGAAACAACCATCATCAATACACATACACTATCGGCAACATTTGTAACAAATACATTTACAGACAATGTGTTACTTTTCAGTAATTACACCAAATAGTATTATCTCTACAGACCTTACAGCTTTTTAGCCCCCGCTCTCATTCCTAGTTTCAACTTTAAAGGAACGTGGAAAGAAATGGTAATCACAAATAATCCCAGAGGAGTACAAAGGATATTTCTGTTAAGGAAAAATGTTCATATTGTATTTATAAACATAGTTATAGTAAACGAATAATTTTGCGCTGCAAATATTAAAAATAAAGATACAACCTTTCGCAATGAGTTTCTTTTAATAATAAAAGAAACTCATTGCGAAAGGTTGTATCTTTATTTTTAATTTATAAACATTATGATCTCATTTTTCGCAATAAATATGAAAAATTGGAAGAGTTACCGTCTGGAAGGAGCTGACTTCAAGGATCCAAGAAGTTTTTCTTGAAAAGGTCCACAGGATTTACAGTAGACGTCTTCTTTTACGACCATGAAGTCTTGACCTTCAAGAGACTTGCCACAATGAGGACTTGCTGTCACACAAATCCAGACTTAGTCAGTTTGTTATCTTAATACTTTAACTTATCCTACCAATACATATGGTCGGTGGTCGAGTGGTCTAAACTTTTGGTTTTCGACCGCTACGACCCGGTTTCGAATCCCGCATTGGGCATTTTTTTCTAATAAAAAAAAAATGATTCAATGGCCCCTGATTCTTGAAAAAGTCCAACCCCACCAGCGAGTCAAGTAACCAAATAGGGCTATGGCACATTTGTAAGTGCAAAAGTCTAACTGCTTTTCACATGTGTAGACATGTGCACTTACAGTAAAAGCAGTCGCTAACTTCTACCCACCATGATTATCATGGCCTGTATCACGAGTACTAGCGATCATTTTTTAAAATCATACAAGTACACCTACTACTGAAATGCCCACTCTTCTTTACCGCTAGACAACAGACAATAAACAATGTTGTAGATCTATATCGATTTGTAAATAGCAGAGATAATTTTCATAGGTTTAACTATTTTTGTAAATATATTTATGATTATCTTTCTAACCTGGAAGAATCAAGTTCCTAATATATATTATTGTTTCTTTTTTAAATTACTTTTTCTTGTTTAATATGTTTATAACTGTTTCTGTTTAAAAATGTAAATCGAGACAATTATTCCTAGTCGGGATATCGCGTTCTGTGTGTTGTAAATAAATAAATAAATGAAATAAAGTACAGAAGAACTCGTTTAAACGTTATCTTATATTTCGAAAATACTTTTCATAGGTCGATTTTGTGGTCCCTCTATGTCTTTTGAATATGATCGCAGGTGACTAGCAGATAGAGATGACTCCCTGCGGTCCCCCTGGACCCTTGGAATATTCGACCAAATTCTGGTTCGTTTCCAAGGTGACTAACGTGGCAACGGCACCCATTTTCCAATGAAGAGCAATTGCTGCTGCTGTGATAGAGATGCATGGAGACATCTGAGACTCTTCTTTGGACACGACGACAACAACAGCAACTAGCAGATAGATGTTATTTGGTGAATAATATTCTAAGCAATAGATTACCGTTGGTAGTTCTATATTCAAAATATTAGCGATAGAATAATAAAGGATATTTCTCACTCACAGAATGAATTTTTGATCTAAACACACAATGTATTTCAAGTGAAGATTTTTATTCAGTAAGCTTGTGGCCACTGGTCACAAGGTTACTGTGTATCAAATATCTTTCAGAGGTATTTCTGAATCCCGATATACATGCTAAAAGGTACAACTTCCTTAAATTTTGTCCATGAGTGTATCTTTCAGAGTTATTGTCTGAATCCCGATATACATGCTAAAATGTACAACTTCCTTAAGTTTTGTCGATGAGTGTATCTTTCCTAATTATTGTCTGAATCCCGATATACATGCTAAAAGGTACAATTTCCTTAAGTTTTTTCTATGAGTGTATCTTTCAGAGTTATTGTCTGAATACCGATATACATGCTAAAAGGTACAACTTCCTTAAGTTTTGTCCATGAGTGTATCTTTCAGAGTTATTGTCTGAATCCTGATATACATGCTAAAAGGTACAACTTCCTTAAGTTTTGTCCATGAGTGTATGTTTGTATTGAAATCTATTTCCAGTTCGTGTTTGCTAACTTACCACATTTAAAGCATTCAGGATGAAAAGCATTGTTACCAACTTTCTTTTCCATGAACCAATAGACAGGAAGACCACATCTAGGACAGAACTTGGTGCCTCTGTGTCGAACTGGAGTGGGTTTAGGATGGTTATTGATGGTTGGGATGACATAAGGTGAACAGGACATCTTCCTGTGGTCCCAGCAAGGGTTACATTCACCAGGCGGAGGACATTTTCGTGATGATGGACAGAGCGGCCAATCAGCTTCTTTCTGTGTTCTTCGTTTATTACAGAGACCTTGCACAGCGCCACATCGCGGAGAATCTTTACAGCAAAGCGTCCCTGCTGTTTCACATCTTCTCTTCAGTACTGCAATATCATCAACAAGATTCTGTCTTGAGAAACGTTCTTCGTTACATTTTGGTGAACAAGCCTGGCATTTGCAATTGTCCATGCATTCTATACAAGATCCAGGATATGTTTGGATGCATCTTGAACGCTTATATTTCAAATATCGATTAGGATTTGAATGATGGCTACACGTATGCTTGCTTACATAGGGGTTCTCGGAATTCTGAGAAATTTTGCATATAGATTCTAGCATAGAACTACTGTTTAATCTGACAAGATAGGTTCCACTTACAGGTATAGAGGTATTCAGTAAGGGTCTAAGAAAGGTATCAGGACATAAGCCATCTGTTTGAACTTTTGGTTGAGAACTATACGGCGGTTGTTCTTTCTTGGGTTCATCTTCTGGAACAACATTTGCCTGTATGCGCTTATTTTCGAACGCTCTTTGCGAACTTACTTCTGCATATTCAATATTTTCGTTGCTATATTCAACTGGTTCACTAATTTCGCTTGGTATGCTTTGTTCTTTAGGACTACTATGTTCGCTTGATTCTTTTTTAAGTATAGAATGAACTTCTGTTGCCTCTTCTTCAACTTCTTCTGTTTTTTCTTCTTCGATAATATTTTTTTCTGGTTTCTTAATCTTTTTGGAATCTTCACTTTCAGATGAGTATGTTGAAGAACTTGAGGATGATATAATGATAGGTTCTACTGGTGGTATTGGAGATTTTTTCTTCTCTTTGTCTGATTTGAAATTATCGACTAAAGCTTCTAAGGCGTTTATGTCATCTTTTTCTTGTGGCGTTTCTTTTACTAAGGATGGAATGTCTGGGGCAGCTGCTAGAAGGTCACGATATCCTTGGGACTTAGATCTTAAAGTAGGTTCACTCACGTAATCCTTTACGCTGCTTTCTGAACTTGGCGTTCCTTTCGATGGCATCTTCAATAGTTATCAAATGTTCTCTTTTCCCTTTACTAAATCCATTCTTACACAAAAGGACACAAGACCATTTAACTTCGTAATTATAGTTTTAAATATGAAAACGTTCAATCTACATCATTTTTTTAATTAATTTTGTAATTTTTCTCTTCTCTTTTAACGATTTTCTATTGTATAGATAGATATTCTTTCATCTTCATAGGATTTTCTGAAAAGTTTTTAAGGACGTTTAAGGATTTGGAAGGAGGGTTTAAGGTGATTTTTTTTAACGGGAGGGTTTTTGGGATTACATTTAAAAATCAACAATTATGGCATTTATTAATTTTTTTATTTGATATTAAATCATGTTTACATTTTTTATTAACATCTTAATGCCTTTTAAATTTGTAAAAACTTATTTTTTATTTTATTTCATCTCAATTTGCAGGTGTTACATTCGAGCACAGCTCGCGAGTCACCTTGTCCAGATTATTTACACATGGCGAGTTGTAATGCTGGAGTGGCCCCCGGAACCTTACAGGAGGGCAGTTGTTGGGTGTTTGGCTGTCAGCTAGTCATTGGGTCCAGGTCGTCGGATTCGGTGGCTGAGGTCACCTTGATTTTGAACAATTTCTTGTATAGTTGGATTTGATGATTTTTGAAATTGCGAGAAATTTTTAAAGGTAATTTGCCTTTCATTGTAAGTAAGTTTTGATAATTTCTAATAACTTTTCGCACAGTTCCCTGGTGTCAGAACGAGTAGTTTTCTTTTTTGCAGTTTCAGCGTAACTTGCCTTTTGTTTTTCAACAGTTGATTCTTCTGTTTTAGTGGAGCTTGCTTGAGGTATGGTGTTAGGGGAGTTTTGTCTGGGAGGCTTTAGCTGCTGTTGTGGCTTCGGAAAATTTGGGCATCCGCGGTAATTGGCTGTGTGCGCCTCTCCACAGTTAGCGCACTTTGGTGGGAGCTGTTTCGACTTTCTTGGACAATCCTTCGAATGGTGTTCTTCAGCACACTTGACGCATTTGGGTTTCAAAAAGCAGTTTAGCTGGCCATTCCCAAAACCCTGGCAGTTAAAGCATTGGGTCACTCGTTTTGTAGTCCTGAATGATTCCACGACTATTTTTTGGTAAAGTATTTCGGTTATTCCATAGATTCGTTTATTTTGTTCATTTTTCGGTAGCTCTACTAGAACTATATTCATCGGTATTTTGGTCTATTGTCTAAGGAGTCTTTTGACAATGACCTCAGTGAAGCCCATTGAGACCAGTTCAGTTACGACGTCTTCTTCTTTGAAGGCTGTTGTTACCCCCTTCAATACCACTTTCAGTGGTTTTTCCTCCTGTAGTCTGTAGGAATATCCTCCATTATTTTTCTGTACTAACTCCCTGATTTTTTTGAAGTCGCCTATGTTTTTCGATTTAATTATGTGCTTTTTGCCTGAAATCGTGACTTGGAATGGTTCCGTGCACAAGTCTTTTAGTTCTTGGCAAAGAAGCTTCCAATCTGCTACATTTTCTGCAATAACAGGAGGAATTCTCGGTTTTTTCACGTTAGTGACTGTGTTCCATGAGCCATCGTTGTCGTTATTTTCTTCATCGTCTTGCGGTGGGTGAGCTGCGTTCATTTGTTGAGAAATTCCAGTGGCGGGACTTTGTTCGTCGATGTCCATTCTAGGCGTCTTCAGATTACGCTCGCTCCTAGTTGGCGATCTTGAGTCATCCGATTGGGAGCCGCGAGTTCTCTTCTTTGATTGAACCGTTTCCTCAAGTTTATACTCGATTCCACATTTGTCTAGGATCTTCGTTATTAAGGAGGCTTCGATTATGCATAGTTTCTCGCCGGTGTTGGTCCGATCGTCGATTTAATTACAATCGGTGGCATATTATTTAAAAATTCCCAATGTAAAAAGTGTCCAATGCGGGATTCGATCCCGGTTCATGGCTGTCGGAAATCG
>CP092874.1:83925201-83956324 GCA_030710605.1 Cordylochernes scorpioides
CGTTGAAGAACAGTATATTTACTCGAAAACTTGCAAATTCAAAATTAAAAGGAACTTTTTACCTGATTTTTATTTTTTCAAATAATTTCTGGGTAACTATTGTTCACATATGGTAAATATGTTTAATATAGAATTAGCTTAGGTTGTTTAAGGATACATAAGTATGTTTGTGATATTGTAGTCGTGGTAGAAATAATAAAAACAGTTTAGATCAGAATTAGCTTTAATTGTGCTAATGAAGAATATAAAATACATAATTTGAGAAAGTTCTACCTGACTTAAGACGGGAAAAATCAATAAAATAAAAGAATACATATTTACATATCTACAGAAAGATTTGAGCCGGCCAACGGGAAACAACAACAATAGATTTATCCTAAAGATAGAGGTTGCCTGGCCGGCATTCATATTTCTATGAAAAATAGACACTTCGGCCAGTTCTAACCATTACTGCAATGATATAAATTATTGAATGAAAGGGCTTGGCTCATCACTAGTGAACCCTCTCAGCTCTAACTGGCCGAAGTGTCTATTTTTTATAGAAAACAATAGGTTTATATAGTCTAAAACCGTGATTTTTCTGGTGGTCGACCTTACAGGGTAATTTGATTTGGGAATTATATTTTTGATATTAAATACAATTTTTATAACATATATGTTATATATAAAAATATTATTTATTTTAAATTATAATTTCATAGATTCAAATACTCTGCTAAATCGACCGCCAGAGGTCACTCCTTCCCTATAAAAACTCGTTGTTGTTTTATCCCAATGGCCGGCTCAAAACTTTGTACATTATGTAAATAATATTTTGTTTTCCTTGTTTACTCGCCTTAAGCCAGGCAGTACTTTTATCAAACCATGTTTTTATATATTCCATAAGTTCAATTAAATCTATTTTGATAACTGATTTTATTTATCATTGCCACGACTGCTCAACAAATATCTCTATTCTCAAAATAATCAGCATCAAGTATTAATTCTATATAACTAATTATCAAAAATCAAACAGAATTTTTTTTTCTATTATAACATATATATAGTAGGACAACTTACAGCAGAAGAAACAGGATCTATGGACACAGAAATTCCCGAAGACAATTTTCTCAGATTCGAAGACTTTCTCGCCACATCTGGCACAGAGGGTGGAGGAGGTGCACTCCGGCGTCCTGGTCATGTCACAGGGCTGCCATCTGGAATCTGGAACACATGTCTTCATCTTTCTTATCTCCACTCAATCATATTAAGGTATCAAGCTTATAGAGCTTGTTAATGGTGTCTGCTGGGGATGAGTCTTCTTCTTTCTTATCTCCACTCCATCATATTATGGTATCAAACCTGTAGAGCTTGTTGATGGTGTCTGCTGGGGATGAGTCTCTTCTTCTTCTTCTTTCTTATCTCCACTCAATGATATCAGGGTATAAGCTTGTAGAGCTTGTTGATGGTGTCTGCTGGGGATGAGTCTCTTCTTCTTCTTCTTTCTTATCTCCACTCAATTATATCAGGGTATAAGCTTGTAGAGCTTGTTGATGGTGTCTGCTGGGGATGAGTCTCTTCTTCTTCTTCTTTCTTATCTCCACTCAATCATATTAGGGTATCAAGCTTGTAGAGCTTGTTGATGGTGTCTGCTGGGGATGAGTCTTCTTCTTTCTTATCTCCACTCCATCATATTATGGTATCAAACCTGTAGAGCTTGTTGATGGTGTCTGCTGGGGATGAGTCTCTTCTTCTTCTTCTTTCTTATCTCCACTCAATGATATCAGGGTATAAGCTTGTAGAGCTTGTTGATGGTGTCTGCTGGGGATGAGTCTCTTCTTCTTCTTCTTTCTTATCTCCACTCAATTATATCAGGGTATAAGCTTGTAGAGCTTGTTGATGGTGTCTGCTGGGGATGAGTCTCTTCTTCTTCTTCTTTCTTATCTCCACTCAATCATATTAGGGTATCAAGCTTGTAGAGCTTGTTGATGGTGTCTGCTGGGGATGAGTCTCTTCTTCTTCTTTCTTATCTCCACTCAATCATATCAGGGTATAAGCTTATAGAGCTTCTTAATGGTGTCTGCTGGGGATGTGTCTCTTCTTCTTCTTTCTTATCTCCACTCAATCATATCAGGTTATAAGCTTATAGAGCTTGTTAATGGTGTCTGCTGGGGATGAGTCTCTTCTTCTTCTTTCTTATCACCACTCAATCATATTAGAGTATCAAGTCTGTAGAGCTTTAGACTTTGATGGTGTGGGCGAAGTAGAATTGCGTCTGCCTTTATCATTAAGACTGAGAGCACTACTCAGTGGCAAAACGACTTAGCTCCAAAAGAAATGGCCGCCTCTGACATGAGGAACAGACGCCATGTGTAGCCACTCCTAACATGAAGTACAAACTCATCCTGTATCCCTGGAGCCCTTACAGGGTACTATCAGCCGGGTCAGCTGAGCCGAGGTTTTTTAGTGAGCTTATTACTGCTCCCCCTTCTTCTTTTTTATCCGGGCTTGGGACCGGCAAAGGCAAAGTTCATGTCACAAGTCTTCTTTAGGCAACAGAATTATTTGGTCTGATTCTCTGGTCGTGACTAAAGGACCGCTAGCTCTGTATTGGTATTGAGGAGCTTCACTTTGGTTCACTTCATTCACCAATTAGTTGCATATACAATGGAATAATTTAGAAGCTGCTTCTGGGATATTTTTTATTATTTTTTTTATATATATTTTAACTGTAGAGTGTTGCTCTGGTATTGTAAAAAAATATTCACACTCATGGACAAAACTTAAGGAAGTTGTACCTTTTAGCATGTATTTCGGAATTCAGACAATAACTCTTAAAGATACACTCATGGACAAAACTTAAGGAAGTTGTACCTTTAAGCATGTATATCGGGATTCAGACAATAACTCTGAAAGATACACTCATGGAGAAAACTTAAAGAAGTTGTAACTTTTAGCATGTATTTGGGGATTCAGACAATACCTCTGAAAGATATTACAGTGACCTTTATTGAAAACACACGAGATAACCAATTGTGAACAATATTGCTTCTGTATCCTTAAAAAAGCAGACTACTGGGGACATCAAAGATTTTCCACTTCCTTGAGTTTCGTCCATGAATGTAAATGTCTTTTCAAGTTTATATACAACAACAACAAAAAGGCTTTTATTAGGGCCCATTGCCCTGTATGGATTCGCCATACAACAACAAAACAATACAGTAATTTTTTTCTCCCTTTCCCCATGTGCACGTGAGCCTTTGTTTGAAAAGGGATTTATTTACACAACTGTTCTAAAACTTTCCTCACTACCTCTTTTGTGTATGAATCTATTTACAATTGATCTGTAGAAATTATAGAGTGTTATTGCTATATTTTCTGAAATAGTTCTCAACGTCTGCAGTGGGTTGCTAAATCTCCAGAAGGTGTTTTTCAAGTTTATATGTTTATACAAATATTAATTCTTTAATTCAATAATTGTGATTTTTAATCAAAGACAGAAATTACTTCCTTAATTCTTCCTGATAAAAGACCTAACGTTTTGAACAGAAATGGAATCATTGAAATATTTGTATTATGACGTATAGGCATTTTACAAAAACAACTTCATTATTTTATAACTCTAGCTTTCAGATATATATTTTTATTTTCCGAATATAAAATAGACTTATAATACACTGCGGCCTGTGATTGTAAAACGACACTTGAAGTTACACCGCATGAGTTTCTTTTAACGAAAAATCTAAATTTTATTTTCAAGGTGAAATATCGACTATTTCTAACCTTTTTTTTTTTTTTTTTGGATGAGGTATGAAAATTTGAATTATGAAGAGTAATGACAAACGGAAAAATAAAAGTGTCCAGGGATGGGAATCGAACCCACAATGTTCCGCTTACCGGGCAGATGCCATGTCCACATAAAATAGACCTATTTAACGATTTCTAAATGAGTTCATAAGAAATCTATCTTTCCACACACACATTTTTGAGACATTATTATATATTTTTAAATATTAGATAGTAAAAAAGACATATATTGGATTAAATAAAAGATTTATTTGCCAATAATTCGGCTGGTTGAACGCCAACCTTTATCGAAGTATTTCATTTTTGTATACACAAACTCAGCGCCGCATAGTGTTATAATATCACGGTTGAAATCATTTAAAATACAAAGTAGGTGGGGGAAATTTGTGCAATTTGCGGCGCTGAGTTTTTGTATACAAAAATGTAATGCCTCAATAAAGGTTGGCATTCAGCCAGCCGAAATATTGGCAAATAAATCTTTTATTCAATCCAATATATGCCTTTTTACTATCTAATGATTTAAGTATGGGTAGCTCTATTTTCAGAACGATTTAAAAATATATGGGAAGAATTTTTTCATAATCTTTATATATCTTACAAACACTGATTTTACCATGGTTTAATTTCTCCTAGTATCGATTTTAAATATATATTGTTACATCATGATTAATGGCGTATTTATTATATTATTTTTATTATATTTGAAATTTAAATTATATATTTATTTATTTTTATATTCTATGATATTTATTTAAAACAGATTATTTTTAGATTATCATCATTTGTATTTAGGTACACTGTGACTTCACTGCTCTCTTTGATGTGAGAAAATAAATAAATTATTCTGGTGGCTACATAAAGTAGACTTATCTCATTATTCCCTTTTATAAATTTGTAGGATGGTCGAAACACGCTCTGGTAAGATGCAAGACCCAGCACAGGAGAGAATCAAGGCTGAAGAGTCTGCCAAGCCGCAACCTGGTGCAACAATTGGTAGAGATGCTAGTTCCGACCCAGTTGTCCTGAATCCCAACATCGACATCCCCAAGTATGATGGAACAGAAGACCCTCGCCCATGGATTGAATCTCTTGAAGAAATTGGCTTCCTGTACCATTGGGCAGACTACATTATCTCCCGTTATGCTGCCATGAATATGATTGGTAGCGCCAAAACCTGGCTGAACCTACACAAAGTAAGTTTCACCAGCTGGGAAAATTTCAAGAGCCGCCTAATTGAGGATTTTGCCTCAGACGCCAACAAAGAAGAAATGAGGATGAGATTAAACAGGATACAACAGTGGAATGAACCTGCAATCAGGTTCGCAGAGGATATCCTTGTACTGTGCAACAAGGTCGACCCCCAAATGGAAGAAGAGACTAAAATAAACTGGGTTATTGGAGGGTTAAAGAAAGAATACTCTTTTGCCCTTCACCTAAACCCTCCTAAAAATACCAATGAACTTCTAGAAATTTGTAAAAAGCTGGATTTGTTCGAAAAGAATTACCAAGAACGTGCAGAAAAATCAAAAGCTCTTTATAATGGACCACGCTCTCCTCGTCCCCATCATCAAGAGCCATGGAAGAATGCTACGGCGTTCAGAAGACCATATCAGAACACCTCCAAGCCCCAGGCCCCCGCTCCGAGGTACTACCAGAACACCTCCAAGCCCCAGGCCCCCACTCCGAGGTATTACCAGAACAAGCCTCTGCCCCAGGTATCTGCCCCTAGACGATCTTACACTCCCAATCCTGAGCCAAAACCGGTCTACCCAAGTAAAACATACAATAAGAATTCAAATAGGAATAGGACAGAAGACGGAAGACCAATATGTTTCAAGTGTAACAAGCCAGGACACGTAGCGCGGTATTGCAGAGTCAGGTTTGTAAGAATTGTGGAAGAGGACCCCATAGTTACACAAGACAAGGTCGAAGAAGAAATCCGAATGGATAATGGAACTCAGAAGTCGAGACCTCTGCTCTACTCTGACGTAAGTAATAGCCCGTACTCGAGTATCCCTACAAGGAATAGATATGCTGCATTAGAAGATTTAAACTAAACATCGCGCCTGAGTCCGTCAATCAAAGCAAGTCGACCATAAATGGAATTAAAAAGTTAGACCCCAAATATAAAATGAACATTAACGTGGATAGAATCGGTATCTGCGAAGCTTTGATTGATACAGGCGCCGATCTTTCAGTGGTCGACCTTAGTACAGCTCTTAACACAGGTCTTGAAATAATAAATCCTGATAAAATGTGCTCCGGACCCGATGGCAAAGAATTAGATATCGTAGGAAATATTATTTTAAATATAAAATTTGATGACAAAACAATTACACATCAATTTGTGATAATGAGAACACATTTGCGAATATTTATACTTGGACGTGATTTTCTTAAGAAAATGAACGCAAAAATTGATTGTCAGCGTGAAATAATCAAATATGACTTGACAGAAAATCGTGACGTAATCAAATATCAACAGAAGAAAATAAAAAGTGCAAAGGATGCCATTATACCAGAACTTTCTATTAAATTGATTAATGCATTTGTGGAAGCAGAGGATGGCGAATACATCATCGAGGAGAACCATAAAATGTTTCAAACAAATGGACTTCGACTAGCGAGAAGCTTAATAAATGTTGTGAATAAGGAAACATATATCTGGATAACAAACCCTTACCCTCGACCATTAAAAATATTAAAAAACCAAACATTGTGCTTTGGAAGCCAGCCAGCCGAAGTGAATCTTATGGAAGAAAGTGAACAAAAAGAGCATGAAGAACCCCAATTTCAGATAAACGAAAATTTAGCATATACGGAAAAGGAGCAATTGAAACAAGTTTTGGAAAGGTACGAGGATTTGTTTTCGTCGGGATTAGGAAGATCCAACTTAGCGAAACATCGGATCGATACAGAAGGCGCGAAACCGATCAAACACAAGCCGTATAGGGTGAGCGCGAAAGAGCGAGAAATCATAAAAGAACAAATTGATGAAATGCTCAGAGACGGCATAATTAGACCATCCTCGAGTCCATGGTCCTTCCCTGTAATCTTGGTCAAGAAGCGAGATGGTAAGTACAGATTTTGCGTTGACTACAGAAAATTGAATGATGTAACAGTGAAGGATGTTTACCCAATTCCCAGAATTGATGAAGTATTGGATACACTTCAAGGATCCAAATACTTTTCAGCAATTGACCTTAAATCAGGATATTGGCAAGTAGAGGTTGAGGAGAAAGATAAAGAAAAGACAGCCTTCACTACAGCACATGGCCTATATGAGTTCAACGTAATGCCCTTTGGTCTATGCAATGCCCCTGCTACATTTGAGAGGAACATGGAAAATATGCTTGGTAATCTTAGATGGCAAATTTGCTTATGTTATCTAGATGACGTAATCATTTATAGCTCGGATTTTTCAACACATCTCAAAAGAATAGAAGCTGTTTTAAAATGTTTTCGCGAGGCTAATTTAAAATTGAACAACAAAAAATGCCAATTTGCTTTCGAAGAACTGGAGATTCTTGGCCATATAACTAATCAACATGGTATAAAACCAGCGGAGCATAATATCAAGGCTATTAGAGATTTTCCTCGGCCCAAAAAGATAAAAGAAGTTCAATCATTTTTAGGAATGTGCTCATATTATAGAAAATTTATCAAAGGTTTTTCAAAAATTGCCGATCCATTAACCAGTCTTATAAAAAAGAATGTACCTTTTACCTGGACAGAAAATCAAGAAAAAGCATTTCAAACCCTTAAAGTAGCATTGATAAATCCTCCAATCTTAGGGCACTTTGACCCGAATGCAATTACTTACATTCATACTGACGCATCTAACATCGGCCTGGGTGCAACATTAGTCCAAAAGTTCGGCGATAAAGAAAAAGTTATCTCATATTTAAGTCGAACACTGAGCAAACCTGAGCAAAATTATTCGACTACCGAAAAAGAATGTCTAGCTGTTGTGTGGTCAATGTCCAAGTTACGACCCTACCTATATGGAAGGCACTTCAAAATCGTAACTGATCATCACGCACTATGCTGGCTTAAGAATCTGAAAGATCCGACCGGCCGATTAGCACGATGGGCACTGAAGATTCAGGAATATAATTTCGAAATCATACATAAATCGGGTAAAAAACATCTGGACGCTGATGGTCTATCTAGAGGACCCTTACCTGAAAACGAATGGGACGAAGATTATGAAAGACTATTTCTGAATCAAATAATAGACGAAAAGGATGATTTTATTGAGAATATTAAGGAGAACCTTAGTGGAAACAAGCGTTCAATTACACAGAACTTCAAAGAAGAAAATGGGTGTCTCTACAAGAAAAATCCAAATCCTGAAGGTAGGGCATGGTTGCTGGTAGTGCCAAAGAAGAGAAGGAAGGAAGTCATGAGTGAATACCACAACCATATGCTGAATGGCCATCTGGGCGTCGCCAGAACCACTTACCGATTGAAGAATAAATACTATTGGCCTTCCATGTTGAAAGATGTTTCAGAATTTGTAAAGACGTGCCATCTTTGCCAAAGTCGGAAAGGTTCAAATCACTTGCCTTCTGGACTTCTACAACCTATTCCCCCAGCTAACTACCCTTTTGAAAGAATCGGAATTGACTTTGTTGGCCCCTTGCCATCAACGAAAAGAAGAAGGAAGTGGATAATTGTGTTGACTGATTATTATACCAAGTATGCTGAAACAAAGGCAGTATCAGAAGCAACCGTGAAAGAAGTCTCTACATTTTTAATCGAACATATTATTTTACGTCACGGGGCCCCAAGATTTCTTATTAGCGATAGAGGTTCACAATTCACTAGCAATTTGATGAAGGAGGTAATGAAAATGTGCAAAGTGAAACACTGCTTCACAACGAGCTACCACCCCCAGACTAACGGACTAACGGAACGGCTAAATAGAACTTTAATCAATATGATCAGCATGTATGTGAACACAGACCAAAAGAACTGGGATGAAATCCTCCCTTTTATCACCCACGCGTATAATACCACGATTCAAGAAACCACAGGCTACTCTCCATTTTTCCTGTTGTTTGGAAGGGAACCCATGTCCCTCTTAGACGACGAGAATATCCCAACGGACAGTAACATGGACGATTACGACGAATATATAGAAAACTACTTAGATAAAATAGCAAGGACGAGACAGGTAGTCATTAACAACACAGAGAAGACTCAGGAAAGAATGAAAAGAAACTATGACAAAAAACACAATGAGAAAATCTATGAACCAGGACATTTAGTGGCAGTTTGGACACCAGTCAGGAAAATCGGAAAATGCGAAAAACTATTGAGAAAATATTTTGGCCCATATCGAATATTAAAGAAGCTGTCTAACGTAAATTACTTAATTGAGCCGAAAGATAATCCTGGCCAAGACCCATTGATTGTCCATGTCTCAAGACTCAAACCCTATTTTGAGAGAATTGATGAGGTAACTCACGAGGACGTGACGACCTCTGGAGAGGGGGAAGTGTTACATCATGATTAATGGCGTATTTATTATATTATTTTTATTATATTTGAAATTTAAATTATATATTTATTTATTTTTATATTCTATGATATTTATTTAAAACAGATTATTTTTAGATTATCATCATTTGTATTTAGGTACACTGTGACTTCACTGCTCTCTTTGATGTGAGAAAATAAATAAATTATTCTGGTGGCTACATAAAGTAGACTTATCTCATTATTCCCTTTTATAAATTTGTAGGATGGTCGAAACACGCTCTGGTAAGATGCAAGACCCAGCACAGGAGAGAATCAAGGCTGAAGAGTCTGCCAAGCCGCAACCTGGTGCAACAATATATACAGTAGAACCTCAATGAGAGGACACTCATGCTAGAGGACACCTCTCAACAAAGGACAGTTTTCATTTGCAAAATTACCATTTTTAAAATTTAACAACTCTCTGGTAAGAGGACACCTCTCCACAAAGGACAGTTTTCATTTGCAAAATTACCATTTTTACTATTTAACAACTCTCTGGTAAGAGGACACCTCTCCACAAAGGACAGTTTTCATTTGCAAAATTACCATTTTTACTATTTAACAACTCTCTGGTAAGAGGACACTTCTCCACAAAGGACAGTTTTCATTTGCAAAATTACCATTTTTACAATTTAACAACTCTCTGGTAAGAGGACACCTCTCCACAAAGGACAGTTTTCATTTGCAAAATTACCATTTTTACTATTTAACAACTCTCTGGTAAGAGAACACCTCTCCACAAAGGACAGTTTTCATTTGCAAAATTACCATTTTTACTATATAACAACTCTCTGGTAAGAGGACACCTCTCAACAAAGGAAAGTTTTCATTTGCAAAATTACCATTTTTACAATTTAACAACTCTCTGGTAAGAGGACACCTCTCAACAAAGGACAGTTTTCATTTGCAAAATTACCATTTTTACAATTTAACAACTCTCTGGTAAGAGGACACCTCTCAACAAAGGACAGTTTTCATTTGCAAAATTACCATTTTTACTATTTAACAACTCTCTGGTAAGAGGACACCTCTCAACAAAGGACAGTTTTCATTTGCAAAATTACCATTTTTACTATTTAACAACTCTCTGGTAAGAGGACACCTCTCCACAAAGGACAGTTTTCATTTGCAAAATTACCATTTTTACTATTTAACAACTCTCTGGTAAGAGGACACCTCTCCACAAAGGACAGTTTTCATTTGCAAAATTACCATTTTTACAATTTAACAACTCTCTGGTAAGAGGACACCTCTCAACAAAGGACAGTTTTCATTTGCAAAATTACCATTTTTACAATTTAATAACTCTCTGGTAAGAGGACACCTCTCCACAAAGGACAGTTTTCATTTGCAAAATTACCATTTTTGCAATTTAGCAACTTTCCGGTAAGATGACACCTCTCCACAAAGGACAGTTTTCATTTGCAAAATTACCATTTTTACTATTTAACAACTCTCTGGTAAGAGAACACCTCTCCACAAAGGACAGTTTTCATTTGCAAAATTACCATTTTTACTATATAACAACTCTCTGGTAAGAGGACACCTCTCAACAAAGGAAAGTTTTCATTTGCAAAATTACCATTTTTACAATTTAACAACTCTCTGGTAAGAGGACACCTCTCAACAAAGGACAGTTTTCATTTGCAAAATTACCATTTTTACAATTTAACAACTCTCTGGTAAGAGGACACCTCTCAACAAAGGACAGTTTTCATTTGCAAAATTACCATTTTTACTATTTAACAACTCTCTGGTAAGAGGACACCTCTCAACAAAGGACAGTTTTCATTTGCAAAATTACCATTTTTACTATTTAACAACTCTCTGGTAAGAGGACACCTCTCCACAAAGGACAGTTTTCATTTGCAAAATTACCATTTTTACTATTTAACAACTCTCTGGTAAGAGGACACCTCTCCACAAAGGACAGTTTTCATTTGCAAAATTACCATTTTTACAATTTAACAACTCTCTGGTAAGAGGACACCTCTCAACAAAGGACAGTTTTCATTTGCAAAATTACCATTTTTACAATTTAATAACTCTCTGGTAAGAGGACACCTCTCCACAAAGGACAGTTTTCATTTGCAAAATTACCATTTTTGCAATTTAGCAACTTTCCGGTAAGATGACACCTCTCCACAAAGGACAGTTTTCATTTGCAAAATGACCATTTTTACAATTTAACAACTCTCCGATAAGAGGACACCTCTCCACAAAGGACAGTTTTCATTTGTAAAATTACCATTTTTACTATTTAGAAACTCTCTGGTAAGAGGACACCTCTCCACAAAGGACAGTTTTCATTTGCAAAATTACCATTTTTACAATTTAACAACTCTCTGGTAAGAGGACACCTCTCCACAAAGGACAGTTTTCATTTGCAAAATTACCATTTTTACAATTTAACAACTTTCTGGTAAGAGGACACCTCTCTACAAAGGACAGTTTTCATTTGCAAAATTACCATTTTTACAATTTAGAAACTCTCCGGTAAGAGGACACCTCTCTACAAAGGAGAGTTTTCATTTGCAAAATTACCATTTTTACAATTTAGAAACTCTCCGGTAAGAGGACACCTCTCCCTAAAGGACACTTTGGCTCTGCAATTAGGTGTTGTCCTTTACAGGGAGGTTCTACTGTATTTAGCAACTCTCCAGTAAGAGGACACCTCTCCCTAAAGAACACTTTGGCTCTGAAATTAGGCGTCCTTTACAGGGACGTTCTTCTGTATATTCATATCTATTCATTTTCTCTGGTGTCGCTGGAGACCCGCTGGAGATCTTCCACCAAACTCTGCACCGATGACAGAAACACGATGTACATTATACATAGCATATGTCCAATTATTTTTTTCCATTTATCAATAAGGTATTTGGAGAAACAATGGTTAATATTTCCTCTTATTATCTTATAATTCTGCCTTTCATATCTTAATATTAATTCACCATATATTGTTTTAAAAAATGTAATAGATTTACCTTTTATTTTTTCTCCGCATTTTTTATAGAATTTTGTTACCATGGCTTTTTTTCTGGAAATTTTAAATTATAATGAGAGGTTATCTTTTTGATTTACAATTTTTGGGAATGAAATATTAAGCAATGTTGATATAATAGCTTGAAATGTTTGATTCAACATAGATATGTATGATATATGAACAAATATTTTCAAACCAAATAAATCGGGAAACTTCTGTGAATTCTCAAGTTACTTATTACTTATTTTCTCTCTCTATAATTCCATGCGCAACATCAAAGTTGTTGATGGTTGATATTCAACAACAACAACAACAAAAAGCCTTTATTTAGGGTCACTGACCCTATACAGGATTCACCAGAGGTATGCATAAGAACAAAGCAGTGAGACAAAGGAAATAACGATATAGACAAAAGAAAAAAAAACAAGAAAGAGAAAGAGGGAAGCAAGAAAAACAACACAAAAAAGTAGCAGTAAGAAAGTGAGGAGTGAGTGTCACTTGGCCTTCTTCTGAGATATGGACTTGTGGAAACCATAAAACGCCGTAGCAATATACTTATTCTGGGTCAAATTGTCAATTATTGATGGAAGTGAAGCACAGAGTTGCCCGATGGTTGATATTCATGTAGCTAAAGACATTCCTCTGTCGTCAATTATGCTTCATAACCATGCGTTATGGCCATCACCCTAGTCAAAACTTTACTAGTGTTCATAAAGAATTAGCCACAATACCAATTTGGCAAATTCAGACAAAAAGTCAACGTGTATACAATGATTTCGGGCTTTATTCTTCATCAGTACAGGGGCGGCTTCGATTTCATGGTATCCTATGAGAGGGTTATAATATCGGTTGAATGACTTGACCTGATATACTTCAATCTCCGATGAACAAGCAATTCCCGGAGAATCCATGATTATCCTTGTTTTTAAGAGATCGATCACTGAATGTTCTTCTTAAAATTGTTACGTCATACCCAGATGCTGTTCGTGTTTTTTGTCCAATCAGGATGCTACAAAGATACACATGTGAGTTCGAAGGGATGCAGTTAAAGTTACCACTTTATTATACGTGGCACTAAACAGAAGAAATACAATCAGTGGGACTTGTCTTCAACCTCCCCGTCAGAAGAATCCTTGGCGCAGTGAATGTCTCTTGTGAAACGTCCGCTCCATACTGTACAAGTCCAGCTTGGACTACACCGCCTTGTAGGCCGCTCCGATGTCAGTCTTTCCTGGCACCAGCTTGTAGGATCATCCACACGCCCAGGAGACAACTCCCCACGTCTTCTACTTGCCGCAGATGTCACCAGACTGCCCGTTGTCCTCCCTCCACGCTGGAATGTCGTTTTTGACGTCTCACACATGGCAGCTGGAGTCCACCCCTCTTTCTCCAACTTTACTCTGGAATCTTGGCCTTGACATCCATGTTACAATATATATATATTGCACCTAAAGAGACACCTCTCCCTTCAATTAGGTATCAGAATACGATGCATTATATCTATCCTTCTAATAAAAAACATTCGACCAATTACATAATTCCTTTTGTAAGATGTTATGAAATTGAAGCCGCCTCTGTACTGATGAGGTCCATAGCCTGAAACAATGGTATACAGGTTGTTGGCTTTTGTCTGAATTAGCCAAAACTGGTGCTGTGTATGGTAGGTAAGGTTGTGTAAGGTAATGAACATAATGCATCGTTCAGAAACATAATTAAAGGAAGAGTACGGGTACAGAATGATACGAGTGGCAATGGTTTAAATATATGTGGCAATATGAAAATAATGTGGGGAGAGAGAAATAATCACACGACGAGTTGGTAGAGGAATAACCCAGGCAACCAGCGAGAGAGAGGGAGCGCGCGCGGATGTCACTGTGTAAGGTAACTCTTTATAATCCTATATTCAGTAGAACATCTTAAAAGCGAGGATAATCCTAGACCAGGGGTGGCGAACCTTTTTATATTAGAAGGCCAATTTTCATTTTACCATTTTTGAGAAGGCCGCATCCATATATATAAATATATGTACGATTTAATTAAAGGGATTTATATACAAAATTAAAATAAATAATTTTCTTTGCAATTAAATAGTTTATAGTGGTATAGTTATGTACTTCATTTTTAGCACGACACTTGAATTACTTTTAGAAATTTAAATACTTAAATTTACTATATTAAATATATTATATATTATATGACATTCGTATTAGATATTTTCAATAAAATAATTAAAGTAATTGAAAACTGCGAAACAAAAATTATAATTTTGAATTTATGAAAAGGCCACATTTTGGGCAAGAAAAGGCCACATGCGGCCTTAAGGCCGCATGTTCGCCACCCCTGTCCTTGACTATCCTAGAATTTTTTTATTTTAACAATCCTAAAACCCACTATGAACATTTACCAATCCAACACCAAAGATAGGTGTTGGAAGCAACAGTATACAACAAGTTCACAGCATACTCTGCAGTGGAGATAGAAACACGATGTACATTATACATAGCATATGTCCAATTATTTTTTCCATTTATCAATAAGGTATTTGAAGAAACAATGGTTTACTTTTTCTTGTTTAATATGTTTATAACTGATTCTGTTTTAAAAAATGTAAATCGACGCAATTATCTCTAGCCAGGATATCGCGTTTTGTGTGTTGAAATAAAAGCATTAATAGAAATATACCAGATATATCTATACATATAAATTGAAAGGATTTAAAAGCACGAATGTTTCTTTTATACATAATACAAACTTCTACTGCCCTTACTGCAATGAAAAATATTATATTGGGAGGGCTTGGCTCATCAGTGGTGAACCCTCCCAGCGGTTTCGCCAAGAATATAGATATATCTATAACCAAATTTTATACTAATCCTGGTCATCCATTTTGAATTTATTGTTTATTTTACATGTGTTTCCTGCCATCCATAGTATATGATTGAATTTATATTTTTGTACTACATATATATTGTCAATCCTTTCACACTTTGCATAATAATTTTAGCAATTTAGATCAGAAAAAAAAATAGAATTATGTGAAGAAATTGTCATTAAAGTATACATATATGTCATAATATATGCTCTTCCAGAAATAATAAAGTAAACCTACAGTCAACGAGAGAGAGACGTCGATAGAAGGCAACTAAGTTACGGGCATTTTGAACCACTGGCCACATGCCGGAGGGGGCTTTTCTTGGAACCTCAGTACTATTTTTACACAGTCGGGGGGTGGTGGCGACACAAAACGGTCGTTCCGCAGTGACATCCGCGCGCGCTCCCTCTCTCTCGCTGGTTGCCTGAGTTATTCCTCTACCAACTCGTCGTGTGATTATTTCTCTCTCCCCATATTATTATCATATTGCCACATATATATAAACCATTGCCACTCGTATCATTCTGTACCCGTAGAAGGGCGTCTTGTACGAAAACTTATACAATCATCATCTTATATAAAGAATCTCTTCTCCCTGACTTGTGGATAGGGAGATTATTGTGTTGTCTATATTCTCCTAATCATTATGATTGTGTGGGTGGATTTTTCAACAAATCACATTCAAAAAATTATTAGACCAGCCCTGGCCAACCTAAATGACACCACTGGCCGCACGGATTCGTAAACAAGGTCTAAAAACTTTAACTATATCAAAATTTTAACTTTAAAATGTATTAAAATATTTTAAATAAAAAAATATTATATTTATTTCAATATATTTTCTGTTTTTAAATATACAGACTAAAAATGAAAGTTACAAAAAATATATAAAGTTAAATGGCGACCCGCAAAATTTTTTACGGCGGGCCGCGGGTTGGCCAGGCCTGTATTAGACGATTGATTTTTAATTATTCCTAGAATATTGGTCGAATTTCATTATAAATCAATTAAAGTCAACCATGTGCGCGTTTTAGCCTGTTAGCTTTTCGGAAGCATGGGTTAGTGTGTATCTCAGCGATCAAAAAGGTTGATTATATAGACTTCATATAAAATCAAGAAATGTGTGTGAATATTAAGGCAATTTAATGTTCCTTCTTTTCTGTTCTTCTTTAAACTTCTACTCAAACCTTGTATTTATTCAATTGTTTATGTAAAATAGTATCTGAATTTAGTGTTGTTTCTTTACGCAAGCATTCCTTGTGTGGATATCTCGTCTGATTTGATTATAGTAAATGAATAATTAGTTCAAAAGAGTGTTATAAACAAATTGATACCAGTATAATAACAATTATAATATGATGCACTAGCGCGCCATCTGTTATCAAAATTCGAAACTATTTTAAAGGCGTTAGATTCTTTTTGATATTAAACAATTTCTACTGCCCTTACTGCAATGGAATGGCCCTCCCATTAATTTTTTCCATTGCAGTAAGGGCAGTAGAAATTGTTTAATTTCAAAAAGAATCTTACGCCTTTAAAATAGTTTCGAATAATAACAATTGTACAATTTTTCATAGGGATAACATGAATATAATGTAATATCCATGAGATTTAAATCAATTTGTATTAATTTAATGTATTTTTTAGCAAAAAAAAAAAGGTAAATGTACTTAAAATATATTTTTACATACACGACGATGTACAAAGGAGGCTAGAACCGTTCCCCACCTGTGGACCGAGGCGCGAATGGATCAATCAGAAGGAAGCCCATCTGACAATTTTTTTTTTTTTTTTACAATTGAAAAAAAAATTATTGACTTCATGTCAATAATTTACATTTAAAAAGGAAATAAATAAACTAAAATATAAATGATAATGCGGGGGATGTGCCCCGGCGAGTGAGCCTTCTTTCCCAGGCGATGAGTGGGTGGTCAGCCCAACCTGTACCAAGTACCGGTAGATGATGGATTTGGCCGACGTCAGAATGGCCAGGTCGTCATCTTCGAGGCCAGACCCGAAGATCCAGGCCCGCAAGTCAGGGGGTCGCCCGAGGACACTGAAAGCTTTGATGATGAGGGGCCTGATACGCCTGCAGCTCCAGTAGCGATGGTCAAGGAAGCCCATCTGGTGAGTAGTGAAGTTGTCCTCCCTGTGTACGAGATTTATTGATTTTTTATTTGATATCCTAAGATCTCTCATAAAGATAAAGGCTGCCTGGCCGGCATTCATAGTTCTTCAAATAAAAAACACTTCGGTCAGTAAATAGTTTTTATTGTATAAAAGATTTACTGGCCGAAGTGTCTTTTATTTAAAGAATCCTAAGGCCTTCTTTGGCTGGTTCTCTTTATTCCCTTTTCATCCAGAGGTATAGTCAGCGCCGAGATCTTCCTCTAAATGACGCGGGCCCTCCGAGCTCTAACTACTATGTGAAAGCACGAGTCTCATAAGGCTCCAATTCAACACACACGCACTTTATTCTCAAACACACTATTTATACAATAAATTCATACACACGTGACCAGGCACTCGTGGTCAAATATAATAAAAACATATATACACAGAGTTATAACAAATTAAACTCTAACATTCCTCCCCGAGTTGATGGGTCACATCAAGTTCCGGAGGGGCCACCGGAAGCAGCACCAGCTTCACCAAGGGTCCTCGGAGCACTCCAACCGATGTCCGCACCGAAACAACCCGTACCAGGCCGTCCTTCCCAGGATGTGTCTCCACCACTCTGCCCATAAGCCATTTTGCAGGGGGCATTCTTTCCTCTTTTATCAATACTAACGTATTGATGTCGACATTGGGAGAGATGGTCTTCCACTTAGTTCCATCATTAGCTAACACGGCAGCCAGTTCTCTTAATTGATCCTGAGCCAGATAGAAACTTGAACGTAACTGTCGTGCAGCTCCTACAAAACTTGTTCCTTCATCACTATATAGCCGAGTGCAGTGCCCTCTTCGCGCTACAACTCGCTTAAAAGCCGTCATGATGGTGGGTGTAGAGGCATCTGGGAACAATTCAAGATGTACGGCTCGGGTCACATAGCACACAACTAGACAGATGTAGCCCTTTTCCGTCTTTCGACCTCTACCCTTGGACATTCGAAGGTTCACAGGTCCAGCACAATCTACACCACTTATTGAGAAGGGTTTACCCGGTGTTAATCTCTCCTTGGGTAAATCGCTCATTAGCTGGCCTGGAGTGACGCGATTGTATCGACAACATGTCACGCACTCTCGAATGCATCTTTTCACCTGATCTTTTGCTCTCAGAATCCAATACTTCTGTCTCAATGTGGACAGCATCAGGTGCACACTTCCGTGCAAAGTCCGCATATGAACCGCTTGAATAATTATCTGAGCTACTTTTCCTGATGAAGGCAATATCGCAGGATGTTTTCGTTCATATGTCATAGATGGAGCCCATTTTAATCCACCGCCGACTCCAAGGATTCCTTGATCGTCGAGGATCGGTGTCAAACCATAAATCTTGCCCGTGCGCTTTACTGATCCTAGAGTGGTCAAACTTCTCATTTCTTCCTGAAATGCCGGCACTGAATTGCTTGAAGTATTCTCCCATGAGCATTTCTCAGTTCGGCTGGGCTTAAGTGCGACTGATATCGCTCCGCACTGTTGCGGCAGTTATGGCAATAACGCAACATCTAAGGCCACTTTTCGAATATATCCATTAAAGGTCGAGCTTATCTCTCCGATAGCCACCAAGAAAGGTGTTTCACTGATGGCATGAACACTCAGGAGCTCAGTTTGACTTTGGTTCTCAAACACAGGAAGCTTTCTGGGCCATTCCGTTGATTCCGCTGATAACCAGGCAAGTCCCGTCCACCAGATGGAAGACTATTTCAGCTCGGACCCCAGAATTCCTCGCGAGGCAATATCCGTTGGATTATCTCCTGTGGGAACACAGCGCCACTCCCTGACTTGTGGACAACTCTGAGTTTCCGCGACACGATTGCCGACAAAATTGGGGAGATCTCCAGACATAGTTCTTAACCAATTCTAGATTATGGTAGAATCGGACCAACAGGTATCACTCTCCAGTTTGATATCCAACTCTTCCATTATATTTCACTAGTCTGGTCAGCAAAAGAGCTGCGCACAATTCTAAGCGTGGAATTGACATCTTCCGCATGGGAGCCAACTTAGTCTTTGATGCCAACAGTCTTACACTGACTCCATCATCAGTGGGAATTCTTATGTAAACAGCTGCCGCATAGGCGTCTTCGGAGGCATCACCGAATTCATGCAACTGCACTCCCTGGGTATTCCCTCCGAGACCCAACCATCGGGTATTCTCATTCTTCCTAGGAAATTCAACTCCTTTCCTATATTAGTCCATGCTTCAATCAATGATTCACCCATCGGATCATCCCAATGTAATTCCGCTATCCATAACCTTTGAACCATTAATTTTCCTATTACAAGGACAGGTGCCAACCATCTTAAGGGATCTTCTAACTTGGCGATGAAGGAAAGCATTTCGCTCGTGGTAGTCGCCGATGTCTTTTCCAACGACTGAACTTCATATAAGAAACAGTCTTCACTTTGGATCCATCCCAACCCAATGTCCTTATAACATTGGACTGTTCAAATGTAATCCCTTGTGCGCAATGTTCTCTCGCAATGCTGTCCAAAATCGTCAGATCAACTTCTTTAGAATCTGTGGTTTCTAAGGCTTTGATGGTGATTGAGGCCGGAGAGGGTTCGTTTCTTCCAGTGTCTTCCTCTTCCAAGTCTATGCTGGATTCTTCTTCCTTCATGCAAAGTATTTTGGAAGATATGGCTTTAGGGCTCTTTGTTTGAGCTCTTATCTCTACATCGCTTGAAGCCCCCCACTCCAGAACCCTCCACATCAAGAGGCTCTGAAGGTTGAGAACCTCAACCGCAGACTTTTCGTCAGAATCTTCTACTGCAACTTCTGGAACCTCTTGAGAACCTTGAGGTTTACCTCCTGAAGAATCAGGATCTGATGCTAAGGCATCGTCTGCAGGCTTAGAGGTATTGCCCGAGAGCCTAGAGAAGTCATAGGATTCTGAAATCTTCCTTAGAGATCTCAAACCACTCAATATAATATTCCTATAATCTACCGGACTCGCAATCCTTTCCTAGTTTAGCACTTCTACCAGACTTTTCTGGAGACTTGTCTCCTAAATTAAGACCTTTCGCTGGGGTAGGCACTTGCTCCTTTGGAGAACTGGCCGGAGTATAACATTGGCGTTATTACAGCTCCAGAAACAGTTTCCTTCGATACAAGTTGCATTTTATTGTTTGAAAGATATTTGCCAATTGAACCCTTTTCTATTGGCTCTCTCCTCACATAGGTGATTTGGACAGTGCAACCCTGTTTAGAAAGCGTCTCACTTTCTCCAACCTTTGCATCATTGCACCATCAGTTGTCCATCTTTTTCTTCCAAAGAAATTTGAGGTAGTCCCAATCATTATCTTTGATGCGATCATCCGGAAATATATTTTCAGGTCGGCCACAACTCCGAACTTATTCTTCCGAAGTTTTATCCCTATCTCAGGGATTCCTCTCAATAGACTGGGTCTCCTCTTCAAATATCGCTTCAACGAGAATCCGTTTCGTCCTAGACAGGAAGCGCCGTCAAATACTGGCCGTACAGGCGCAGCCTTGGATTCACACCCAAATACAGGGCGATCGGGAAAATAGCATCCCTTTACTTTAAATTCGACATCTCCAGTCTGTCCTGCTTCCACCAATTTCCTCGATGCTGGAACTCTGACAACTCTTTCCTCAATATCATCAATGGACTCAGCCTCGCCATCTGAAATCTCCACTTGATTAGCGCCTTCAGCTACGGCTTTAGAGTTGCTCACCGATTCATAACCTTTAACCGCAGTCTCAAAATCCCCTACTCCAATGTCCTTGGCTTCAGCCTCTGAGTCTTTCCCATTCTCTAAATCTGCGTCTTGCCTTTCCGCCACCTTTGAATCGGTACCTTGTTCTGCATCTAGCTTTTCTGCCACCTTTGAATCGGTGCCTTGTTCTACATCTAGCTTTTCTTCCACCTTTGAATCGGTACCCTGTTTTGCATATAGCAGCTTCACTTCTTCAGTGTTCTTTGAATCCATTCCTTGTTTCACATCCAGCCCTTTCTCTTCATCTGCTTCTACAACAGACTTCTTCTTAACTTGAGTATTTTTACTTTCTTCAGCCAAATGCCTTTTCTCAACTTGAGCCCTATGACTTTCTTCAACGGCAATCTGCGTGGATGTCTCTTCTACCATTTGCTCGGATGATACCACAATCCCAGCATCTTCCTTAATAGAAGCTGGATCAACTCCTTTCATCAAGGTAACTCCGACAACACTTGGCTTCTCACTCATCCCGAATTCCAAACTGCTTCCATCGCAGATCTTCAAATCCAAGTTGGGCAATCGGCATACTCTTGTTCCAGACAAAGAGCCCTTTTCCGAACTAGCACCATGGAGGGCTTCCGTATTCTTCGTCAGAGAGTTGAGGAAATGATTTATTTCACTTTCAAGATCTATCCACTTCCCATAATAATGGATCACTGTATCCCTTTCCTCCTCTAATACCTTGTCATCAATTTCTTCATCGTCCAGGATCAAATTCCATATCAACTTATCTTCATCTCGGATCTTCACCATATATTCCTCCATTACTCTATAATTAATTCTCACGAACTTCTCTGAGGGAGCCTCCCCATCCAATTCTGCTTCCATCCTTTTGATCAGTTTGGAGATGGTCGTTCTTTAAACGGCTCTACTTCTTATAGCCCGCTTCATTCTCTAGCCTTTTTGATCTTAACTTAACTTATTGCTTGACGCTCTATACCTCGGCCTTTTCCTTTTATCCAATTTGCAAAACTTTTCTAAAACCTTTTTTGCATAACTCTTTTTGCAAAAACTTTATTTGCATAAATTCTTCCTTTTTCTATGATTTGCCTAAATTTGCATAGGCCTTTTTTCTTGATTCTTTCTTCAATTCCTTTAACTTCTTTCGACTTCTTAAACTTCTTTAAACTTCTTAAACTTCCCTAACCTCTTAAACTTATTTAAGCTTCTTAAACTTTAACCTAGCCTATATCCGGCTCGAGGGACCAAAATGTTAATCAATCTTCTTCTTCTTTGGCTGGTTCTCTTTATTCACTTTTCATCCAGAGGTATAGTCAGCGCCGAGATCTTCCTCTAAATGACGCGGGCCCTCCGAGCTCTAACTACTATGTGAAAGCACGAGTCTCATAAGGCTCCAATTCAACACACACGCACTTTATTCTCAAACACACTATTTATACAATAAATTCATACACACGTGACCAGGCACTCGTGGTCAAATATAATAAAAACATATATACACAGAGTTATAACAAATTAAACTCTAACAATCTATTATGCTTGAATTCCGGAAAGTGGGAATTTTAAAATTATGAATAAATAGGCTATCTTTATCTATGATGGAGTGCAGCTCGACACCGTTTGAGTTCAATTTGGGAGGAATATGGAGGTCCTATGGAAAGAGGATGGATGTAGGTAAAGGTGAAGGGATAGAGGAAGATGTGATGGTGAGATATTTTAAAATTGTGTTTGAGAGTTAAGAGTTTTCTTTTTGAAATCAACGTGATTAAAATTAGTCTTCTTCTTTCTAATCTCCACTCAATCATATTAGGGTATCAAGTTTTGACCCTTGATGGTGTCTGTTTGACAACCATCATGACTGGGCGAAGTAGAATGCGTCATTAAGACTGGGAGCACTACTCAGTGGCAGGCCGACTTAGCTCCAAAAGAAATGGCTGCCTCTGACGTGAGAAACAGACACCAGACACCATGTGCAGCCGCTCCTAACATGGAGTACAAACACTGCTCATCCTGTATTCCTGAATTAGGAGTCCTTATAGGGTACTATCAGCCGGGCCAGCTGAGCCCAGGTTTTTTAGTGAGCTTTTTACTGATTAAAATTTGTTGGTTTATGGAATGGAATATTTTTATGTCTTTCCTGTGGTTGGATGATGTATGTTACTTGTTCTCCATATTACACGATGTTAAATGAAGAAGAATCGAACTTTTGAAGAAACTTTTGATGGTGTCCGCTGGGGATGTGTAGAGCTCATCAATGAATGAGTCAATACAGTCAATGATGTGGTTGAGGTTGCAGGTTGACACTTAGTACATAGTAGGAAAACCTTGCAACCATTCTGTAAAGTCATTGTCCATAGATGACCAGACTTAAATATGAAAAGCAAAGATATTGTTGTTCTCTTGGGAGGACAGAATTGGTGCTTGTCCTTCCTTGTCTTGTGTTAAATGTAAAAGAGTAAGAAGTAATTATAAATGATCTTGCTGTAGAAAATAGAATTTTTTATTCTTCATTTGTAACTGACGTTTTTTACCCTGAAGGAGTCTAGGATGGAAGATCTTCACCGAAGTCCTGGCCATAGAAACATTCTGCACGGACATCCGCATTATCATAATTTGGAGTCAAAGTTAGCATTAAGCATAATTAGCGAAAAATAATTACCTTTAAATAATAATATTTCTATTTACACTATTTACATTAAATATATAGATGGAAATTTTGCCGGGAGGATATTGATCTAAAGAGACAAAGGTCGCCTCTCCCGTCAAAATAGACGTCAAAACCTGACGCCATCTATTAGAAGCATAGGGCGCCTCTTCCGTCAAAATAAACGTCAGAATCTGACGCTATCTATTGACCGTCGCCGCAAACTAGCGGCCTCGGGTCGGTGACAAAGCCACAACACCAGCTTTGGTAAACTGAAAAGCGTCCACCTAGAGACCATGGTTTAGGGCTAATGGCCCTCGTCAGCCTAAGACGGACTTTATTCCATGAGATCCACACGGGATCTAATGGAATCTTGACAATCTACGAAAGAGGTGTTTTGCTGGCGTCTAGATGACGTCTAGTTTTGACGTCTATTTTGACGGGAAAGGCGACCTTCGTCTCTTTAAATTAAATATATATACATATATATACAATTAATACAGTAGAACCTCCCTTTAGCGAACACCCCGCTAGTGAACATAAATTCAAAATTTTCATCCAAGTCTAAGGGTGCAATGATCCTTCCAGAATATAAAAGACAACTCACCTTCACATAGAAACATCCCTTCTTTGGTCCAGGCTACATGCGGTTCGAGCAGTCTGGCACATGACATGCAAGTGAGGCAACCCGCATGGAAGGCCTGCAACAAACCTCATTCTTTTACTACCTCATTTCATTCTCTCTGTTTTTTTTTTTTTTTTTATGTGAGATCTATTATTATATAATACTAGACGGGTGACCCGGGCTTCGCCCCGGGATTGACCCGTGTGCATATCTACCCGAGTAATATATATTTAGATAAGATTTTTTTTTATAATTGTTTGTTATTAGCATTATCTATTTGTTTGCATCAGCATAATTTAATCTAATCTTTGATAGAGGGCGCTGTTCGCTTTAAATAGCCTATCGTCTTCCCCGTATTTTTTTACCTATGTATGGAAATTTTGGTTTGAATTAGTGAACTACTGCGAATTTGTATACCGGACATACAAACAAACAAACATACAAACATTGATTTTTATATATATAGAAGATATATTTAAAATAAAAATGGCATATCCTGACCAGGAGCACATGTGCTTTACAGAAGGCAGAGCGCCATCTGGTGGAACAGAAATCAACTAAACATTGATTTAGCCTGTTCTCTGTCCCCCAATTGTGTTTGAAAGTTGAAGGTTTTCTTTTTGAAATCAACGTGATTAAAATTAGTCTTCTTCTTTCTTATCTCCACTCAATCATATTAGGGTATCAAGTTTTGACCCTTGATGGTGTCTGTTTGACAACCATCATGACTGGGTGAAGTGTCTTTTATTTGAAGAATCCTAAGATCTATTATGCTTGAATTCCGAAGTAGGAATCTTTAAATTATGAGTAAATAGGCTATCTTTATTTATGATGGAGTGCAGCTTTGAGAGCATCAATGTTTATTTGATTTTTGTTCCACCAGATGGCACTCTGCCATCTGTAAAGCATATGTACTTTTGGTCAGGATATGCCTTTTTTATTTTTAATATCAACACCTGACCTTTTTACTTTTTTTCTATTATTATATATGAAGCAATAGAGCGCCATCTATATATAAAAAGGGAAATTATTTGAGCATGAATGTTCATTTTACACGTAAAACAAACTTTTATGCTGTTCTTAGTGCGAAGAAAATATATTGGGAGAACTTAGCTCATCAATGGTAAACCCTCTCAGCGGTTTTGCCAATTTAATTGTTTATCATTAAAACTCAATTAGTATTAAGAAAAAGGCATCTCATTATCGTGCAACTGAAAGTTGCTAATGGCTTGCGCCATCTATCAGAATAAATATCAACTATTCTCGTTGATTTTTAATTATTCCAGAATTGGCCAAATACCCATTCTTGATTAATCAAGAAAAGCTAACCACGGACGCGTTTAGGGCTGTTGGCCCTCATCAGCGTGTTGCAAGCTGTACCAAAATGACCAAAAATTTGGTCATTAAGGCATACTGAAAAATCATGAAACGGGTAGTTAAGGCCAGAATTGCGTGAGACCGCGACACAATGTGAAATAAATAGTACAAATGTGCAAATTATTATTCTGAAGGTCACATTTGTTTGTTGGAAATTGATTTGGGAAACCACAGTCACATCAATCAATGGTTCAACTCCCGACCTTTCAGTAACTTCCTTTCATTATCTTCAGTGGAATGTTTGAATCCTGGTTCTACTTATATGCTGTAGAAATATAAATATGTATATGTGGTAATATAATAAGGTGGGAAGAGAAATAATCACACCACAAGTTGGAGAAGGAACCCAGGCGACCAGAGAGAGAGAGGGAGAGAGACGGGCCTGCCACCGCTGAGCGGCCGTTCGTGTCGCACACAATCCTCAACTGTCTTAATAGTCCCGAGGTTCCAAGTAACGGACCCCAGTGGTCGCCCCTTGGAATGTCGCTGATTTCTAAAGTGACCGGACTTTACCCTCCCGTCTCTCTGGATAGACTGTAGGTGGACTTTATTATTCCTGGAAGAGTATATATTATGACATATATAAGTAGGATACAAATACTCATTCCCCTGAAGGAGAGTAATAGGGAGAGAGAGAGAGAGAGTCACTGAAACCTCGGGAGTTAAATTTAAAAAAAATCAATTTTTATTGATCTTTTTTTGGCTTATCCCTAGTACACATGGTACAGGCCATGATAATTGTTAGGTAGCGGAACGAGAATACTAGGAAAGTCCGCCACCTTCTGATAACAATTTAAGTGTTCTGTCCAAGTAGATCCTCTCTACCTACTTTGCTGGAAAAATCATAGATAAACTTCGTAAAATTATTTATTTCAAAGAAGGAAAGTTAACAATTAAAACAGTTAAAGCCAAAGGAACTAAAACAAGGCCAGCGACAATCCCAGCTGCTCACTCGAAGCGCGCAAAGCCTCGTCTTCTTGTGGACTCCTCTGGCACTTGATGTTATCCTAGTTTTTATAGGAAACGCGCTGTACCTAATTTTAATCTGTGGAAGTTGATTTGCATAGATCTTTTCCTAAAGCCTAGTTTGCATAAAGTCTTCTTTCTTTTAATCTTGCAAAATTTGCCTAGGCTTTCTTACAATAATCATGGTGGGTAGAAGTAGGTGACTGCTTTTACTGTAAGTACACTACATGTCTACACATGTGAAAAGCAGTTCGACTTTGCATTTACAAATATACCAGAGCCTCGTTTGATTACTTGCACTCGCTGGTAGGGTTGGACTTTTGCAAGAATAGGGGACCACTGGAGCATTTTTTATCAGAAAAAAAAGTGCCCAATTCGGGAATTGAACCCGGGTCGTAGCGGTCGAAAATCAACGGTTTAGAACATTCTTCCACCGACCCCCCCCCCCCCCCCCCCCCTTATTGGTAATTAAATTGGCGAAACTGCTGGGAGAGTTCACCACTGATGAGCCAAGCCATATCAGGGAACAGGTTAAATCAACGTTTAGTTGATTTCTGTTCCACTAGATGGCACTCTGCCATAGATGCCTGAAACTACTTGGCCCCATGACTGTTAGTGTTTGAGGTACGTCTGATACTGGCACGGAGAAATCACTTTTCATGAAGAAATTTCTTTGTCAAATTGTTAAGCCTATTATTAGCCATCAAACAATCATCTCTGCACAATCCCGAAGATTCCTGTCGGTTAAAACTCCACCATCTTGGGTAAATTCAGAAAGTCCATCTGAAGACCATGTTTTCGGATTCTTGTCAGTCAAAGGCGACTCCGATTTCTTTCTCGATATTACAAGGAAGTGTGAAATTACCCGAAGGATGTACTTTCCTGAAGAAGTGACTCGTCCAATTACACTCATGCACAAAACTTAAGTAGGTGGAAAATATTTTTAAGGAGACAAGAAACGATTTTGTTTACATTTGGTTATCTCGTGTATCTTCAATAAAGGTCACTGTAATATATTTCAGAGTTACTGTCTGATCCTGATATACATGCTGAAAGATACAACTTCCTTAAGTTTTGTCCATGAGTGTACATGAAAAACATATACAGTAGAATCTCCTTTTAGCGGATAACCCGCTAGCGGACATCTCTCCACAAAGGACAGTTTTGATTTGCAAAATTACCATTTTTACAATTTAGCAACTCTCCGGTAAGAGAACATCTTTCCCTAAAAGACATTTTGTCTCTACAATTAGGTGTCCTTTACAGGGAGGTTCTACTGTTGTTAGAAATTTTATATTGGAAATATATTTTTTAAAATGGTAGATTTGGATAAATTAAAGTTTCTTTTAAACGAAACTTCTAAATTTATTTTTAAGGAGAAATAACGATTATTTCTAACCTTAGGGATGAAGTATGAAAGGATGAATTGTGAAGAGTAATGATGAACGGAAAAATAAAAGTGTCCATTATTTTTATATATTATCATTACTCTTTACAATTCATCCTTTCATACTTCATCCCTAAGGTTAGAAATAATCGTTATTTCTCCTTAAAAATAAATTTAGATTTTTTCGTTGAAAAGAAACACATGCGGGATAATTTTCAAATGTCGTTTTACAATCATAAGCCGCATTATATTGTAATATAAATTAGGGTTTGTTATTTGTGAAATAGAGAGAAGGATACCTCGTCACGGTAAGAAAATGTGTTGAATGAGTCAACAGGCTTCCTACATCTGGCGTAGTCGTCCGCAACAGCCATGTCATACCTGGAACAACCATCATCAATACACATTCCATATCGGCAATATTGGTAACAATTAAATTTACAGACAATGTGTTACTTTTCAGTAATTACACCAAATATTATCTCTACAGACCTTACAGCTTTTTGGCCCCCGCTCTCATTCCTAGTTTCAACGAGTTTCTTTTTTCTTTTTCTTTTTTGTTTTGTTTGAAGGTGGAAAGAAATGGTAATCACAAATAATCCCAGAAGAGTACAAAGGATATTTCTGTTACGGAAAGATGTTCATATTGTATTTATATACATTACTAGACGGGTGACCCGGGCTTCGCCCAGGGATTGACCCGTGTGCATATCTACCCGTACAAAAGCTACATACCTATACTTTCGATATTTACGGACCTATAATGAGGTATTGTTAACAATAGATTATTTAAGGAGCGACCCGCTCCAACACAATAGTTACAAAAACCAAAAAGCGAGTGGGGGGGGGGGCAAAGGTGGCGTGATCGTAGCCAACCAATAGGAGAGCGCCATTCCAAAAAAAAAGCAAACGGTGACAGAGATGAAGAATTATTAAGAACGCATGACGCTCGTAACTGTATATAGAATGATCTAATTTTTCGCAATAAATATGAAAAATTGGAAGAGTTACCGTCTTGAAGGAGCTGACTTCAAGGATCCAAGAAGTTTTTCTTGAAAAGGTCCACAGGATTTACAGTAGACGTCTTCTTTCACGACCATGAAGTCTTGGCCTTCAAGAGACTTTCCACAATGGGGACTTGCTGTCACACAAATCCAGACTTAGTCAGTTTGTTATCTTAATACTTTAACTTAACCTACCAATACATATGGTCGGTAGTCGAGTGGTCTAAACCGTTGGTTTTCGACCGCTACGACACGGGTTCGAATCCCGCATTGGGCTTTTTTTTTCTAATAAAAAAAAATGATTCAATGGCCCCTGATTCTTTAAAAAGTCCAACCCCACCAGCGAGTGCAAGTAAACAAATAGGGCTATGGCACATTTGTAAGTGCAAAAGTCTAACTGCTTTTCACATGTGTAGACATGTGCACTTACAGTAAAAGCAGTCGCTAACTTCTACCCACCATGATTATCATGGCCTGTATCACGATTACTAGGAATCATTTCTTAAAATCCGACAAGTACACCTACTGTTGTAATGCTCACTCTTCTTTAGCGCTAGACAACAGACAATAAATAATGTTGTAGATCTATATCAATTTGTAAATAGCAGAGATAATTGTCACAGATTTAACCATTTCTGTAAATATATTTATGATTATCTTTCTATCCTGGAAGAATCAGGTTCCTAATATATATTATTGTTTCTTTTTTAAATTACTTTTTCTTGTTTAATATGTTTATAACTGTTTCTGTTTAAAAATGTAAATCGAGACAATTATCCCTAGCCGGGATATCGCGTTCTGTGTGTTGAAATAAATAAATAAATGAAATAAAGTACAGAAGAACTCGTTTAAACATTAACCTATATTTCAAAAATACTTTTCATAGGTCGATTTTGTAGTCCATCTATGCCTTTTAAATATGATCGCAGGTGACTATCAGATAGAGATGACTCCCTTCGGTCCCCCCTGGACCCTTGGAATATTCGACCAAATTCTGGTTCGTTTCCAAGTTGACTAACGTGGCAACGGCACCCATTTTCCAATGAAGAGCAATTGCTGCTGCTGTGATAGAGATGCATGGAGACATCTGAGACTCTTCTTTGGACACGACAACAACAACAACTAGCAGATAGATGTTATTTGGTGAATAATATTCTAAGCAATAGATTACCGTTGGTAGTTCTATATTCAAAATCTTAGCGATAGAATGATAAAGGATATTTCTCACTCACGGAATGAATTTTTTATCTGAACACAGAATATATTTCAAGTGAAGATAGTTATTTAGCAGACTTGTGGTCACTGGTCTCAAGGTTACTGTGTATTCAATATCTTTCAGAGTTATTGTCTGAATCCCGTTATACATGCTAAAAGGTACAACTTCCTTAAATTTTGTCCATGAGTGTATCTTTCAGAGTTATTGTCTGAATCCCGATATACATGCTAAAATGTACAACTTCCTTAAGTTTTGTCGATGAGTGTATCTTTCCTAATTATTGTCTGAATCCTGATATACATGCTAAAAGGTACAACTTCCTTAAGTTTTTTCCATGAGTGTATCTTTCAGAGTTATTGTCTGAATCTTGATATACATGCTAAAAGATACAACTTCCTTAAGTTTTGTCCATGAGTGTATGTTTGTATTCGAATATATTTCCAGTTCGTGTTTGCTAACTTACCACATTTAAAGCATTCAGGATGAAAAGCATTGTTACCAACTTTCTTTTCGAGGAACCAATAGACAGGAAGACCACATCTAGGACAGAACTTGGTGCCTCTGTGTCGAACTGGAGTGGGTTTAGGATGGTTATTGATGGTAGGGATGACATAAGGTGAACAGGACATCTTCCTGTGGTCCCAGCAAGGGTTACATTCACCAGGCGGAGGACATTTTCGTGATGGCGGACAGAGCGGCCAATCAGCTTCTTTCTGTGTTCTTCGTTTATTACAGAGACCTTTCACAGCGCCACATCGCGAAGATTCTTTACAGCAAAGCGTTCCTGCTGTTTCACATCTTCTCTTCAGTACTGCAATATCATCAACAAGATTCTGTCTTGAGAAACATTCTTCGTTACATTTTGGTGAGCA
>CP092874.1:83956424-84028787 GCA_030710605.1 Cordylochernes scorpioides
AGCTTGGCATTTGCAATTGTCCATGCATTCGATACAAGATCCAGGATATGTTTGGATGCATCTTGAACGCTTATATTTCAAATATCGATTAGAATTTGAATGATGGCTACAGGTATGCTTGCTTACATATGCGTTCTCGGAATTCTGAGAAATTTTGCATATCGATTCTAGCATAGAACTGCTGTTTAATCTTACAAGATAGGTTCCACTTACAGGTATAGAGGTATTCAGTAAGGGTCTAAGAAAGGTATCAGGACATATGCCATCTGTTTGAACTTTTGGTTGAGAACTATACGGCGGTTGTTCTTTCTTGGGTTCATCTTCTGGAACAACATTTGCCTGTATGCGCTTATTTTCGAACGCTCTTTGCGAACTTACTTCTGCATATTCAATATTTTCGTTGCTATATTCAACTGGTTCACTAATTTCGCTTGGTATGCTTTGTTCTTTAGGACTACTATGTTCGCTTGATTCTTTTTTAAGTATAGAATGAACTTCTGTTGCCTCTTCTTCAACTTCTTCTGTTTTTTCTTCTTCGATAATATTTTTTTCTGGTTTCTTAATCTTTTTGGAATCTTCACTTTCAGATGAGTATGTTGAAGAACTTGAGGATGATATAATGATAGGTTCTACTGGTGGTATTGGAGATTTTTTCTTCTCTTTGTCTGATTTGAAATTATCGACTAAAGCTTCTAAGGCGTTTATGTCATCTTTCTCTTGTGGGGTTTCTTTAACTAAGGATGGAATATCTGGGGCAGCTGCGAGAAGATCACGATATCCTTGGGACTTAGATCTTAAGGTAGGTTCACTCACGTAATCCTTTACGCTGCTTTCTGAACTTGGCGTTCCTTTCGATGGCATCTTTAATATTTACCAAATGTTCTCTTTTCCCTTCACTAAATCCATTTTTACACAAAAGGACACAAGACCATTCAACTTCGTAAATATAGTTTTAAATATGAAAATGTTCAATCTACATCATTTTTTAGCAATTTTGTAATTTTCTCTTCTCTTTTTAAAGATTTTTCATTATATAGATAGATATTCTTTCATCTTCATAGGATTTTCTGAAAAGTTTTTAAGGATGTTTAAGGATTTGGAAGGAGGGTTTAAGGTGATTTTTTTTAAGGGGAGGGTTTTTGGGATTACATTTAAAAATCAACAATTATGGCATTTATTAATTTTTTATTTGATTTTAAATCATGTTTAAATTTTTTATTAACATCTTAATGCCATTAAAATTTGTAAAAACTTCATTATTTTTCTCTCTTTATATATATTGTAACGTAGAGAATTAGTGAAGACAAATTTCAGGATGACACAGCAAAGCACAATATATATATAATAGCTGAGAGGCAATTAGAAAATTTTGCAGTGTATAAAAATACAAATATCGAAATTAAAATAGAATAAAGGCAGTGGAAGATTCAAGTTGCTTTTGTGGTATTGAGGAACAAACCTCAAGACATCTACTGATCAATTGCCCAGCATTTCAAGATTATAGAATGAAGAATGAACTAGTTGTTTGTGAACTTAATGATTTGATTTCCGATAAAAAAAATCATATTTAAAGTTCAATTCATTTTGTAAATACATTCTAAACTTTCTACAAAATCTGGATCTCTAATGTTTTCATGCGTTGAATAATGTAAATAACTTATGTAAATAAACTTTTCTCCTTGTTTGGCGCAAGTATCCCTTGCGGGATATAGCGCTTTGGAAATAAAATAATTGATAATTGAAATTAAACAAATATTTTTATAGAATAATAAAAGATTTGTTACATAGCTCCTTCCCTATGGGAGCTGTGACTCGCAGCTTGAAAATATTGTAGTTACTGACATGGATCTGACGTGTTTCTGTCAAGTATTCCCTCGGAGTCTTGGACGTCTGTTCCTAGTAGCTTTGTGTCCTTTTTCTTGCGGCGTGAAGAGCGGCTTTTTCGTCATATCGTCTATAGGGACATCATCATCTTGGAAGGAAGTCTTGACTTTGACACGGCGGTGGAATCCTGGAGCCAGTCTCTGAAAATGTAGATCATAGCACCCATGGCCTCAAGGTCTTCTCGGCGATCTTCAGTTTGTCTTCCCTAATCTACACAGCATCTCCACCAAATGTACCGTAGAAAATAAGGAAAGACAAACTTCAGGATGGCACAGCAATTTATTTAATGTAAGCACAATTTAAAAATAATCAAATAGCAGAGAGGCAATGAGAAAACTTTACAGTGTATCAAAATACAAATATCAAAATAAAAAATGGCGCAAGCCATCAGCAACTTTCATTTGCACGATAAGGAGATGCCTTTTTCATAATTTATGTACCTTATCCCAGTACAATGTCACATTTGTACCATTTTTTCACATTGTGTCGCAGTCTCACGCAATTCTGGCCTTAACTACCCGTTTCATGATTTTTCAGGATGCCTGAATGACCAGTTTTTTTTTTTTTGTCGTTGAGGTACAGCTTGCACCACTTTGATGAGGGCCAACAGCCCGAAACGCGTCCGTGGTTAGTTTTTCTTGATTAAATCAAGAATGCGTATGTGCCTAATTCTGGAATAATTAAAAATCAACGAGAATAGTTTATATTTATTCCGATAGATGGTGCAAGCCATCAGCAACTATCAGTTGTACAATAAGGAGATGCCTTTTTCATAGTTTATGCACCTTCTCCCAGTACAATATCACATTTGTACTATTTTTTCACAAATATTATTGTATATTGAATTTTTTTTACGAAAGAAAGCCCCGACATATGTTTCTTCCTTTTCTCCAAGTGAAAATATATTCCCTCTTTTTCTAGTATTAAAATTATACCTTTACCCCTTTCAATATTGGAACAACTTCTTTGCCTTTTTTGTGAATGATTTTTACTTTGAAAATATACAACAACAACAAAAGCCTTTATTTAGAACCTCTCGTCCTATAAAGGATTCGCCAGTTTACAGAGTAATTGAAGAGAAGAGAACTAAGAATACAGAGATATATGTAGTAGGTATAGTATAGTATTTTCTACACTGTGACTATTTCTAAACGAGGTAAAATCTTCCCAATTACATGCGTGGTAAGGACAAAATACTCAGGAGATAAGTTTCTTCATTAATTTATTAGGACATCAAGCTTTCGGGCACAGCGTGGCCCTTCTACAGGATCAATTGTATAAGAAAAATGATACACTATATACACGAAGAATAAATCTGCATATGTATTATTAGAAATTAGTTGTAAAATTTTGAAATAATCGGTAATACTTAGGATTTTTGTTTAAAAAGAACATCAAGACATAAGCAAATTAATAAAATTTGTTAAGAAGAATAATATACGAATATTACAAGGTATTAAGATAAAAGCGTAATAAGACTGAAAGGACGTTCCTACGATTCGACGGAAACTGTGATAAAATTATGAGTATTTATAAGGTAAAACAGTTTAAAAGGATATTAAAATAAAATGAACAAAACAGGGAATTCATGGGGTACATCAATGGCTATTTATGTAATAAGCTTATATACGGCTCAGGTACATCAATATGTCTGTTTATACTATTGTTACGACGCTTCTCAGCCGTCGATGTTTGCGTTCAAGGTTCTAAGAGAACAATGTGGATTCTTTAGGATACAGCTTAGTGCGGTATATTTATTACAAGAGCTTAAAAGAGTAGATAAGTAACTATACAGTAGAAGATTAACTTGCCTTCAATGTCCGCCACTAGAGGGATCCTTCTCCGCTACCGTCTTCCCGGTCAGTCCATACGGCCACACGTTCGGTGCCCACCTGCTGCGTCTGTTGTCACCACCCTTCCTCGCTGCAGGTCCCGTTGTCACCAGACAGACTTCTTCCCCCAGACTGCCATGTTTTCTCGGTACACACCAATTCCCGGCAGGCCGGCCGACTTCCTTCCACCGCGGCACCAGCTGGACTCCTCTACTGTCTGCCACCCCCTCCTCTGGAATTTTGTCAATCAACACTTCCTGGAAGGGGCCCTTCTTCTCTTGGCGTTCCCACTTCTTCCCTACTACTTCTCTGCTGCATCGTTTCACTGCCCCCTTCTCAATCCTTTTCGTCCCGAAAAGGCTGATTTCACCAGAGGCGCTGATCGGCGGCCCTTTGATCTCCCTGACGTCTCTGGCCACATGAGGGTCGTCCGCCTCCCGGAAACGTAGCGGCAGGGTTAACACCAACCCTTGTTTGCAGAACCACATCTCAACTCGGGCTTTCTTTCCACTCTCAACCAGTGCCGACGCCATTGATTGGTCTCGCTGTCTAGCACAGGGCGGTGGTTCTCCACAAGATGGCGGCCATATTTCACTGCCTACGATGCTTCCATCTGATATTTTGAATTCTCCTTGTGAACACTCTGTAGCCGCAATGTACAAACGGTTGTGATCGTTTGTATTGCGCTTTCGCCGCTTCCTTCCACGACGGGGCTGTAGATCGCCGATCTTTACAGTGGATTCGTCCACCTGATCCACGCTGTCCATTTCGTGGCCTCCCTTTTCTTCTTTAGGTTTCCCATTCTCTTGCTCTAGAGGCTCTCTTTTTCCTAACCCTTCAAACCTGGGCTCCTTAGTGCCGACCACGCACAGGGCTGTGAATTTCTTAACCTTCTGGAGGTGTCAGATCCCGTGGTAGTCTCAAGGTCGGTAGAACTTTTCCTAGGCGGTGGCTGCTTGATCTGCACCTTGTCGGGCGAAGGAACGAAGATGAATGGTACGCATTCTTGGCACATCTCTTCAGCTTGCATTGCAGACGACGGCGCTGACACATTGCGCGCGACTTCCGCGTCACATACATTGTCGTCGGACTTCCACAGAGCGTCCAATGCTCTATCCCGTTCAGTCGGGTTGCCGGCTCCAACTTCAGGGTGCTTCGACCATCTAGCCTTGTCGCACTTCCACGGAGCATCCAGCTCCGTCCCGTCCAGTTGGATCGCCGCTGTAGTCCCTGACAGTCTGACACTCTCGCTGAAGTCAGCCACGCTGTCGCACTGCAGCTCGCCAAGATCGTTGCTGTTCTCATGGATTATTTCAGAAAGAATCCCAGGGGTTGAATTTTCGCTCTGTATATCACCCTGAGGGCATTCTCCTTCCGTCCGCTTGATTTTATACAAAACACTCGTGCCACAGCCGTTGTCGGAGGCGATCAGTTCACCCTCCTCCGCTACACAACCAGTCTGGATCATTTCCTGCTGTCGACACTCTTCGGACTTCTGGATCACGGGAGAATCTTCTAGCGTAGATTCTGGCAGTTCACTTACAACGTCTCCTGACGTGATGATCTTTGTTGTGATGGTCTTGTCGGGATCTTCATCACCTGGGATCGTCTTTTGTCCCCTCAGACATTGAATACGTGGACTATTGGTTGCTGTGATTGGTTTTGAAAAGCCATCAGGATTTTCTGGCGGTAGTACATTGAACTTAACTTCGCAAGACATGGGTGTGGCAGAACGTTTGACATTCCGAATATGCTCCAGTCGGCTCAATCGAGTATCCAAGTTTTCTCCGAGCTCATCTACTTTCTTGCTTATTAGTCTGAGCAATTTTGTGAATTTTTCAATTTCGAGGTCGGTTAGTTTTTCCATTTTCCTTTTTAAATTAGCGCAAAATAAAATCTTCAATTAAAATTAACTAAGCTGTATCCCACTTCTGACACCAAATGTTACGACGCTTCTCAGCCGTCGATGTTTGCGTTCAAGGTTCTAAGAGAACAATGTGGATTCTTTAGGATACAGCTTAGTGCGGTATATTTATTACAAGAGCTTAAAAGAGTAGATAAGTAACTATACAGTAGAAGATTAACTTGCCTTCAATGTCCGCCACTAGAGGGATCCTTCTCCGCTACCATCTTCCCGGTCAGTCCATACGGCCACACGTTCGGTGCCCACCTGCTGCGTCTGTTGTCACCACCCTTCCTCGCTGCAGGTCCCGTTGTCACCAGACAGACTTCTTCCCCCAGACTGCCATGTTTTCTCGGCACACACCAATTCCCGGCAGGCCGGCCGACTTCCTTCCACCGCGGCACCAGCTGGACTCCTCTACTGTCTGCCACCCCCTCCTCTGGAATTTTGTCAATCAACACTTCCTGGAAGGGGCCCTTCTTCTCTTGGCGTTCCCACTTCTTCCCTACTGCTTCTCTGCTGCATCGTTTCACTATTATACCTCAGAGATAGCAAGGCCTCGACAACCAATCTTTTGTGTTTATGTGGTATATTAGAATAATGTGATCTTGGATCAGTTGTGTTGAAACTATGTCCTGTCTGTGAAATGTGCTGGACAATAAGTGATTTCGGATCGTTATGTCTGATGTTTCTGTCGTGTTCCTGTATTCTGTCTTTAATGTAACGGCTAGTTTCACCTACATAAACACTGTCGCAATCGTTGCATTTTATGGAATAAACAGCATTGTTTCTTTGAGCAGTGTTCCGAGGCGTGTTGTTTTTAGTGATAGGGTTCCTTAAGATAGTGCCTATACTAGGGGTGTTGGAAAAGTAAGTGCGGATGCCGAAGTTCTTTAGTTCTCTAGCTATTTTTATGCTTTGCAAGGAATACGGTATTGTGCAGATGGATTTATAGTTGTCATATATCTTGGTGCGGGATGGGTTATGGAAATGCCTTAATATAAAGTTTTTAGGATAACCAGAGGACATTAAATTTGAAATTATGTTATTTGATTTGACTGACGATTATTTCAAAATTTTACAACTAATTTCTAATAATACATATGCAGATTTATTCTTCGTGTATATAGTGTAACATTTTTCTTATACAATTGATCCTGTAGAAGGGCCACGCTGTGCCCGAAAGCTTGATGTCCTAATAAATTAATGAAGAAACTTATCTCCTGAGTATTTTGTCCTTACCACACTGTGACTATTTACAACAGCAGCAACAAGCATTTTACTGAAATCAAAGTCCCATACAGGATTCGTCATTCTAATCCTGACAAAGATTATTCACATATGATTATTTACATCAGTTAGATTATGTATATAGCTTCCCCTTCTCTTCAGCCGTCTTCCAAAATTTGAACAACGCAAACGCTCCAGCTCTGTTTCTCACCACCTCATTCAACAGGAGCTCCAAAGAGAGTCCCTCAAGGCCTATTTCACTGAGGAGCACTTCTCGTTCGTCTTTCAGCCCCATACATGAGAGTATATGGTGATGTAGCCCCGGCTCCATTCTTGTCCCGCAAATCTCGCATGTCCAACCGTCTGTTTTAAATATTACTTTGAAAATATATGATCATTGAATATTTCAAATTTAAACAACCTAAATATATATCGTTTATAACGAATGAAGACATTAAGACACGAATGTTTCTTTACACAAATAAATACACACAAAGCTTTATTAAGACCACCGGTCTTATACAGATTCACCACAGGAAGAAATAATAGATGGAGCTCCTATACTCCAGGCAACGCAGCTCCCAACAACAGCCTTCTGGTCCGACACATGTCCAATGGCCACACGTTCCTTCGTGTATACGTCATAGTTAGCGAATCACTTTACACAAATAAATCAAACTTCTACTATCCTTACTGCGATGAAAAATATATTGGGAAGTCTTGTCTCATCAGTGGTGAACCCTCCCAGCAGTTTCGCCAATTTAATCTACTACTTCTTTAGAGCTCTAATACTGTATTGGATCATTCTGCTTTTATATGTTACACTAAAAGGTAGAATCTTAAAAATGGTATTTAAGTAAACTATAGACATTAGCTTTTGGGACAGTAGAATTATATTAAAGTATTTGCATCGATCAATGCGGAATCGTCGATGCAAATATTTAAATATAATTCTGCTGTTATAAAAGCTTATGTCCATATTTTACTTATATAACATTTCTAGGATTCCACCCTATATATATATATATATACTATGTGTAATATACTATTTATTGTTGGCAAGAGAAAAAAATGGCTCTTTGAAAACTTTGAAATTTTGTAAATTGCAATTTTTGTTTCTTCCGACTCAAAAGTTTGCCGACCCCCTGCATTACGGGTGTAAACTTATAATATCCTACATAAAATTTAATAATTTTATACAACTCTGATTATCTTAATTTAAGATAATAGCTTTTTAAATTTCAAATCCAAAATCTGACATCAGCAAGTCTAACCAAATCGCTTCTTGAGCGGCTGTTGCTGCTGCCACATATTCTGCTTCTGTCGAAGAAAGGGAAACTGAATTTTGTTTTGGCTAACCCACGTGATCAGATTAGTTCCCAATTTATAAATATATCCTGTAGTAGACTTTCTGTCCTTTTCATTACCCCAATCTGCGTTAGTGTATCCAGTTAGTTCAACCGAAGATGAAGTTTCAATAATCAATACTAGGTCCAAAGTGTTTTTCAAGTATCCCAAAATTCTCTTAAGCGCTTTCCAATCATGTTCATTAGGTTTGATTACTCTTCTACTCAAAATCGGTCGAATTTACCAAAAAAAAAAGAAGATGTTCCTTTTTTGTTAAATGAATATCCTCCTTCCGCAACTATATCTTGTATTTTAGCCTGATACTCGACCCTTGCTACCTCATCAGCTTAAATACCTCGGTTCAGTTCAAAATCACATTAATAGGTACCGCTCAGCAAGAGCAACCTAGTTCATGATAATTGAACCAGTCTGGTCATCTACGGACAATGACCTTCCAGAATGGTTGCAGGGTTTTCCCACTATGTACTAAGTGCAATTCTCAGCCTGCAACCCCAAGATATATTATTGACTGTATTGACTCATCCATTGATGAGCTCTACTCTTCCCCGGCAGACACCATCAACAAGCTTTACAAGCTTGATACCTTAGTGTGATTGAGTGGAGATAAGAAAGAAGAAGAAGAGAATGATAATTGAAACAATGAATAATATGTGGAGGTTATTCACATATTAAACAAAATGTTAACGCGCGATTCAATCCTAGTTCATGACTGTCAGGAATCGAGGGTGTTACACACTCGTCCACCGATGCCAGGTAAGTATGCTTAAACACCTGTAGGGTAAATTCAACCGATTTTATAACCCCTATCGTAGAATCGTAAAAAAAATAGTAATTTTTTCTTAGTAATATCAAAAAAACATTAAATCAGCAAAAAATGGCTATTTACGTGACATAGCCCTAATATATCTAACATCATCCTGATTAATTGTACGTTGCAATTTTGTCATTTAAAAATAAATAAAACTAGAGATAGCTGAACACTTTTTCAATACACCCATTCCTGAGAAAAACGTGTAAATCGAAATTAAATATTTTCGCGAAATTTTTATGCGAAGAAATACAGACACAGTGTGCGTGTGCAGCAAGTCAGCACATAAGCTCAGGATTCCTCGTGAGATATGTACACAGCGCATGTGTTCAATCACAGTAGCATTTAGTATAGTGCGATAAAAACAAAAAAAAAACTTATTTGGAAAACCGTGTAAAAGCGAAAACGTGTAAAACAAGTACCGTGTAAAGTAAATCGGGGGATAGGTGTATTATTATTATTTGTTCTTAAAAATAGAGGTTTGATATAACATAATGTCAAAGAACAACGAATAAATATGTTTCTTTTATTATACACTCATAGACAAAACACTTAATGAAATGTAAAGAATGTCGCATGTCGGGTTTTTTTTTTTTAAGAAGACAGAAGCTGTTCACACTTGGTTATCTCCTGTATCTTCAATAAAGGTCACTGTGATATCTTTCAGAGTTATTGTCTGAATCCCGATATACATGCTAAGAGGTACAACTTCCTTAAGTTTTGTCCATGAGTGTATCTTTCAGAGTTATTATCTGAATCCCGATATACATGCTAAAATGTACAACTTCCTTAAGTTTTGTCCATAAGTGTATCTTTCAGAGTTATTATCTGAATCCCGATATACATGCTAAAAGGTACAACTTCCTTAAGTTTTGTCCATGAATGTATCTTTCAGAATTTTTATCTGAATCCCGATATACATGCTAAAATGTACAACTTCCTTAAGTTTTGTCCATGAGTGTATCTTTCAGAATTATTATCTGAATCCCGATATACATGCTAAAAGGTACAACTTCCTTAAGTTTTGTCCATAAGTGTATCTTTCAGAGTTATTATCTGAATCCCGATATACATGCTAAAAGGTACAACTTCCTTAAGTTTTGTCCATGAGTGTATCTTTCAGAGTTATTATCTGAATCCCGATATACATGCTAAAAGGTACAACTTCCTTAAGTTTTGTCCATGAGTGTATCTTTCAGAGTTATTGTCTGAATCCCAATATACATGCTAAAAGGTACAACTTCCTTATGTTTTGTCCATGAGTGTATCTTTCAGAGTTATTGTCTGAATCCCGATATACATGCTAAAAGGTACAACTTCTTTAAGTTTTTTCCATGAGAGTATATAAAACAAACATTTCTATCTCCTTGTTATTCTTCGGAGTTTTGTTCTAATCTTCTAAGGAAACCTTATTTAGAAAAATAGAGGTTGTATGTTGGTATATTTCTTATGAGAATGACATTCTTGCATAAAATAAAATTTTAATCTTTTGAAAAAGAGCACTTACCTAAAACAAAATGTTCTGTATGAAGTTTTCACTTTCAAAAGAATTTGCTCAATTTCAAATCTCCATGTATACAATCTATATAATAAATATATACAAATTATTACAGATAACTTCATTAAATCAACTTCCATCATTGCTCAACATACTGTAAATAACTACCTTGCGATTTCTTCTATCTGCTTATGTTGTTGCTTATTTGTTTAATGTATATGTTTATTTAATGCTCTTTTTCTTAATTGTTTATTTTCTTTTTGATAATTCTGTTACCTACTCTACTACAATTATTGTAAATAGTTTCACGCGCAATTATCCAGATCGGATATAGCGTGTCTTGTTTGCAACTGGTAATAAATAAATAATAAATAAATAATCAAACTTTTAGTTAGTTTTTTTTATAGGTAATGAGAAAGGGTTTTCTATTTATTCTTAAAATATTAAAATAATTTTAAAAGAAAAAGAGAGAGATATACAAAAACAATACATTAAATTAATAATAAAACTTTATTAAAAATATAATCACTTTGGTAAAGTTATAAATGAAAGACAAATCGTTGAAGGAAATGTTTCTTTATATATAACGGTATTACAAGATTTTTCGGTCATAACAACCCTTTGATAGGTATAACAAAGCTACTAAGATAACACTTACTACCTAGTATGGAACGCTTCATGATTTTGCGTGTCATCCTTGCGCAGGGGCCATGCTAATCTTCTCTGTATCGTTCCAATTTTAGTATATGTACCGCCGAACAAGCGTTTACTAACTACCTAGTGGCATAATTAATACCTGTCGAAGGGTTGTTATATCCGAAAATTTATATTATCGTTATAAAAGGAAACTTTAATCAACGAATTGTCTTTTTTTATATAACTTTATAATCAATTATAGCTCTGAAAAATGAATAAATTTAAGTGAAAACGTTCAATTATTGCTTGGATTTTGTGTCTGGTGCTAGTTGAAGTGGTATAGTGAGACCAGCTAGATGGGGAATGATAGTTTTGGCCATGTAGATATACCTTAACTCAATATATTCCAAACGAATTTTTAGTTTGTTCAAAACATCATTCTTTTCTTTAATAGATTTCTTTTTGGGTTTTGATTCAGATTCTATTATGTTTTTTGCTCTTCGCATTATACTTTCATTTTCCTTTTCAAAACCTTCACAGAGTTCTTTCATGCCTTTTACAAAATCTCGGATAACTTCTTTCTTTGATTGGTCCTTACTGCATTTGTCGGTTAGCTGCCAGATCTCTTGAAGGTGAGATTCTATACTGGTAACTACTTGTTGAATTTCTGCAATTTTCGCCATTTGTATGCGTCTAAAGAAAAGAAAGTTCTTTAGAAATTTCTATAATTCTCTTCTTCCGTGTTCTTTCTTATACTTTGTGATCTTCCTTTTTAGTTTTCTTCCTTGAGTTTCTTGGTCTTTCAGCAGAAGTAGCTTGTTGTCTTAGGCATTAAGTATTATAACGCAGGTTTCTGAGCAAATAGGTATCGTTTGTGTAGATTAAAGGATAATCAGCATTTCTTCGATGTTTTCAATATCTTAAAATATTCTGTTTTTTTTTTTATTTTGATACTATATTTGATTATCACTGAATATTGATTCTATTATTAAAATGATGAAATCAAATCTTGTATCTACCCTGTGGGAACACTATATAATTTAAGAAAGAAAAAAAAGGCATTTCTTTATCGTGCAACTGAAAGATGCTGATGTCTTGCGCCATTTTTTTTTTCATATGGCGTAAGCCATCTGCAACTTTCAGTTGTACAATAAGGAGATGCCCTTTTTATTTCTTTCTTAATTTATGCACCTTATCCCAGTACAATATCACATTTGTACTTTTTTTTTCATATATAATTTAAATAAAATGTGTTTGAGGAAAAAAGCATTTTTAACATATTTAAGTTTAGGAGAGAGAAATATTTTAAATAGTTCCTTCTATCGTTTATATGTTCTCATATGTTTATTTTGAAGTTTTGACATTTTTGTCGCATTCTCTTTAGTAAAAGGTGTAGTCACTAAGTTCTATGGAAGACCACATAATATTATTTGAATATCATAAATAGATACACTCATGGACAAAAATTAAGGAAGTGGAAAGGCTCTAATGTCGCTGGTCCTCTTTTTTTTTTTTTTTCTTTTAAGGAGACAGAGGTTGTTCACACTTGGTTATCTCGTGTCTTCAATAAAGGTTACTGTAATATCTTTAAGGGTTATTGTCTGAATCCCGATATACATGCTAAAAGGTACAACTTCCTTAAGTTTTGTCCAGTGTATCTTTCAGAGTTATTGTCCGAATCCCGATATACATGCTAAAAGGTACAACTTACTTAAGTTTTATCCATGATTGTATATTTCAGAGTTATTGTCTGAAACCCGATATACATGCTAAAAGGTACAACTTCCTTAAGTTTTGACCATGAGTGTATCTTTCAGAGTTATTGTCCGAATCCCGATATACATGCTAAAAGGTACAACTTACTTAAGTTTTATCCATGATTGTATATTTCAGAGTTATTGTCTGAAACCCGATATACATGCTAAAAGGAATAACTTCCTATTATTTTTTTCATAATTTATACACACACACAATATGCCGTCCTTCTGTGTTTCAAAATATTTCACATATATTTCTCATTTAAACAATATTTGACGTGTGTGTATTTCATTTCAAATAAATCGATTTTCTACTGCCCTTACTCCAATGATAAAAATAATGGGAGGGCCTGGTTAATCTACCATGCCACTGTAATATTGCCTTGGCTGTTCATATCTGATGCTGAAGTTAAAATCTTAGCAAAGACTTTTTTTGAGTAAATTATGGACATAATCACACACAAATATATAGCTTTATTAAGATCACCGGTCTTATACAGATTCATCACAGGAAGGAATCATAGATAGAGCTCCTATACTCCAGATATCACAGAACCCAACAACAGCCTCCAGGTTCGACGCATGTCCAGTGGCTACACCGTGCATAGGTTAGCGCAGGGGTCGGCTATCTTTTGAGTCGCGGAAGAGTCAAAAATTACAATTTACAAAACATTTTCATAATGTGAAAGCGCAAGCCATCAGCAACTTTCAGTTGCACGATAAGGAGATGCCTTTTTCATAATTTTTCAAAATGTTTTAATTGCCAACAATAAATAGTACTCGAACAAATAATATTTATGTATGGAACTATATAAAAAGCTGCAGCTTCACATCCAAAGAGCCGCATGTGGCTCACGAGACATAGTTTTCCGACCCCTGGGTTAGCGTATCACTGAAAAGACGACTGTGGAATCAGCCGCGTTTTAGTCTTCACTTACCTCATCCAAATGGACCACGGCATTCGACGATTCAATTAATCTGTGGCGACCACACTTTGCTTCAGCGAGCGCGAACTGGGACAAAGCTTCACTACACATACGAGCAGTAGAGTGGCGGCCTGACTACGCATGCGCGCGGGACGTCATCCGAGACTTTTGCTGGCCACTGGCGTCATAACAACAAGGCCTGCTCCCAACGGCCGTTACAACAACCGTTACTTTTTTTCTCTTTATATATTTCTGGCTTTAAATAAATTAATTTTAATTATAATTTTATCAGCGACCTTTCCACAAGCCACACCAACACACGCACGCAACCATTCCACAAATCTCTTTCGAACGGTGACATTATGGACATATAATCGAAGAGAGTTGGACCTGATAGTTCTGAAGATCTTTGGTTGGTTGGTAGCTGATTCAGAAATAATAACAGCTACATCAACCAATGATTTATTCAACTCCCGACGTTTGGTGTCATTCTCCTCATTGGAACGATAATTTTGAATCCTAGTTCTACTTATATATTGTCGCGTATAAGGCCTGAAAACACCTACAACCTCCGCCAATAGATAGCGCTTTCGCCTGTTTCCGATCTGAAACTGGTGTGGGAATCGCCGACTGCTGTGGTCCTGTTTCCTGGGGAAAATGTTTGTAAATACACGTTTATATTGGTCCTAGGAGGTAACGTAATGTAAATACCTGTTAATTGTTATTCTAGTTTTATGTAATGTGTAGTAGAAATGATAATAAAAAGAGGAATGTTAGAAGTCTTGTTGCCGGTTGCTGTTGTTACTCTCGCCAACGCCACAGTCGCTACTCTTCTGGTAAGTCTCTCGTGTCCCCCCACCAGTGGTAGGCCGAGAGATACTGCCAGAGGAAAGGAGTTCTACTCGAGTGGTGGTTCTCGGAGCTCTTTGGGTGCTCTGCAGAAGGAGAGCAACGGGAGCCCGGGTAGGTGATCCACGAAGGAGGAAGCGGCGTCGTCGCGAAAAACCCGAGGGGCAACGCGCGACAATATGTACACCATTTTCTAAAATACCTCGTCACGTATCTACATATATCGAGAAATAATTACGAACTTAAAAATAAAAGAGACTTTTGCAAATACACAAAAAAACAACAACAAAAAAGCCTTTATTTAGGGTCACTGACCCTATACAGGATTCACCAGAGGTATGCATAAGAACAAAGCAGTGAGACAACGGAAATAGCGATATATACAGAGTAAAAAGAGAAAGAAAAAAAAACAAGAAAAGGAAAAAAAATAATAATAATAATAAGAAAGAGGGAAGCAAGAAATCAACACAAAAAGAGTAGCAGTAAGAAAGTGAGGAGTGAGTATCACTTGGCCTTCTTCTGAGATATGGACTTGTGGAAACCATAAAACGCCGTAGCAATATACTTATTCTGGGTCATATTGTCAATTATTGATGGAAGTGAAGCACAGAGTTGCCCAGTTTTGAGCATAAGGGTTCTTCTTTCTTCTTTCAGAGCAGAGCAATCAAAAATATAGTGAGTGATTTCATTTTGTAGTTTTGAATTACAGAAGGTACAAGTCGGGTCCTCACCGCAGAGCATCTTGGTGTGGTTTTCTCTAAAAAAACTTGAAAGTATTCTAACTTGTGCGAGTAGTCTTACAACCGGGAAAGGAAAATCCCCTAAAAGGTATCCCTCCGTTTTTGCAAATACACATGAAACTGCAAATTGATACAAAATATATAGGGTTGATAGGTCACGACTCTGAAATACTTTTATATACAAGAAATGAAACAAAGCTCGAATATTTATTTTTATACATAAAAACAAACTTGTACTGTTCTTACTTCGATGAAAAAATATAAGGAGGGTTTGGCTTACTAGTGGTGAACTCTCCCAGCGGTTTTGTCAATTTAATCTACCAGACCGCTTCTCTTAGAGCTCTGTTGTTGTTGTTGTTTATTCCTCAAGTCGTTTAAACGATCTCCATTAGGTTCCATTGTCTCAGCTTTTCTATTATAGTCCTGGGGTTTTCCCAGAGGTCAAGGAGCTCAATTAGAGCTCATAACTGTATTGGACGATTCTGCTTATATATGCTACACTGAGGAGTGGTATCTTAGAAATGGTATTCAACTAAACTATGGACATTAGCTTTTAGGAGAGTAGAATTACATATGTTTATGGCTGCCTGAACCATGTGATTCAGTCAATGCTGGCAATCTAAGGACTATTCTTCTTCTTTCTTATCTCCACTCAATCATATTAGGGTATCAAGCTTGTAAAGTTGATAACCATCATGACTAGGTCTGCCTTTGTCATTAAGACTGGGAGCACTACTCAGTAGCAGGCCGACTTAGCTCCAAAAGAAATAGCCGCCTCAGACATTAGGAACAGACGCCATGTGCAGCCGCTCCTAACATGGAGTACAAACGCTGCTCATTCTGAATCCCTGGATTAAGAGTCCTTACAGGGTACTATCAGCCGGGCCAGCTGAGCCCAGGTTTTTTAGTGATCTTTTTACTGCTCCCCCTCCTCCTTTTTCATCCGGGCTTGGGACCGGCAAAGGCGGTCATAGACCAGCAAAGGACCTAAGGACTTCCTTGGAGCAGTGGCCACCCAGACCTTTCAGTCCATAAACCGGCATGCGATAGCATACCTATTGCTGCCATCTAGGCCACCTAACCAAAAAGGAATGATGCATTCTCCATGCACCGAGCGGCCATTGTTTGGCCCCTCGCGCCCGGCATTATGGTCTGGCTCCATGGGGTCGACCAATCAAACCCACAGGCGTCTCCGAGAGTTCATGGCAAGGTTGCTGACCGAGCCCTCCCGTTCGCACTTAGTTAAACCCGTCCTACGCTCCAATAGGACTCCCCCCCTTTGGCCCTCGAACCCTTTGTTCTGAGGTTCTGAGGTTTACGCGGGGAACCAACGCGAAGGAGGGAGGGTGATACAGCTGTGTGCACCCCTTGGTTTTTCATGGCGCGCACGGCAAGGACGCTCCCAATGGCGCACACACAGAGCGAAGACCCAAGAGTTTCAAGACACATGGCGCCTCGCGCCAGCCAACCAAGGGCCGATGGCCAGCTTACAGCTTCACTGGCGATCGGCCAGTGGCACCCCGACGGAGGACGAACACGCAGAGTCGCCTCTCCACTCCCCTATCCTCAAGGATGAGTGAGGGATGGGCATTCTTTCCCCACAGGACCTCAGGACTAAGAACCTTGAAGCCAAGGTTTATAAGCATCGGCTGGCCGCCGGACCTGCAGTCCTGGATCTTTCCAGTTGGTCTCGAGGACCACGCCATCGCCATCTCCTCAGCGGCGAAGCACGCGATCTACGTATTCTTCGTAGATCACGAAATACGTGGTGTCGCTGGAGACCCGCTGGTGATTCTCCACCAAACTCTGCAGCGGTGACAGAGGCCATGTACATAGTTTAATGTAGGATAAAGCACAATTTGGAGTATAGATTATAGCTACCAAATAAATAGTGTGTGACATTTAGATAATAGTGTTATTACTCTCATCAGACAAAAGTATTGAATGGAGTAATTCAGTATTTTTGTTTGATGCTCTTACCGAAATGTGTCACACACTATTTATGTATTTGGATTTGGTCTTTTTACCTTGTGTTTATTTAGATGATTTTTTTAACCCTGGAAATTTGTTCGGCAGGAAATTGATCTATAAAATGTGCCATTAACCCAAAACCATGGTCTTCTGGTGGACAGATGCTTCTCAGTTTGCCAAAGCTGGTCACCAATTTGAGGCCTTTAGTTTTGATGTCTCTTTTGACAGAGGAGGTGACCTATGTTTTAAAGGATTTTTTTAACCCTAATTCACCTGGTACAGGCCATGATAATCATGGTAGGCAATAGTTGCCGATTGCTTTTACTGTAAGTACATCACATGTCTATACATGTGCAAATCAGTTTGACTTTCTGCACTTACAAGTATGCCAAAGCCCTGTTTGGATATTTTCACTTACTTGTATGGGTTGGACTTTTGCAAGATTCAGAAGCTATTGAAGCACTTTTTTTATTAGAAAAAAGTTTTGTTGGACACCAGCGCCGCCATTCAAGTATAACACGTGACCGGAAGGATGACGTCGGCACCCCCCCCCCCTCCAACTGACTGTTATGTTTAGCCTAACGACGCTGTTGTTTGTTTACCTTCTACGGAGGATGTAACCTCTTTGTTTCCTCTCTTTCCCTTTTTAATCTTTATATAACCTATGCTTTAATAAATTAGTTAGTGCAAGGCTCTTGTCCTAAGTGTAACCAAGTACCTTGTCTACACCCCTACAAGAGAAGATTATGAGACTGATTGGAGCTGCCTGAAGCATTGAACGGTAAGCCTATTTTTTGTTCTCTCTCCCCCCCTTCAGTGGACGCCATCTTATAATGGAAGCTAACGAAAGTTTAACGAAAATTACCAAGCTAAATGGATTAAACTATTCCTCATGGAGCTTCCAAATTAAGCTCATTCTGATGGACAATGACTTATGGTCAATTGTTGACCCAGGCGAAGTCAAACCCGAGGGAGGGGATGTTGGTCTAATCAACAAATTTAATACGAGGCAGAATAAGGCTTTAGCAAAGATATGTCTCTCTATTGGTGAGGAGCAGCAGAACCATATCAGACATCTAAATTCCCCCAAAGAAGTTTGGGATGAATTACAAAGACTTTATGCACCCAGGGATAGCAAACACAGAATTCTCCAACTGCGTCGAAAGTTGTACTTCCAGAAATTCTGTCAACATGCGAACATGAATGCCTATTTGGGAAGCATAAATCTAATAGTGAGTGAACTCACAGGTGTAGGAGATAAAATTGAAGACGGTGATCTAAGCATGCTAATTCTTTGTGGAATGCCCGAGGACTGGGATAATGTTATATCAACAATGCGTAACTTACCAGAGTCAGAGTTCACCAGTGCCAACATCAGACGTAAATTGTTAGCTGAGGCAGAGCGCCGGTATGCTACAACAAATGAAGGGATGGGTGCACTGTCAGTCAGGAACTCTAACAAGAAACAATTCCCTCATGAACATCAAGGTTCTAAAACTGTTAGAAAATGTTTCGGATGTGGGAAAACAGGGCATATTGCACGGGACTGTTTCAAACTGAAAAAGAATAACGGTGAACAACAGGAAAAGGGAGCGATACATCAACATCACGAAGCAAAGAACTTGAATGTGATGTATAATGCAGCAGTTGTATCAGAAGAGGATACGTGGGTTATTGACTCAGGTGCCACGCATTATATGACTCCGAACAGAAGGCATTTTTCCACGTTGAATGACGAGAATGTAGGACAAGTGACCACCATTGATGGTACATCACATTCAAACATAGGAAGAGGTAATGCTCAAGTAGATCTGATCAACAATTCTGGACAACTTAGAAGCATAGTTGCTCAGAATGCAATGTTCGTACCTGGGATCCGACATGGTGTACTCTCTGTTCTACAAATTGTGGAAAATGGTCATGAGGTTATCTTCGACAAGAAGGGATGTCATATCTACGACAATGATCATAACTTGATGATCAGAGCAGAGAAGAGAGGAAGGCTCTATCTCGTCAGGACTGCTCCGTCCAGATTTCCAGAATCAGGATAATGTTCAAATTCCATTGCTCAAACCAACAATTTTCGTAAATTCCCACTAAATTTATGGCATCAGAGACTCATGCATATCAACTATGACACCATAGTAGACATGATGAAAAGAGAAGTTGTCATTGGTTTGAACTGTCAGGCTGGAAAACCTGATAAGTGCTCTGATTGTATGATTGGAAAATCGACAAAAAGACCTTTCCTGAATTTGAGATCTACCAAGGAAACTCAGCCACTAGCCCTTGTTCACTGTGATCTTATGGGACCGTTCAACATTGAGAGCTGGGGTGGATCAAGATTTGTCTTGACCATCATTGATGACGCATCAAGATATACAAGGGTATATTTCCTCAAAAGGAAGGGCGATACTCTAGAAAAATTCAAGGAATGGATGAAAGAAGCTGAAAATCAGACGGGATTTTCTCTCAAGAGGATCCGTACAGATAACGGACTAGAGTTCTGTTCATCTCCTTGGGATATTTTCACGAAGGCCCATGGTATAGTACATGAATGCACCATGGTCTACACACCTGAACAGAATGGTGTCGCCGAACGCATGAATAGGACTTTGCTGAACTTAGTGAGGAGTACTGTGAACAGTTGCAATCTGCCAACCGCCTCTTGGGCAGAGCTCACCAACACAGCAGCATACTTGAGAAATCGTGTTACAAAAAGACACAATGAAGAGAAAACGCCTTTTGAATTGTGGTTTGGAAAAAGACCTGCTCTGCAACATCTGAGAGCAATCGGCTGCGAAACCTTTGTTCATGTTCCAAAACAAAGAAGGAATTCGAAGCTTCAGCCAAGAGCCACTAAAGGAATTCTCGTGGGTTATTCTCTACAGGGACGAGGTTGGAGAATCTGGATTCCTGAAAAACGCCAAGTGGTGGAATCTAGAAATTGTGTATTCAAAGAAGAAATCCTCTATAAACAGCCCAAAAGAGAAAGGGATACTCTACCATCTGTCCATTTCTCCTCGAAAGAGGCCTCCTTTCAAGAAGAAAGTAATGCAGATCAACCAGTAGACCGAGAAACTAAAGAACTGATTGGAACTACAGGTGGAATAGATCAGCTATCTGAGACTCTCCCAGAGAACCTGAGAAGCCATCCTATGACACTCCGAAGTCATGGAAAGACGGCAGAATCTCCGGAAGAGGATAATAGTGGTGGACAGATAAATGCCACAAGTGCAGAGGACAATAACCCCACTTATGAAGAAGCCATGAACAGCCCTGAGGTAGTTAATTGGATTGAAGCCATTGAATAAGAAAGGGAATCGCTCGAAAGACATGATGTATGGCAACTGCAGGAATTGCCGAAAGGTATCAAACCTTTAAAATGTAGATGGGTACTAAATAAGAAAATCAATGCAGTGTATGGTACCACTAGATACAAAGCACGTCTAGTCGCCAAAGGCTTCACTCAACGTAGAGGAATTGACTACAACGAAGTCTATACTCCTGTTTCCAGTTTTGAAACTATAAGGCTATTAACGGCGATAGCAACAGAAAAGGACTGGTTCATTGACCAATTCGACGTGAAGAGTGCTTATCTTCATGGGACACTCAATGAGACTATTTACATGGAACAACCTGAATGCTTCAAGAAACCAGGAGAAGAAAACTTGTTCTGCAAGCTTAAGAAATCAATCTATGGATTAAAACAGAGCGGAAGATGCTGGAATAAATTCTTAAACAAACAACTTCACGAAATAGGATTCCAACGTAACCCTATTGATCCGAGCATCTACGAAGTTGAACTTGAAGAAGGAAGGATCATTCTCTCAATCTATGTGGATGACATCTTTGCCATTTCAGAGAATCAAGCAGCGAGAAACAAATGCAGAGAACTCTTAAATTCCAGTTTTGAAGTGAAGTTACTAGGACCAATTTCTCATATGCTTGGAGTATCCTTCAAGAAGTCAGAAGATGGAAGTATGACTCTTTCTCAAAGTAACTACATAGAAGAACTGTTTCAACGTTTCAGACTACAGGATGCAAAAGGTGTCTCGACTCCAATGGAAACCAATCTTGACCTGAGTGTAAGGAAAAATGGAAATTCCAATGAGCGGTTTCCATACCGTGAACTGATCGGAGGACTGCCATACCTTTCTCAGAGAACCAGGCCCGACATCGCCTACGCAGTCGGGATCCTATCCAGATACTGTGATAACTACACAAGAAAACACTGGGATTCCAACGTAACCCTATTGATCCGAGCATCTACGAAGTTGAACTTGAAGAAGGAAGGATCATTCTCTCAATCTATGTGGATGACATCTTTGCCATTTCAGAGAAATGGTTGGCATAACTTACAGATCCACTGGCAAACCTTTGATTGCCTTTTCGGATGCAAGTTGGGCCTCAGACATTATAGACCGAAAAGGAGTGTCTGGACATCTCATCATTTTAGCTGGAGCACCAATAATTTGGAGAAGCACCAAACAAACAGTTACCGCTTTGAGTACTATGGAATCGGAATACATTGCACTGTTATCAGCTGTGAAGGACATCACATGGGTACGGAATCTGATGGAACAGCTGAAAATGTCAAGTTTGATTTGTGGAGAAACAAAAGTATTCTGCGACAACCAAGCTGCAATTTCCCATGCGGAAAATTACATCGACAAATCGAAACTAGACATTTTGCCGTAAAGTACCATTTTGTTCGAGAAAAGATCTCAGAAGAAGCAATCGAACTTTTCTACACTCCGAGTGCTGAGAACCCTGCTGACTTCCTTACCAAGCCTCTTGCTAGAAGCCAGCATGAAAAGTACTGTAGAGCGCTGATGGACTATCGGAATAAACGTCCAGCTGAAGTTATTCCGGGAGGGGATATGTTGGACACCAGCGCCGCCACTCAAGTATAACACGTGACCGGAAGGATGACGTCGGCACCCCCCCCCCCCCCCCCCCCCCCCTCCAACTGACTGTTATGTTTAGCCTAACGACGCTGGTTGTTTGTTTACCTTCTACGGAGGATGTAACCTCTTTGTTTCCTCTCTTTCCCTTTTTAATCGTTATATAACCTATGCTTTAATAAATTAGTGCAAGGCTCTTGTCCTAAGTGTAACCAAGTACCTTGTCTACACCCCTACAAGAAGTTTCTAATGAAATCTTTTTAAAAAATGAAATTTTTGGTGATAAAAACTGTTCTTTTTTTTATTTATTTATTTCAATTCAAAACGCTATGTCCCCCTAGGGACACTTGCGCTAAATGTACATACAAATATAACAAAGAAAATATTCAACATGGAAAGATACACTGAAAGTAACTTAGAAAGATTCATAAATATTATTTACATATAGAGATATTCTTTGAATTTTATTTACAGTTACACCATTAAATTTAAAAATATATACAGTAAAACCCCGCTAATACGAACCCTGGATATAGCGAACCTTCCCTTATAACGAACCCACGGCGATTCCCAATTCCATTCCATTGAAAATACCATCGTTATAACGAACTTTGCGATTTTTTAAATAACGAACTATCCCTATAACGAACCTATTTTCGGTCCCAAAATTATAAAATCTATTTAAAATACTATGCTTATAACGAACTTAAAATTGTGATTCAAAAAAAAATTTAAAACAACAAAATTTTGAGCATGTTTCAGCTCGCGGATCGCGATTTCAAAACAAAAAATTAGCGGCATTGTTTGTTTTCATTTCCATTCTATTTTTGCTGTATGTTGTATAAATTTTTACACATTATACTTTTATTTAATACTCTTCTACCAATTTATTGTTCCTATATTTAAAAGAAGGAGCCTGAAGCACATACCAAGTTCAAAAAGTAAGCGGAGAATGTTCGAGACGGGGCTGCACGGGCCGGCCGACCTGGAGCTGGTACAGCCGCTTCCAGCCGATGGCGTTCGCCCGCTCCAGGTCGGACGAGGCCCCCTCAAAGTCGCGGTGGTAGGCCTTCTCCCAGGCCTCGGGGGAGTCGCACACGGCTTGCAGATCTTTACAGGTGCGTGCTAGGCGCATGCGGTCCCGGGCGCTAAGGTGAGCGGTGATGCGGGCGAGCAGCGGCACGGGGAGTCGCACCAGGTAGTCGATGTCGCCCTCCAAAAGACGTTTCACGTGGTTCAGTGTGCTCTCCCCGAACACGCCGTGGATCTCATCCTGCATGTGCACGTCGTTCTCGAAGCCATCGTAGTCCGTTATCCGCTCCGTGGGGATGGAATTGCGCCGCGAGTGGGTGATGATCCAGCGGCGCAGCATCACCTGAGAATCGGTTATCAGCAGTTGGTAAAAATCACGGTTAGGCGCAGGAGCTGTCACTCGCTTGTCAAGTAATATTACGCCAGTGGGCATAAGCAGCGAGAAAGTATGCAAAGAATCCATTGCGGTACTCTTTGGTTCTTTGAGCGACTCCCGATGTTTTCTTCGCAGAGATTCTCTTCTAGCTTCTTCTTTTATAGAATTCTTCAAGGAATCCCTTTTATTAGCCATTTTCTATCTAGAAATACGCCTTTAATTAAATTATTTGCGATTGTCTTAAGAAAAATGTTTTAAAACAATAAACTTTTATTATAGAAAATGAATGCGAAATGGGCGCATTTCTCAATCAACGCTAAATATTTTATTTTAAAAGATCCGTTTGAAATATTTAAAAAATAATATGCGCGATGAGAATAGTATTAAAATTTGTTTAAATACTTTAATTTTGATTACCAATTCTCCCTCGCACAAACGAACCCGTGATGATAACTGTATTTATCTCTTTTATTTAATAGAATATCTTTGCATTCGACAATTTTTAAATAGAAGAAAAATACAAATGGCTTCCAAAATGAAGAAAAGAAACAAAGAGTGGCGTTCTAAAAAAAAAAACAATGGCAGCCTACCCTTTTAGAAGCATTCTATATCAAGTTTAACCTAGGCTAAAAAATAATTTCAAATAATTTTAAGGCCAGAAATGGTTTGAATAACAGGTAAAAAGCAAAATTTAATATACACTTCAGAAGAATATGTGGAAACTGGAATTGGAAGAAGAAGAAAAAGAAAAAAAAACCGTTCCCCCAAGTCTCATGGGCCACAAACAAATCGACTTAGAAATTCTCAAAAACTACCACTTCAGTTCTATTTTTAGAATGGAATTTTTGCTAGGTATATGACTCATTCATGGTTCGCGGATATTCCCCCTGGCCGGCCGTTTTACCACCGATTTTGTGTTTGTAAATTGGGTTTTTTTATTCGCAACTAGCGGACGTACCCGGCTTCGCCCGAGGTTTTACCCGAGTAAAGGTTTGTCTAACGAACATTTGTTAAAACAATTCTCTAAAAACTTATAAAAAAAAAAAAGATATATTTTGATAATTTGAAACTCGTAAATTTGAATCTCTCGATAAAGTGAACATTTTTTCCCGGTCCCTGTGTGCCGTGTCATCCTGAATTTTGTCTTTCCTTATTTTCTACATTAGAAAATCATAGTTTTATCTAGTGAACATTTTTCCCGGTCCCTTGAAAAATACTCGATAAGTTGAATAAAATCAATATTAATTGGTTCCCTCGGTAATTGGAAGTTAAAGGAATAGTATCTTCGCCTTGGAATTGTATCATTATTCTTGTCTCAAATAAATTGCCGTGTCATCCTGAGATAATCTTACATTTGATAAATAATATTTAAGATAACAAACTTAGTGATAAGAAAACTTGTTATGATCGTCACAATGGGGGCGCTGCTTGCGAGTTAAATCTACAAATCTGCAAATAACTCTAAGGATATTCAAGATATTCATGAAATTATTTTTCAAAAACCTTCCCGGTGATATACCTAATAATATCCCAAAATTTCACGGCGATTGGATGTATGGTTTTTGAATCTATAGAGTACAGACAGACATTCAATTTTATATATATATATAGATTTTACCGATCGCGCTATCGTATCAACATGTTTCGTGTCCGATTTTTCTGAATTGGATACTTTTGATTCATCCTCAATTGATTCAGAATACACGGAGCTTTATTCCTTTAATGGAAATAACGATATTTTAAAACAATTCATATTTTTAATTTTCACTTTTCACTTTCAAGCAACAAGGTATTAGAGGAATTTTTTCAAATAAATATAGTATTATATTATTAGCGAAAGATGTTCTAAAATACTCTTATACCTTTCAAATATATAATTAATAATGTTTTGCCTAGGGGATTTGGCTTAATTTTTAAATAATACATAGGTTTATATATAAACATGTATGCTAATGATAAGAAGAACCTATTATCAAATGACTTCTTTTGATATTCAGCATTACTGTAAAGAAATAGGTTAATTTAGGGAATTAAAACAAAGTGACCATTATTAAGTGGCTGCCTTTTCCTGTTTGTATGGCTGTTTTTTAATTATGCGGTCTAAAAATTTGGAAAAGTTTTAAAAATGGCCAAACCATGGCTATAGTGAACCAAAAGCTCTGTCCCATTGGGGTTCACTATAGAGGGATTTTGGTGTACATATATACACACATATGTGAAGAGATGTTATCTATTATGAGTTGTTCTCTCATGGAGAATGTTCTACTGTAAATAACAACTGCTAACTAAGCAATACTGAAATGCGGCTGCACATGGCGTCTGTTCCTCATGTCAGAGGCAGCCATTTCTTTTGGAACTAAGTCGGCCTGCCACTGAGTAGTGCTCCCAGTCTTAATGACAAAGGCAGACACATTCTACTTCACCCAGTCATGATGGTTGTCAAACAGACATCATCAACAAGCTATACAAGCTTGATACCTTAATATGATTAAGTGGAGATAGGAAAGAAGAAGAAGAAAAATTACACTCCCAATGCCTCATATCAGATTCTATATTGCAAAATTGAGGATAGAAAATAATAACAAAATCTTCCCCACTTGCCCAAAATGTAGCTTGACACCTTCAGCTCCAGAACATATTTTGGCTTGTATTAGATGTACTAAACATGAACTTTGGGAGAATCCACTGCTTATTATCAAACAGATCGGGAAGCATGAACTCATGTAATTTGTGTAATCTTAAGAGGATAAGAAACAACAACCACATAATTTTGATTAGATAAAACACCATTAAAACATACTACAGACTTTTTATTGATGGAAATTTTGCCGGGAGGAAATTGATCTAAAGAGACAAGGGTCGCCTCTCCCGTCAAAATAGACGTCTAAAACCAGACGCCATCTATTGACCGTCGCCGCAACTAGCGGCCTCGGGTCGGTGACAAAGCCACAACACCAGCTTTGGTAAACTGAAAAGCGTCCACCTAGAGACCATGGTTTCGGGCTAATGGCCCTCGTCAGTCTAGGGCGGACTGGTGTGGATCTCATGGAATAAAGTCTGCCCTAGACTGACGAGGGCCATTAGCCCGAAACCATGGTCTCTAGGTGGACGCTTTTCACTTTGCCAAAGCTGGTGTTGTGGCTTTGTCACCGACCCGAGACCGCTAGTTGCGGCGACGGTCAATAGATGGCGTCTGGTTTTAGACGTATATTTTGACGGGAGAGGCAACCCTTGTCTCTTTAGACTTTTTATTATTTTCGAACAGAGCGATCCATGCATTCCAAGCTCCAAAACACATTTTGGCTTGTATTATATGTACTAAACCGGACCTTTGGGAAAGGCCACTGCTTATTATCAAACAGTTGGAGGAGCATGAACTCATGGAATTTGTGTAATCTTTACACAAGGGGGATAAGAAACAAGAACATAATTCTGATAAAACACCATTAAAACATACTACAGCCTTACTATTGTCATACAAGGTAATCCATGTCTTCCAATCACCAATTACATGACAACAATGCCTTTTGTTCACATTTAAAAGGAAATATACAAATTAGTCTATTATCGGATTAATTTGCATAATATGGGCTCGAAGGTGGCAATCATTTCAGATAGGTCAACTATTGTGGAAAAGCTTTGTGGTACTGATTAATATATATACAGTAGAACCTCCACGAGAGGACACTCGCGCTAGAGAACACCTCTCTATAAAAGACAGTTTTCATTTGTAAAATTACCATTTTTAGTATTTAGTAACTCTCCGGTAAGAGGACACTTCTCCCTAAAAGACAGTTTGGCTCTGCAATTAGGTGTACTTTACAGGGAGATAGTTCTACTGTATTTATCAACTCTCTGGTAAGAGGACACCTCTCCCTAAAGGACACTTTGATGTTAGGAGCAGCTGCACATGGTCTGTTCCTCATGTCAGAGGCAGCCATTTCTTTTGGAGCTAAGTCGGCCTGCCACTGAGTAGTGCTCCCAGTCTTAATGACAAATGCAGACGCATTCTACTTCACCCAGTGTGGAGATAAGAAAGAAGAAGAAGAAGAACACTTTGGCTCTGCAATTAGGTGTTGTCCTTTACAGGGAGGTTCTACTATAATGTGTGGTAAGTCTATTATAAAAAAATATATTTTTAATCAAAATGGTAATCTTGTTTAATTATCCTATTTATTAGCATTTTATCAGTTTCCTTCTTAATAACTTCCAGAAACTTGTGTTAAACAAACAATATTCTTAATACACATCTAAATTTTTATTTATTTTTCATAATTTCTACTACTCAATGATCAAATGAAAGTGAAATGTCTTCTTCTTCTTTCTTATCTCCACTCAATCATATTAGGATATCAAGTTGTGACCCTCTGTTTGACAACCATCATGACTGGGTGAAGTAGAATGCCTTTGTCATTAAGACTGGGAGCACTACTCAGTGGCAGGCCGACTTAGCTCCAAAAGAAATGTAAGAAATGGCCGCCTCTGACATGAGGAACAGACACCATGTGCAGCCACTCTTAACATGGAGTACAAATGCTGCTCATCCTGTATCCCTGGATTAGGAGCCTTTACAGGGTACTATCAGCGGGGCCAGCTGAGTCCAGGTTTTTTAGTGAGCTTGTTACTGCTCCCTCTCCTTCTTTTTCATCCGGGCTTGGGGACCGGCAAAGGCGGAGTTCGTGAAATGTCCAATGTTGAAAAGTGGGAAGAGAATTTTCTAGATTGTAGCTGAAATCCCTGTTGGAAAAAAAGATTCAAATTTTCATACATTTTAAAAGATTGAATTACAATTTTATAAAATACTAAAACAGCATAAAAGAAAATAAGACCTAATCCAAATAATTTATTAGTGTGTGACGTTTTGGCAACAACATTGTCACCATCATCAGACAAAATAATAATTTAAAAAAAAATTTTTTGTCTGATGATGGTGACAATGTTGTTGCCGAAACATCACACACTAATATTTGGACACAAAATTATTTGGATTAGGTCTTATTTTCTTTTATTATAATCTATAATCCAAATTGTGCTTTATCTACTAAAACAGCAGAAAATTAAATTTCTATGAAAAATTATAAATGGAATGACCTAATTTTGTAATGAATTGGCAATACAAATGTAAAATACAGTAGAACCTCCTTGTAAAGGACAATTAAATTGGAGAGCCAAAGTGTACTTTGAAGAGAGGTGTCCACTTACCAGAGAGTTACTAAATTGTAAAAATGGTAAGTTTGCAAATGAAAACTGTCCTTTGTAAAGAGGTGTCTGCTAGCGGAGTGTCTGCTAAAGGGAGGTTCTACTGTATTTAAATGATGTACAGTAGAACCTCCCTGTAAAGGACACCTAATTGCAGAGCCAAATTGTACTTTGAAGAGAGGTGTCCACTTACCAGAGAGTTGCTAAATAGTAAAAATGGTAATTTTGCAAATGAAAACTGTCCTTTATAGAGAGGTGTCTGCTAGCGGGGTGTCCTCTAAAGGGAGGTTCTACTGTATTTGAATGATATACAGTAGAACCTCCCTGTAAAGGATACCTAATTGCAGAGCCAAAGTGTCCTTTAGGGAGAGGTGTCCTCTTACCGGAGAGTTGTTAAATAGTAAAAATGGTAATTTTGCAAATGAAAACTGTCCTTTGTGGAGAGGTGTCCACTAGTGAGGTTTCTGCTAAAGGGAGGTTCTACTGTAATTTCCATTTTACTAAACCAATCTTTCAAAACAAAGTCCTTGAAGTGGGAAAGAATCTAAGAAGGTGATTTTTAAGCGAGCTTGTTACTGCCTCCCCTCCTCCTTGTCTTTTAGTTGGCTTGTTAAGAGAAAGAAAAATGTATTTCACTGGACAAAGTCAAAGCCCAAGATTTTAGAGTTTTGTAAAAAGTAGCTTAAAATTAAATTTTTCCAATTCCACTGCATGGATGACTTCACCTATTTTTATATTAATAATGACCAAATTTGAATGAAAAAAAATAGAATTAAGAAATATTATTTTGATGGACATCGTTTCATACACATTGAGTAAAATTTATCTAACAAAGTTTTTATTATAAATAATTGCGGATTCAATTGCAAATTCATCAGCAAAACCCAACTTAGACCAATTTTGATCTTTTCAAAAGCACACAAAAAAAAAATATGTAGAAACAAAAATACAGGAATCATTGGTATCTGAACCAAAAGCCTGGAGCTATTTTGGAATGTGGGATGAACCGGCAAGCAGTAACCTGTATCTCCAGGCTCAAAACTGGCCATATAAGACCACTCCTCTTCCTGGATGGTGTAAAGACCTTCCTACAATGTACCATCTTCAGGACCAAAGAGACCTCACCAGACCACCTCTTGGAATTTATGGAAGCCTCAAGACAGGACCTATATTCCAACCTTACCAAGATAGTGAATTTGATTAATATGGTCTCAATGACCTTATATAAACACAAGGTAATAAGACCAAATCCAAATAAATAAATAGTGTGTGACCATGATCCAAATTGTGCCTTATCATGGACCTTGTATAATTATACAATGGAATAATCTTTTTTTTTATTTTTTTTTTATTATAAATAAAAGACAATTTGCACTGAGAGAAGAGTTCCTTTTTTATCATCACGGGGGGTATCAGCCCTTTGACAGGTATAATTACAATATTAAATTTAGTATCATAATTATACCTGTCAAAGGGCTGTTATTCCTGAAAGCTTGTATTACTGTGGTAAAAAAATAAAACTCTCCCCTCAGAGAATTGTCTTCTATTTATAATTTTACCAAAGGGAATAAGATATTAAGAAAATGTTTATATTCACCCCCAAATAATCTTTCACAAATTCAACCTTTGTATTGGGGGATATCATAAAAACCTTTACACTCTACTATAAAAAGAACAGTTAATATATAAACACAAGGTAATAAGACCAAATCCAAATAAATAAATAGTGTGTGATGTGTTTTGGTAACAGCGTTGTTACCATCTTCAGACAAAAGTACTGAATGAGAAATTTTACCACAGCATGTTTTAAATAGCTACTGTTATCAAGTGTGTAAACAATATAGCAGATATCTTATATCTATATTCCCTCTATAATCCATCATATCATCTATAATCCAAATTGTGCCTTATCAACAGTTAATATTCATTCTCATAAAGCTTTAAGAAATTTTTTATCTTACTGGTTACAGGGTTTTGAAACGAAACACTACAATGGAATGACAATATATCCAGATGGCACAAGAACCTATAGGACATGTAACAACTGTCCTGATGTGGAACTAACACCTACCCACATATTCTCATGTCCAGCAATGGCCGCAGCCTTACAGAAAATTGACATGGACCCAGAACAACAGCTTTACACATCCAAGATAGAGATAACTCCGCCTTTGCCGGTCCCAAGCCCGGATGAAAAAGGAGTAGGGGGAGCAGTAACAAGCTTGGTAAAAAACCTGGGCTCAGCTGGCCCGGCTGATAGTATCCAGGGGTACAGGATGAGCAGCGTTTGTACTCCATGTTAGGAGCGGCTGTACATGGTGTCTGTTCCTCATGTCAGAGGCGGCCATTTTTTTTTTGGAGCTAAGTTGGCCTGCCACTGAGTAGTGCTCCCAGTCTTAATGACAAAGGCAGACGCATTTTACTTCACCCAGTGTGGAGATAAGAAAGAAGAAGAAGATAGAGATGTATGGAGACATCCAAGGCTCTTCATTGCAAATGACACAACAACAGGGTTTTGGGGGGGGAGGGAAAGCCTTTTAGATGCCACCATCTTATGTAATCGAAAATTAATATAAAGACATCTCTTGATTGTACAGCTAAAAGTTGCTGATGGCTTGCACCATCTGTCAAAATAAATATAAATTAATCGTGTATTTTTAATTATTCCTGAATTGGCCAAAATACCCTTTCTTGATTCTATCAGAATAAATATCAGCTTAATCGTTGATTTTTAATCATTCCAGAATTGGCAAAATACCTTTTCTTGATCAAAAAAGGGCCAATTCTGGAATAATTAAAAAATCAATGTTTAGTTGATATTTAATCTGATAGATGGAGTAAGCCATCAGCACACAACTTTTAGTTTCAGGCACAATGAGGAGATGCCTTTCTCTTTTAAAATTGTGAAGTGTTCAAAAGAAACACAAGGTAATAAGACCAAATAAATAAATAGTGTGTGATGTTTCTGTAACAACGCTGTTACCATCTTCAGACAAAGGTACTGAATCTACTTATAAATATAGTTAAACCTGTCTATAGCGCTCCCTCTTGGGACTCACCAAAATAGGGTGCTATAGAGAGGGGATGCTAGAAACAGGTCACTTTTAATGTAAATAGCATCCTACTACGTATTTAAAATCGGGCGCTATAGAGAGGGAGGCACTATTTAGAGGGGGCGCTATAGACATGTTTAACTGTATTATATATATTGAATACTACTGAATCAGTACTTTTGTCTGAAGAGGGTAACATCGCTGTTACCGAAACATCACACACTATTTATTTGGTCTTATTACCTTTTTTTTTATAATCTATAATCCAAATTGTGCTTTATCATGTGTAACAGAACTATGTATTTGGGTGTGGAGTTGGATGAACTAAAGAAAATAGATGAGGTGGCTTTGATTATCTCATTATCCTTCTTCTTCTTCTTTCTTATCTCCACTCAATCATATTAGGGTATCAAGTTGTGACCCTTGATGGTGTCTGTTTGACAACCATCATGACTGGGTGAAGTAGAATGTGTCTGCCTTTGTCGTTAAGACTGGGAGCACTACTCAGTGGCAGGTTGACTTAGCTTCAAAAGAAATGGCCGCCTCTGGCATGAGGAACAGACGCCATGTCAAAACAGGGACACAACATGGAGTACAAACGCTGCTCATTCTGTATCCCTGGATTAGGAGCCCTTACAGGGTACTATCAGCCGGGCCAGCTGAGCCCAGGTTTTTTAGTGAGCTTGTTACTGCTCCCCTCCTCCTTTTTCATCCGGGCTTGGGACCGGCAAAGGTGGAGTTTCTCCTTATCCTGAAAGATACTTGTCATCTTCAAATGTTCCATTGGTAATGACAAAGAGATTTTACTGGAAATTAGGATTTTTCTACTGAATTAGAAGATGAGATGCATGAAGAAATTGAAACCTTTGCACACAGGTATTTTTGAAATCTATGAGAAAATGGACGAGGTGCTGGAGACAAATGTTGAAAGAAATCTTTTTAAGCATTATGTAAAACATGTTGGATATTACAGTAAAACCTCCTTGTAAAGGACACCTAATTCCAGAGCCAAAGTGACCTTTAGGGAGAGGTGTCTTCTTACCAGAGTTGCTAAATTGTAAAAATGGTAATTTTGTAAATGAAAACTGTCCTTTGTGGAGAGGTGTCAGCTAGCAGTTAGAATCAAAAAGGTAATAAAACCAAATCTAAAATTATTTCAATCTTTAGACATTTTGGTAACAATGCTGTTTCCATCATCAATACTTACTCATTCAGTACTTTTGTTTGATGATGGTAACAATTCTGTTACCGAAAATCACACAATTTATTTAAATTTACAGCAGAACCTCCCTGTAAAGGACAACACCTAATTGCAGAGCCAAAGTGTCCTTTAGGGAGAGATGTCCTCTTACTGGAGAGTTGCTAAATAGAAAAAAAAAATGGTAATTTTGCAAATGAAAACTGTCCTTTGTGGAGAGGTGTCCTCTAGCAAGGTATCCACTAAAGGGAGGTTCTATTGTATTACCTTTTGGTGTGTTAAATGCTCAAATTTTGAAAAAGTTTTGGAATATTAAAAAAAAAAAAGGAATAAGGACACCTCTCATCTCTAAAGTACATTGACTCTGTAGCTAGGGTTCCTTTAGAAATAGGATCTACTGTACAATATACATGATAAGGCAAAAATTGTATTATGTTGTTGTTTCTTATCCCCTTGTATAAAGATTACACAAATTCCATGAGTTCATGCTCCTCCAGCTGTTTTATGATAAGCCTCTCCCAAAGGTCCTGTTTAGTACATCTAATACAAGCCAAAATGTGTTCTGGAGCTGCAGGTGCCAAGCTACATTTTGAGCAAGTGGGATAGATTTTGTTGTTATTTTCTATCATCAATGGCTTGAGTTGGCCTGTTCTAAATCTTGTTAGTGTTGTTTGATGCTGTCTATTTCTGATGTTCAGAGCTCCTCCTGGGTTCACTACACTGTACCAAATACATGGAGGATGGAGAATTCATCATTCCTTTGGTGTGGTGGCCTAGGTAATGCAGCAGAGGTTTATGGACCGAAAGGTCTGGGTGGCCATTGCTTCTAGGATGTACCAACTGTGCTTAGGTGGGATCCTCCCGTTCTTGGTAATAAGACCAAATCCAAATACAGTATAACCTTGTTATTTCAACACCCTATAATTCAACACTTGCTATAATTCGAACATATTTTCATGCTTCGAACTCCAATCTATAAAATAACAAACATTAATTCGACCTAATGATAATTCAACACCATCAATAATTCGACCGATTTTTTTAAAAGTCAAATTTCAACATTGTTAAAATACCATACTTTGGTATGCGGGTCACAGTGACCCTAGTTAGCGTATGTGCTCTGTGCTTCTTCTTTCTTATCTCCACTCAATCACACTAAGGTATCAAGCTTGTAAAGCTTGAGAATTTTGATGGTGTCTGCCGGGAATGAGTAGAGCTCATCAATGGATGAGTCAATACAGTCAATAATATGTCTTGGGGTTGCAGGCTGAGAATTGCACGTAGTACATAGTGGGAAAACCCTGCAACCATTCTGGAAAGTTATTGTCCGTAGATGACCAGACTTAAGTCTAGAAATCAAAGACTGTTGTTCTCTTGGGAGGACAGAACCGGTGCTTGTCCCTCCTACTCTGTGCTTTAAGTGTTACAATGCATCACAAAAGGCACTAATACCTTTGTGCACGATTGTTTACATGACAATTTAGATGCCTAACTCAATTGACATGACAATTGACAATAAATACAGCTTTATTGACGTCTCGTCAATATCTACACTCAAGGAGAGTTATAATAGTAAAATTAATTAGATTTAAAATAAAGAGAAAAACATTTACAATAGACGGAGCCTTCTCTGAAGGGACATCTGAATCTTATCAGGAGTTTAAAGCCTTTATGAGTTTTAAACAGGCTCCTGCCAGTCGTGGAGTCCTAGTCCCCAATGCTCGATGACAGACTTGAGGAAATTAGCAAGAATAGTCTCAATTGAGGTGTCTGAAAGAGTAAAATAAATTCATTATCCTTTTCTTCTTCTTCTTTCTTATCTCCACTCAACCATATTAGGGTATCAAGTTGTGACCCTTGATGGTGTCTGTTTGACAACCATCATGACTGGGTGAAGTAGAATGCGTCTGCATTTGTCATTAAGACTGGGAATACTACTCAGTGGCAGGCCAACTTAGCTCCAAAAGAAATGGCCGCCTCTGACAATGAGGAACAGACACCATGAGCAGCCACACCTAACATGGAGTACAAACGCTTTATTTTCTAAATGTATTCGTTTTCTTCTCATTGCATTTATTAATATATATTAAAAGGGGGTCGGTGGAAGGGTATTCGAAACTGTGTTGGTTTTCAACCGCTACAACCCGGGATTGAATCCCGCATTGGGCACTTTTTTCTAATTAAAAAAAATGCTCTAATCGCTCCTGATTCTTGAAAAAGTTCAACCCCACCAGCGAGTGCAAGTAACCAAACGGGGATCTGGCACATTTGTAAGTGCAAAGTTGAACTGCTTTTCACATGTGTGTTAATTCAACACTTAGATACAAGAAAATAAGACCTAATCCAATATTCAATTAGGCCTTATTTTCTTGTATCTATAATCCAAATGGTGCTCTATCAATTCAACACTTATGATAAGGCACAATTTGGATTATAGATTATAAACACAAGGTAATAAGACCAAATAAATAAATAGTGTGTGACATTTCGGTAACAGCGTTGTTACCATCTTCAGATGAAAGTACTGAATGTACTTTCCAGTATGTACTGAATGTACTCATTCAGTACTTTTGTTTGAAGATGGTAACAACGCAGTTACTGAAACTTCACACACTATTTATTTATTTGGTCTTATTACCTTGTGTTTAATTCAACACTTAATTTGACCTAAATTTCAGATCCCTTGGGGTGTCCAATTAAAGAGAGGTTAGACTGTATTTGGTTACCATATAATGAATGTTGTGATGAAATCCTCTAACTAACTTTAATTCAACACTTATTTTGATTCAACCTAAAGTACAGATCCCTTGGAGTGTTGAATTAAAGAGGTTAGATTGTAATAAGGCACAATTTGGATTATAGATTATAAACACAAGGTAATAAGACCAAATCCAAATAAATAAATAGTGTGTGACGTTTCGGTAACAGCGTTGTTATCATCTTAAGACAAAAGTACTGAATGAGAAATTTTACCACAGCATGGTTTAAATAGTTACTGTTATCAAGTGTGTAAACAAGATTGATAAATTCTAAGAATAATTATCTGTGTTTCTCAGAAAATTATCTTCTTCTTATCTGCTATCTTGTGTACACACTTGATAACTATTTAAAACATGCTGTGGTAAAATTTCTTATTCAGTACTTTTTGTCTGAAGATGGTAACAGTGTTGTTACCGAAACGTCACCCCCTATTTATTTATTTGGATTTGATCTTATTACCTTGATGTTAAGATTGTTTATAAATAGTGTGTGATGTATTGGTAACAGCATTGTTACCATCATCAGACAATTTTTTTTAGTCTTTTGTCTAATGGTAACAACGCTGTTACTGAAACATCACACACTATTTATTTACATGGATTTGGTCTTATTACCTTGTAATGTACAATATTGTACAAATTCAGATTTAGCACATGACTGGTACAGAGCAGGAGGGACAAGCACCGGTTCTGTCCTCCCAAGAGAACAACAATCTTTGATTTCCAGACTTAAGTCTGGTCATCTACGGACAATGACTTTCCAAAATGGTTGCAAGGTTTTCCCACTATGTACTAAGTGTCAACCTGCAACCCCAAAACACATTATTGACTGTATTGGCTCATCCATTGATGAGCTCTACTCTTCCCCGGTAAACACCATCAACAAGCTTTACAAGCTTGATACTTTGATATGATTGAGTGAAGATAAGAAAGAAGAAGAGATTTAGGTATAGAGCAACTTTAGCCTAATTCTAATGTAAAATGGAACACTCTTTACTGTGGTTCATTATAGGTAAGATTAAAAACATGATACTTACATAATTAAACAATTAAAAAGGTTTTTTTTTTTTTTGCTTATTCTTAGTACACGTGGTACAGACCATGATAATCATGGTGGGTAGTTAGTGACTGCTTTTACTGTAAGTACACCATATGTTTACACATGTGAAAAGCAGTTCGACTTTGTACTTAAAAATGTGCCAGAGCCTTGTTTGGTTACTTGTACTCGCTGGTGGGGTTGGACTTTTCTATGAATCAGGGGCCCAATGGAGCATTTTTTTTTTTAAATCAGAAAAAAAGTGTCCAATGCAGGAATTGAACCGTGGGTCGTAGTGGTTAAAAACCAATGGTTTAGACCATCCTTCTACCGACCCCCCATTAAAAAGGTTTTGGAGAAGAGTTTTTATTTATTCAAACCATCTCAAGCTTTATGGCATCTCTGCCCATCTACAGGAGAACATACATAAATGAATAAAACGTCGCCTTTTGCTAAAACAGTTTGGTATCAGGCGGTGTTTAATTCATTATACAGTATAACCTCGTTAATTCGACACTCTACCTTAATTCGACCATATTCTGATGTCCCAACCTCCGGCCTATCAAATAACAAACTGTCTTCTTCTTTCTTATCTCCACTCAATCATATTAGGGTATCAAGCTTGTAAAGCTTGAGATTTGACAACCAACATGACTGGGTGAAGTGGTATGCCTTTGTCATTAAGACTGGGAGCACTACTCAGTAGCAGGCCGACTTAGCTCCTAAAAGAAATGGCTGCCTCTGACATGAGGAACAGACGCCATGTGCAGCCGCTCCAAACATGGAGTACAAACGCTGCTCATCCTGTATCCCTGGATTAGGAGCACTTACAGGGTACTATCAGCAAGGCCAGCTGAGCCCAGGTTTTTTAGCGAGCTTGTTACTGTTCCCCTTCCTCCTTTTTCATCCGGGCTTGAGACCGGCAAAGGCGAAGTAACTGTAATTCGACACTATCAATAATACGACAGTTCCAATATTTTGTTCATTTTAAAATTCAAATTTCAACAGATGAATGTTTTTTACATACAACTTTACTGCTAATTACGGCGGCGACGATCGGCAAGCGCCGATAGGATCGCGCCTGTGCACTTTTGGTCTCTGTTAGTTTAAGTTTCACTTTGTAATGATGATTAGTTAATCATCTAACCTTAACCCTTAATTACTCGCGTCGAGACACAGGTCTCACCTAAAATTTTAATCGAAAAAATAAATACGATTTTCGAGTCCAAATAATTTGTAAGTTTTTGTAGCTTAAGATAGCATCGAAATAAATATTTTAGACCATTTGTTCTATCGCTTGGCCCCTAGAAGGAAGAAAAATAAAACAAAAAAGCCACCGCCTGAGACAAACGTCTCGACGCGAGTACTTGCGTAATAATTTTGGTTTAGGTTTCATTTTCTGGCTGGCTCTATCTTCGTAAAACAGTAAGTTATTGTTCTTCTTCTAAGTATATTTTTTGTTCCTAAATATCCTAAATTCTCTGTCTCTCTTAGATATTTAGAATTTATTTATTTTTATTCAATATTTTAATACTAAATATTTTCTAAAATATATATTATATTATAAAAAATGGCTAGTACTTCTGAGAGGAATCAGAGTGAATCCGACATGGATTGCGATGAAATAATTTGTGATTTATCCGATACTTCTGATACCGAAATTTATAGTTATCATGACACAGACTCTGAACAGAATTCAGAGGCGGATGAAGAATTACCAAATGATGATTCTGAATTTTATTTTGGAAAGGATGGTGTCACAAAATGGAAAAAGACAATGTGGCAGAAAACCCAGATTCGTACAAGAAGTACAAATATAATTTCTCAATTGCCAGGGCCTAAATCTGAAGCAAAATCGATAGAATCTGAATCGGATGCATTTACAAAAATAATTGATATTGATATGGTACAAAAAATTGTAGATTGTACGAATGCTTATATAAGCAATATCAAAGAACATTTCTCTAGAGAAAGAGATGCCAAATTAACTACTGTAACAGAAATCCTAGCTTTATTTGGACTTTTGATAATGTCAGGTGTCAAAAGAGCTGCTCATTTAACTTATAAAGAGCTATGGGCGGTGGATGGCTCAGGAGTAGAAATTGTGAGAGCAATTATGTCACAAGATCGTTTTTTATTTCTTCTACGTTGCCTGAGATTTGATGATATTACAACAAGAAAAGAACGAAAAAAGCTGGACAAACTTGCTCCAATTAGAGAATTTGTAGAAGCCTTTGTATATAACTGTAAAAAGCTCTATACTCCAGGTGAATATAATACAATTGATGAGAAGCTCATTCCATTTCGTGGCAGGTGTGGCTTTAGACAGTATATGCCCAACAAACCTGCAAAATATGGGCTCAAAATATATACCATTAGTGATGCAAGAACATTTTATTCTTTTAATTTTGAAATATATTGCGGAAAACAACCCGATGGTCCATATAAAAAAAGTAATTCACCCGATGATATCGTAAAAAGATTGATCACTCCAATATCTGGGACAAGCCGAAACATAACAACAGACAATTGGTACACTAGTTATAAATTATCCCAAGATCTTCTTACAGAACATAAACTCACTTTAGTTGGCACTTTGAAAAAAAATAAAAAGGAAATCCCTAAAATATTTCTGCCCAATAGGAATAGGCCAAAATATAATAGTATATTTGGCTTCACTCAGAATACCACCCTTGTATCTTATGTCCCAAAAAAGAGCAAGGCTGTTCTATTGCTCTCAACAATGCACTCAACTCCCACAATTGACGAAGAAAGTGGATTCAAATTAAAACCTGAAATTGTAACATTTTATAATTTGACTAAAGGCGGGGTTGACATGGTGAACCAAATGTGTGGAACTTATTCTGTTGGCCGTCGAACCAACAGATGGCCTCTATGCCTATTTTTCGACCTACTAAATGTTGCAGGCATAAATTCAGAAATAATTTTCAAGTCTTTAAATATAAATTCACCTCGAGTTCCAAGAAGAATCTTTTTGAAAAATATTTCCCTACAATTATTCCAGGATCATTTAAAAATTCGATCCCAATTGAAAAACTTGCCAAGAAGTCTCCATGACCTGATAATATTGCATTGCAAGAAGGCTGAAAGTCCAGAGGTAAGTTATATATATTTCATAAAATTATTTAAAATGATAAACATAACAATCTTTTGTTTACCACAGATCGAAATGAGTGTAGAGTCAGAACCTAAGAAGCGAAAACGGTGCTATGTTTGCCCAAGTACCAAAGGTAGTATGACACAAATTATTTGCTACAAATGCAGGAGACACATCTGTCAACGTCATTCTTCGAATATTTGCAAAGATTGCGAATAATATCCGTCTGCAACTTTTAATAGTAGCCTATTTGTAAAACTATGTCAAACATTCATTGTTTTTACTATAGTCATTGTTTCAATAAAAATAAATATAAAAATATTTTTTGCCTTAATTCACATGTGTCATAAACTACACACAATTACGAATATAATGCAGCCTAATTTTCAATCCAAATATTAAAATTTAACATATATTTCGGTTTTTTAAAAGTGAGACCTGGATCTCAACGCGAGTACTTACGTAACAAATATAGGCGCGAGTAATTAAGGGTTAATTCAATACTTCCTTTAATTCAACCAAAAGCTCTGATCCCTTGGGGTGTTGAATTAAAGAGGTTCGACTGAACATGTTCCCCTATTGAAGGGCAGAGAGGTCTGAAAGCTTGAGATGGTTTTAATATAAAGAAACTCATCTTCTTTATGAAAAAGGCATCTCCTTATCGTGTAACTGAAAGTTGCTGATGGCTTGCGCCATCTATTGGAATAAATGTGAATAAAAACACGTTTCGTATATAATATATACAGTAAAACCCCTCTATAGTGAACCCCAATGGGACAGAGATTTTGGTTCACTATAGCCACGGTTTGGCCATTTTTTTAAACTTTTCTAAATTTTTAGACCATATAATTAAAAAACAGCCATACAAACGGGAAAAGGAAGCCATTTAATAATGGTCACTTTGTTTTAATTCCCTAAATTGACCTATTTCTTTACAGTAATGCTGAATATCAAAAGAAGTCATTTGATAATAGGTTCTTCTTATCATTATCATACATGTTTATATATAAACCTATGTATTATTTTAAAATTAAGCCAAATCCCCTAGTCAAAACATTATTAATTATATATTTGAAAGGTATAAGAGTATTTTAGAACATCTTTCTCAAATAATATAATACTATATTTATTTGAAAAAATGCCTCCAATACCTTGTTGTTTGAAAGTGAAAAGTGAAATTTTGAAATCAGAATTGTCTTAAAATATGGTTATTTCCATCAAAGGAATAAAGTTCCGTGTATTCTGAATCAATTGAGGATGAATCAAAAGTATCCAATTCAGAAAAATCTGACACAAAACATGTTGATACGATAGCGCGATTGGTAAAATTGCGAATAAAAAACGCCAATTTGCAAACACAAAATCGGTGGTAAAACGGCCGGCCAGTGGGAATATCCGCAAACCCTGAATGAGTCATATACCTAACAAGAATTCCATTCTAAAAATAGAACTGTAGTGGTAGTTTTTGAAAATTTATAAGTTGATTTGTTTGTGGCTCATGAGACACGGGGGAACTTGGGGGAACTGTTTTTTTTTTTTTTGGCTTCTTTTTTAAATTCCAGTTTCCACATATTCTTCTGAAGTGTATATTAAATTTTGTTTTTAACCTGTTATTAAACCCATTTCTGGCTTTAAAATTATTTGGAATTATGTTTTAGCCTAGGTTAAACTTGATATAGAACGCTTCTAAAAGGGCATGCTGCCACTGTTTTGTTTTTTTTTTTTAAGAACGCCACTCTTTGTTTCTTTTCTTTATTTTGGAAGCCATTTGTATTTTTATTCTATTTCAAAATTGTCGAATGCAAAGATATTCTATTAAATAAAAGTATAATGTGTAAAAATGTTTACAACCTACAGCAAAAATAGAATGGATATGAAAACAAACAATGCCGCTAATTTTTTGTTTTGAAATCGCGATCCGTGAGCTGAAACATGCTCAAAATTTTGTTGTTTTGAAAATTTTTTAAATTACAATTTTAAGTTCGTTATAAGCATAGTATTTTTAATAGATTTTATCATTTTGGGACCAAAAATAGGTTCCTTATAGGCGTAGTTCGCTATTTTAAAAATCGCAAAGTTCGTTATAACGATGGTATTTTCAATGGAATGGAATTGGGAATCGCCGTGGGTTCGTTATAAGGGAAGGTTCGCTATATCCAGAGTTCGTATTAGCGGGGTTTTACTGTATATAATAATCGTATATAACAATAGCCCAAAACACGTCCATGGTTAGCTTTCTTCTTCTCTTCTTCTTTCTTATCTCCACTTAATCATATTACAGTATCAAGCTTGTAAAGTTGACAACCATCATGATTGGGTAAAGTAAAATGCATCTGCCTTTGTCATTAAGACTGGGAGCACTACTCAGTGGCAGGCCGACTTAACTCCAAAAGAAATGGCCACCTCTGACATGAGGAACAGACGCCATGTGCAGCCACTCCTAACATGGAGTACAAACGCTGCTCATCCTGTATCCCTGGATTAGGAGTCCTTACAGGGTACTATCAGTCAGGCCAGCTGAACCCAGGTTTTTTAGTGAACTTGTTACTGCTCCCCCTCCTCCTTTTAAAAATCAACAACAATAGTTGATATTTATTCCAATAGATGGTGCAAGCCATCAGCAACTTTCAGTCGTACGATAAAGAGATGCCTTTTTTGATAATTTATGCACCTTATCCCAGTACAATATCACATTTGTACTATTTTTACATCACCTTTAATTGTTTAATTAATGTCCACAAGATTTGATTCAATTAATATTTTTATAATGCATAAATGTAAGTTTTAGTTAATTACTATTTTGATTTTATATTTACACCCATATCTCGCTTTGCGTCGGGGTTACGTTCCAAAAAAACACGACGCAAATTGAAACGACGCAAAGTGAAAATAAAATTTTGATGGCATGGTGCAATCAAAAACAAAGGTGTTGCCATATTTTAGGAAAAAAAATTCAAAAAAAAATTAAATACTTGAATCCAAAACAACGCAACTTCGAAAATCTAACGACGCACAGTGAAAATCAGTAAAAATTAAGCAGCGATGCAACTTCGAAAAAAAAACGCAAAACGAAAGGACTTAAAGCGAGGTATTGGTGTATTAAGGTTCAATTTAGATTATAGATTTTTAAAAAATATTGGATGATTCAGTACTTTTGTCTGATGATAACAACAATGTTATAAACACTATTTATTTACTTAGTCTTATTACCTTGTAACACTGCCAATGACTAATGGATCATAATTGTTTATGTGGGGCTGGCTACTAAAGAAATGTTTTCTGGGAATGTTTTTTTATTAAAAAATTAGATTCTTCATTTTCATCAACTTTTTATTTGTTTTACACATCCAATTTTTCAAATACACATGTTTATATTGTTTAAAATATTAACTACAGAGGAGACAAACAAAACAAAAGATATTTTAAAATGAGAAAAAAATATGTACACAAAATATTACCAATTTTGATACAAGTTCAAATATTTATTTTTTGGGGTTGGAATATAAAATATTTGAGTAAAATAATAAATATAATTTTTAAATATATTGTGTTATTTTAATGTAGAATAGAGGAGAAAGAAATATCGCAATAATGTAAATCTATATAGATATTTTTGTTTTAATATACAATCACATTTCTTCTTTAAATTAAAACCTTACCTTATGTTTTTATTCCATATGTTTTTGTGCAATTAATAAATCCAATTTAAGTTGTGATTGTGGTCTTTTTGTCTGTGAAGAAATTCTTGAGAATGATTACTTGAAGAACTCCAATAGTGATGATTATAACAGTTTCTCCCAACGACCATAAAAGCACACGAGCATTAAGATCTTCTGCTCTTTTCCTTCCTTGTGCTTCTCGCAGACGATGATGTCGCTGGTAATCACCAACAGTATTTAGATTCTCGTGAAGCTTTGCACTGGAGGATTCCATCAGAGTCATGGCAGTTTGGTGTTCTGAAAGTCCAGGAAGTGGTTTTTCTTCGCCTACTTGGAATTCAAAATATACCAGCTTGTGACTGAAAGTAGAAAATTCATTGCTGAAGCATAGTTTATAAATTCCTGATTTCGCTGCTTTACCGTTGAACTGATCAAATTGCTTTTTAATTTCTTTATAAAGAAGTTGCCCTTGAGGCCCTTCAAGCTTTACGTCTACATCATAATTTCCACCGGTTACAACTTGGTAATCAACTTGAAATTTGGTTCCTTCCTTAATCTCTTCAAAAAAGCATTGATGAGCATTATCTGCTAATTCAAATGTTAATTCTGTAGCATTTATGAAGTTTAAGCATAATAAAAGAATAATAGGCAAAAATAACTTCATTTTCAAAAATTAAATCACAAAATGTATACACAACACATAGAAAATAAACGTGTCAACCTCGCCAAAAGTGCCAGACTTAAAAAAAATCATTGAACCTTTAATTTGATTATTTTTAAACAAGTTTAAACAAATTAATCTATATATAAGATTAATTTGTATTTAACATTTTCTAAGCACTTTCTAAAACATATCCAGATTTTTTTACCCTCATATTAAAATGAATCATTCCAACTTTTAATTGAACATTTTAAATTTTTATTTAGCCTTTTCAATTAATAACTTTCCGATTTTTATATTGAAAATTCTAATTTTTATATTTTATCTTAAAACTCTTTACACTTAAAATAAAATTGTTCTATATAAAGTAAATTTAAAAAGTATATTTATAGGAGCTTTAAGCTGTAAAATAGATGTTAAAGTTGCTAAATGTAAAGAAAGATTTCAACAAGAAAATTTCATTATAAAACTAAAATATCGTTATTTGACTTTAAAATATTGTTCTTTAATTTCGTAATGATAGTTATTAAAAGCTTTTATTGAACTTCTCCCATATCTGTCTGTTCACAAATCTTATTATCACCTTTTGACATACTTACAAACAACAGAGACATCAAAAATTTTATTCACCTATTCAAACCTTATGACATTGCAGGTTGACAAAATTTCAGGCTTCTGGGTAGTCGGTAATGGAGTATTTTCTGTAGTTCCTTTCACGCAAATTTTGCGATCAATTTTTTTTATATATATACTGTTCAGCCGCTGCATGCGTGCAAGGTTTCTAAAAATATATGGGCTATTTTTGTGGATACAGTTTAGTGCGATCTACTTTATAACAAGAGTTTGAGTGGAATTAATAAAATTTATACCATAGATGGATTTGCCTTCAATCTTCACCACCTGAAGGATCCTCATATAGAAGTTTGATTTCAACCCTACTAGCATTGTGAGTGTACAAACTTTCAGACTTCTAGGTGGCCATGGTAGTTGGAAATATACTAGATAATAATTTGTATATTTTCTTTCATACCAGGAAAATAGGCGCAGCCCTTTCTGTAATGAGCGGCGGGTAATCAATAATAAAAAAAAAAGTAATCGTGTGGTCTAGAATGGATTAAATTCTATATTTCCTTTCAATTTTTGCGATCAATTTTTAATATACTTTCAGGCCACTTAAAAGCATGATATTTAATTAGGCTAACAACGCAACTGTACTAAATATCAGACAGCTAAATGGCCGTGATTGTTTAGAATAGACTATGATTGAATATATATTGACAAATGAAAATAGGCGCGGCGTTAATGGCGTAATGAGCAACTGGCATTCTCCATAAAAATAAATTGTTGCATGGAACTAAAGCTACAAATGATTATTGGGGTATTTACAGAATTATAAAACATTTATATAAAATAATTAAATAAAATTAAACTAATTTAACAATTTAAAATTTGATATCCTTCCTTATCCTTTTCCTTTATATATATAAAAATGAAATGCGAAATCGATGTTTGTTATCGCATCACGCAAAATCTACTGGCTCAATCATTATGGAATTTCGCATGTAGGTAGCTGAAGATTTCGTTTAACATATAGGCTATTCAAAAAACTAAAAAGTTAATGTGCTTTTTTTAAAAAATAAAAAACCAAAAAGCGTTAGTTCCAGTCTTTTACCGCTAGGGCGCAGCACTGGTCGCGACGATAAATGAATTTGATTTTTTTAAAGCATCGGTGGTTCAGTGGTAGAATGCTCGCCTGCCACGCGGGCGGCCAGGGTTCGATTCCCGGCCTATGAATTTTTTTTTAACAATTTTTAAAACTCATTTATATTATATTTTCTATATAAATGGAAATTTCATAAGTGGTGTTCGCTAAAAACTTTCGTTACAATGCATCAATTTCGACCAAATTTTCAACATTTATGTAAAACGAGATGGAGCAGGTTTTGCTTAACATCAAAATATTTTTCCTAACTTTAAAATACATAACTTTGCTGTTATCGATAAAATACAAAAAAATTCAACAGAGTTAATTTTATTTATATATAAATACAAAAAAAAAATTCAGCAATTCATTCAACTCAATCTAAAAAAATATTCAAAACAAGCAATTTTAAAAGATAACACCATATGTAAAACAGTCGGCCAATAAAACAACAACGATATTACATCTTTCTCACATATTCACACACAATCTTGATTAATAATTAAAACTAATCTTTAGCATTGTTTATTATACTTCATAATATATAATATTCGTTAGGCAAACTTTCACTTGGATAAAACCCGGGCGAAGCCGGGTACACATCCGCTATTCTTCTATATAAATGGAAATTTCATAAGTGGTGTTCGCTAAAAACTTTCGTTACAATGCATCAATTTCGACCAAATTTTCAACTTTATGTAAAACGAGATGGAGCAGGTTTTGCTTAACATCAAAATATTTTTCTTAACTTTAAAATACATAACTTTGCTGTTATCGATAAAATACAAAAAAAATTCAACAGAGTTAATTTTATTTATATATAAATACAAAAAAAATTCAGCAATTCATTCAACTCAATCTAAAAAAATATTCAAAACAAGCAATTTTAAGATAACACCATATGTAAAACAGTCGGCCAAGAAAACAACAACAACAACAACGATATTACATCTTTCTCACATATTCACACACAATCTTGATTAATAATTAAAACTAATCTTTAGCATTGTTTATTATACTTCATAATATATAATATTCGTTAGGCAAACTTTCACTCGATAAAACCTTATGCTTATATATTTTATATTTGCATAAATATAAAATATTAATAATTATTGTCGCATACCTTGGGATATTTGCATGGTATTGTTTTATTTTGTATATTTGTATATTTGTATATTCTGCATATTTACCTTTTGTTTCTTTAAAAGGATGGTTGATTTGCATGTCCGCGTGAAGCGCGATGTGTATATATATATATAGGTCAAGAGAGTAATAAAGTTGGGTTTTCTAATGTCATAGATCTCCTCGTGTTAATTCTTACTCGTTCTTTTTAATTGGAACCTTACAACATGGCGCAGCCGACAGGATTGCTTAAGTAAGGAAGGTTATGAATAATCTATTAAGTGAAAATATATCAGAGCATGAATAAGGAACAGTCAAAAGAAATTTGAAATGAACATTGAAAAAATAAAGGAAGAAGCTGTTAAGTATGAAAACCTAAAAAACGAAATGGATGATATTGAAGACATGCAGGATGAAGAAATGAAGGATTCTGAAGCGAAGCCTAAGAGCGACGGAGTAAATGATTCTGAAGCAAAGCCTAAGGGCGACGGAGTGAAGGATTCGACCATGGAAAGCCTCATAAGGGCGATGGCGAATCAGCAGCGCTTAATGATGGACTTTCTTCTTAGAAATGAGAGTGGAATCAGGGTAGGTAGGCCAGTTAAAATGGATGCGGCTACCTTTGATGGAAGAAATGCTGATCCTAAGATTTGGATCAAAGTATATGAAGACATTTGTGGGAACAATGGATGGGTTGGAGACGAGGCTAGAATCAATGGGATGCGATCCTATCTGACAGGAACGGCTTTGTTATGGTTCGACAACAAATTCCAGGATGAAGAGGAATATTGTTGGAAGGATTGGAAGCAGGAATTCATTTTTTCTTTTAACGAAAATCCCATTGTGAGTTACGACCGTGCTTTTAATTGGAGATATCGAGGAGGATCCTTGGTGGAATATTTTTACCAGAAGCAAGGAAAGATGCGACTTGGTATGCCGGGCCTTAGCGAGGAATTATTGATTATTGGGATAATCCACGGACTTCCCCAGTATATGCAGGAGCAACTGGCCACGGCAGGTGTTGAATGCAAGCAGGATCTACTCAAGCTCCTGAAGAAAATCAGGCCTATATCGGAAAAGAATTATTCTGACTCCAGGCCATCTGCAAGAACTCTTGGCACAGTCGAGAAACCAGATCATTTTACTGAGTCTAGTGACACGGGGTTACTCCAGGCGGCGAATGATAGAAATGTTTCGTTCTTGTCGAAAAAACTGACGAGTATGGGTTCGCCGGTCCCATGGTCAGAATCGACCATTTTTTCAATCTGCGATTCTCCCCATTCCTTCATTAATGTGACTATAAACTCTCACTTGGTAAAGGCCTATCTGGACAGCGGTTCTTCTCTCAACCTGATACATAGAAATTTAGTGCAGAAAAACAGGTGGAAAACATACCCTACGAAGATTTTAATAAACACAATCAACCATAGTAAATTCACTGCTACCGAGGCCAGTGATCTGGTTTTGGAGGCTGGGGAACAGTCAATCGAAATCCAGGCCATTGTCCTCCCAGATATGCCCTTTGATCTGTTAATTGGTAAGCCTACGTTAAAATCCCTGAAAGTGAAGTGGGACTTCTTTACAGATCAGATCAGTTTCTTTTCTGAAACTGGCCCGAACCTCGTTACCAGGAGAGATGTCGAGGCCAAATACCCCAGCCTTTGCAAAAGGACTTCTCCAATAATTTCAAAATTTGAAGTTGACTTTGGACTGCAAGAAAATTTTCGAGTTGTCAGTGCAAAGCCATATCAATTGGAGAATACCAAAAGAAACTGGTTAAATGTGAAAATTAGATCGATGCTAAGCGAAGGAATAATTAGACCATCAAATTCGGCATTTGCATCTCCATGCATAGTAATTCCAAAAAAAGAATGGAGACTATCGATTATGTGTCGACTATCGAAGGATTAACGATGAAACACTTTTGGATCCTTTTCCCTTTCCTCGAATAGACGACATTATTAATGTGTTCGGAGGATGTAGTTTTTTCTCAAAGCTCGACTTGAAGGATGGATTCTGGCAACTTGGCATATCAGAAAATACTCGAAAATACACTGCCTTCGTAACTCCATCTGGTCATTACGAGTTTCTAAAGCTTCCGTTTGGATGGAAGAATTCTCCAGCTAAGTTCCAGAGAATAATGACTACAATTCTAGGAGACCTACTGGGTGATAAGGTAGTAGCTTATATCGATGACATCTGTTGTGGTGGCTACACTCAGGAGGATTGCTCCATTTTGACGCATAGAATTCTTGAACGACTGAACACTGCGGGCCTAGTGCTAAATCTTGATAAATGTCAATTTTGCGTCCCTCGCATAGACTTATTAGGGAGAGTTATTGATGGAGACACAAAGAAAATAAGGTCTGAAGTTACCGAAAAGGTTCGAAATATGAAACGTCCATACAATTTGAGGTCCTTACAGTGTTTCACCGGATTGACTAATCATTTCCGCGCCTTTATAAAAGATTATGCTCACATAGTAAGACCATTGGACAAATTAAAAGGAAAAGATGTAACCTTCGAATGGGATTCTGAATGCGAGACGGCCTACCAAAAACTTATCGCACTTATTACTGAGGAACCAATTCTTAGGGTTCCTGATGGGAGATTGCCATTCGAGCTATCAACGGATGCCAGCTACTATGGAACTGGAACCATTTTATATCAAAGGGACCTCCAAGAAAAAAGATGTAAACAACTTCGGGTAATTAGCTATTACTCCTACACCTTTACAAAAGCCGAACAAAATTATTCCGTTACCGAGAAAGAGTGCTTGGCGGTATTAAAGGCTGTGAAACATTTTCGTTCCTACTTGGAGAGTCGCCCTTTTGTGGTACATACTGATCACAGAGCCATAACTCAACTTTTAAGTTGTGGAGAACTTAGAGACCGTTTAGCCAGGTGGCAGTTATTCCTGCGCTCCTTTAATATCATAATAAATCATCGGTCGGGAAAGGAACTGAGGGACGCCGACGCGTTGTCACGATTGTGTGTAAGCGTCCCAGACAAGTCTGATGAACAGACGTTCTGGTTGAAGCATAAAGCTTTAGAGCTGGAATACGACGAACAGAGGAAGTCTTATTTGGTGACTCCTGAGCAGGTTCCTAGCATTCTCGGCTTGTATCATGATGATCCGAAATCCGGTGGCCACTCGGGATTCTGGAGGACTTATTATACAATTAAGAATCGATTTTGGTGGCGAAATATGAAGGGGGACATTCGACGTTATGTCCAATCGTGTTCCACCTGTCAGAAGGTAAAGGCCAAATATAGATCTACCTCTGACCAGATGAGTTTGCCTGTTCAATTTCATGTTCCCTTTCATACGGTTCATGTTAACTTCGCAGAACTCAAAAAGAAATCAGAATCCAATGCCTCTACCCAGTCATTCTTAGTAGTGATTGATGAAGCCACTCGGATTGTATACGCTAAAAGTATGAAACAGTCGGGTAAAGCCCTAAAGGAATACTTTGCGGACCATCCCATTCTTAAAAATGTAAGGAAAATTATTTCTGATAGAGGTACCTCCTTTACTCGAGGGGAATTTTACAACTGGACGCAGGAGAAGGGAATCGGGTTTCTTCATACCAGTCCTTATCACCCTGCGGGAAATGGTCTGGCCGAGAGAGTGATTCAAGAAATTAAGACCTTCATGGAATGCTACCCATAGTTCCCTAAAGGATGGAAATGTTGCTTGGAGGCAGCCGTCCATTATCACAATCGACATCATAATACCTATCTGGGATGCTCTCCATGGTATAAATGGAAGGGAACAGTGCCGGTAGTGCCTGCTGACGAGGAATTGGGCTTACAACTCCTTAGAATTGAAACGGAGAATAATGACAAACAGCGCCATAAATACAGTCTGTGCACTAAATATTATTACAACCGAAATCGAAGAAGACCTGCTGATGTCAAACCTGGAGATTCGATTCTGGTGAAACACCAATACACAGGTAAACAGCGACTGCAGACTGGACCTCATGTCGTTACTGATGTAAAGATGGTGGACGGCTGTGTTAAATATGTCCTTTATGAATCAGAACGAGGAACCCAGAGTACCCACATCACCAACATCATTAAATTTCATCATAGACCACCAGGAGTCCCATCACAGGAGTGATGAGAGGTCATGGGGGGAAGTCTGTCGCATACCTTGGGATATTTGCATGGTATTGTTTTATTTTGTATATTTGTATATTCTGCATATTTACCTTTTGTTTCTTTAAAAGGATGGTTGATTTGCATGTCCGCGTGAAGCGCGATGTGTATATGTAGTATATTTTGAGTTAGATAGTTCACAACCTTCTTCTGATATTTATTATATAACCCCATATCTATATATAAAAATATGTATCGAACAATGGAAGTGACAAATAAAACAAAGAAGGAGGTAGACCAGACGACAAAGGCCAGACGAAAACAACCCGGCGCCATAAAGTGGCGTGATTACAGTAGCCAATCAGGAATCACCACATATGCGGGCGTCCAGAGTATATAAAGGCCCAGAAATTAGACAAAGGCAGTTGGAGTTTTTTTCAGAGCGACGCCGTTATACAGTCAGTTGGACCTCTCACCCCCCTTCTATCCGCGTCGGCCGTGGTCCGCTGCCTTCGTCCGTGGTCTACCTCTTCCTCTTGGAGTTACCATCTAGACCTGCCTCTGTCTCTTGCTGTCCCAGTGCGGGAATCCCATCACGCACCCACTACCACGACTGCCCAGTACATTCCACATCGGGTTTACTACAGAACCCGTTAAAGTCGACAGGATAACTGAGGACAGCAGCAAGCAGAGGATGACGGAGGTCAGCGACGACTACTTCGCGGATGCCCTCACCAACATGCAGCCCCACTACGAAGACCTAGTAGGCCGCCTAACAGACGCCATTCGGGGACTAGCCGTGTCTCGTGCGGAGGAAGCCCTCATCTCCTCTTTCGACGGATCCCACGCAACAAGTAGCCTTCTTCCCTACAACCATCTCCAGAGATCAACTCCAGCCAGCATCAGCCATTTCAAGGTACTTTATACTTTGTTTCTGCCATTTTCCCCATAAATTTTATATTTTCACTTTAAGCATTTTAAAATCAATTATAACCTTTTTTATATAATTTTTATTCAAATTTTTAAACTTTCACTCTCATTTATCATTTTTACTTTTATTTTAATCAAATTATAAATTTTAATTCATCATTTTCAATTTTATTATTAAAAATATTCAATCACGCATTTTTGCCAATTTACTAATCTTACATGCCTTTCTTAAATTCACCTAAAATGGCATTATCCAAATATGCAACTTTCAATTTTACATTAAAAAATCATATTATATTTTAATTACTCGAATCATTTTCTAGACTTATTTGTGTGTTTTTTAATACCTTATTTATGGCCATAGTATTAATAATTAAATTTATTGCGCTCTTTATTTTACTTGACCTATTACTATTTCAATTGATATTTTCTCAATACTTAAAAGTTTTAAAAATTAGTCCTAGATTTGTATTTTTATAAATATCAATTTTAAATTATCCCATCTCAAAATGTGCCTCCCCTATTTCCCACAATTACCAAAACAACTATAAATGTATAATATGCAAAAACTCTAAATATCATACCATAAAATTTCCATACCCCATTGCATTTCATTCCTGCCTGTGTTATATTGTTAATTACGAAACTCTACCGAATTTTTTACCCATGCCATAACCTTTTCTCTTAGAAAATTTCGTAAATTCATTATTTTATAATTTTTCTAAACCTAATCACCGCTAATAATCTCCAATCTAACGATTTGTCTGAAAATCTTAACGCAAAACTTACTGAGAAACTAAGGTTATTTCACCTAGAGAATCCCAGAAGCTCGAGAAAAACCATTCGGCACAGCGGTCGTCATCCCCTGTTTGTTTTTATTACCGGCGCGGTGTGTCATCCACAGCCCCCACAATGGCGGCCATATTGACATCTCTAGTTTCAGTACACACGTGCTCCAACTCGCAGGACAAAGAGATTACATAAGATAGTGGCACACCGGTATTCTAGACTTCGTGTCCACCAAACAACCTGCCAGATTAAAACGGATAGGAAAATTATATAAAATCCCTTTTATGGCAAATCTTATTTTTATAATGTTATAGAATAGTTTATTGTTTTGTCAACCCGTTTAAAAATTAGGTCCCCACCATCTCTAAAATCGATCCTGTACATGACACCATGTGAGACGCCATCTTGGCCTCCTGAAAGGACAATTAAATCCCCAAAATGGCGTCCATCGCCACGACACTATTCCAAACATCGTCTAATTTGCGTTTATAAGTATTGCATCACGTGGGGAACACACTAACCTAAATACTTACTATATTTTAAAATCTTATTCATTTATATTTTTATGATCCTTGATGTGTGCCATTTTATATTTTAGAATCAATCCATATATTTTAGGATATTTCTTTTACATTAAGATATTTCTTTTCCTTCCATCCCTAAACAATTAAAACCATTAGCCAACCTATATAAATATAACCTGAAACCTTATATTCTTTGACATCATTTGTTTTAATTTTCCATGGCCTACGTATAAGCTAATTTAACTTAAACATTTTGTTTTAATAGTGACGCCTTATACCAACTGTCCCTTCTTATATCTTGATCCTTCCATACTTCTCTCGTTGATCATTTTCCATTGGCCTTCTATGCCTTCATGCTAACCACCCCTCGTCCATCGCAAAGTTCCTGTTTGCCGATTTTTTTTTATTGATTTGTCCCAGTGGACTACTCCTTCCTCGCCATCCCATCCTGATGGTGTGTTCAGGAAAATCCATGGCTTATTATTTTTTTATTTACACCCGGATCATCGTCACAGCATTCTTTATTTCATTCTTTTTTACCTCAAACCCGGGTTCAATCAATCAATGGCAACAGTCGAGCCCTGTTTTCACAATCTACCTCCATCCTCTAACCTCTTCAACGGTTCCTGAGACTCTTGCTCGTCAACATTTTTTAATTTTTATTTTTTAATGATTCATCGACCTGGTACACTCTTCCTCCCCATGTTAACTCCACACAGAGAGCTTGGGTAACCAGCGAGATTTTTTTTTCTCTAACGCTCGACCCAGGCCATCACCAGCACGATGCGCCCACTCATTTTTCGTTTAATTTTATTTTTCATCTGGTCGAGCTCAATCACCGATAGCAGCGCAGCTCTTGAGTCACCATCTCTTTTTAACCTCTCTCAGAAAAGATTTCTTTCCCATATTCTCCCATTAACTACCTCTCCTTCGATCTTCACGCCTTTTGCCCATCTGATCTAATGCTACTTACAGAGCATCTTGAGATTGCTGAACCCTGAAAACAATACTTCGTTTCTAAGCTCGTATTGCAGGGCAGGACTCCTGAGACCAATTCAGACCTTCTTCCTTTATTCCTCACTGCGTCACTACCTATCGCAAACCTTTTGCTTAAGTCAATTTTCTTTTATATTTTATTTTACTTTTATTATCTCTACTTCTCCTCCTTCCTGTATTACATCCCTGAAACTATATTGTAAATACTTAAGGCACCTTAAGTAACAAAAAACTGTAAATAATATACCAACTTTCCCAAATACTTATTTTCACTATTGTGTGTGTTTACTTTAAATTTATCCTTCCTATGTACTCCTCTTATATATTTTTTGTAGTTTTATAATATTATATCAGTGTGTCACCACTACTCCCCATTATCTTTATTTTTATTCTAGTAACTAATTTTTTTTTGTGCCCCAAATTATTTCCTATTTAATATATTTGCTAACTTTTCTATCATTTATTTGTAAATAGACTTACAGTTTTATTAGTTTTGTGGTGTTGGACTTTGTTTTTTAACTTACAGATGTAGATGAAACATTTCACTATTAATCGATAATATCATTTTGTTTATTAATCATCAAAATTAATGCCTACAACTACCAATCAACCCTTTATATTATTACCTTTAATATTTTTATTTTATTTTAATTTTTTTTTCATCATATTTAGACCTAGCATTTTACAACTTCAACTATTTTAGGCACCATTTTAAAAAACCTACACCTAACAATGTTTATAATATTTCTTAAACAGATAAAACATTTATCATTTTATTTTTTTAAATAGATTTTCAAAATGTTATTTTCGACGTTTCCCTTACAACCTCTTAACTCTATCCCATGAACCTTTCCTCCCAACCTTTAACATCCATCAAGAGTTTATTGTTCGTCAGCCATTTTTTTTTTTTTTTTTTATTGATTAAACTAACTAGAAGACCCTTCCTCGCTGTATATTTCCCAGCAGTGAGCTCAGGGGACCCAGTTAGTTTTATTTTTTTTCTCTCATCGTCCGGCTCATCATTTTTTCATTTTTCAACTTTTTCTTTTCACCACACAAGTCGGACACAATCAAAATTGACAGCAATAAATCTCTTACACCCACCTCTCCTTTTCCGCATCCTTCAAACCTCCAACCTTCCAAGGGATTCCAGTTCGCCGAACATTTTTGTTTTTTTTTTCATTGATTAATCTGACTGGAACAATCCTTCCTCCTTATACCCATTCCCAATAATGAGTTCAGGATATCCAGCGCGATCTTTTTATTTTCTTTTTCTCATCGCCCGACTTATCATATCAATTCACCATTTTTTCAACTTTTCACTTTTTTTTCTCATAATTCAAACGGGCACAATCATTATGGACAACAGGGATCCCTCTTACCTCTACCTCTCCCTTTTACCTCCACCAATCTTCCCACCTCTTTTCACTGTCTGAACTAATGATGCAGACGGAATATCTTGGGCCTTCTGTTAATGAAAACAATGCCTCACTTGAACAAGTTCGCATTGCATTGCAGAATGCTTGGGATACTACTTTGCAGAAACATGCTCAGATACCCCCTTTCCCTTTTTCAACCTTAGCGTCACATTATATGTTCAATCAATAAACTAACTTTTTTTCCGCTCATCTTTAATGTAATAAGATATTATTTTCCTTATACGATTCATTTTACCATATTTACCATTTTGTATTATATACTTTCTCTTAATCTTTTATCATTCATTTTGTGCGTTTTTATTATTATTATTTTTTTATAACCTTGATTTTTTTTTTCATTGATACACCACCATTACAACATCTTTCTCGTTTTAACTTGTAGAGTAATAATAATTTTAACTAATTTGTATACAAATTATTTATTTTATTTTTTTTTAATAGGTTTGTTAGGTCATCATTCATTACATGTCATTCCCCCAACCAAATCTTCATCACCGGGGGCACATTCTGTAGTATATTTTGAGTTAGATAGTTCACAACCTTCTTCTGATATTTATTATATAACCCCATATCTATATATAAAAATATGTATCGAACAATGGAAGTGACAAATAAAATAAAGAAGGAGGTAGACCAGACGACAAAGGCCAGACGAAAACAACCCGGCGCCATAAAGTGGCGTGATTACAGTAGCCAATCAGGAATCACCACATATGCGGGCGTCCAGAGTATATAAAGGCCCAGAAATTAGACAAAGGCAGTTGGAGTTTTTTTCAGAGCGACGCCGGTATACGGTCAGTTGGACCTCTCACCCCCCTTCTATCCGCGTCGGCCGTGGTCCGCTGCCTTCGTCCGTGGTCTACCTCTTCCTCTTGGAGCTACCATCTAGACCTGCCTCTGTCTCTTGCTGTCCCAGTGCGGGAATCCCATCACGCACCCACTACCACGACTGCCCAGTACATTCCACATCGGGTTTACTACATATATATAGGTCAAGAGAGTAATAAAGTTGGGTTTTCTAATGTCATAGATCTCCTCGTGTTAATTCTTACTCGTTCTTTTTAATTGGAACCTTACAATTATTATTTTATTAATTTAAAGGGAGATGGGCCTCTTTTGGTAATGATTATATATTTAAATATGTAGGGGGCATATAATGAAGGATTGATGTAATATCTTTGGCCTCGTTGTATCTACTGGATCTCTATGAGGCTCAAAAGGACACTTTTTCAAATATAATGACTGGAGATGAAACCTGGACATACCTTGATGACCCAGAGTCAAAGGCACAGTCGTTAGAATGGCATTATCTCAGCTCACCTATGAAAATTTCAAAGAGCAGAGGGCATCCAAAAAGGTGATGTTAACTGTCTTTTTGAACATACGAGGTGTAATACTGATTGATTTTCTAGCAGGTAGCACTGTGAACAGTTCTCGCTATGTTCTAACTTCACGAAAACTTAGAGAAGCTATAAGAAAAAAAATAGATCAGAAATTTCTCTTAAATCCGTCAAGTTACACCATGACAATGCATGGCAGCAAAACTTCATCTATACTTCAGAGGCTATTAAACAAATAGGCTGGTCACTGGTTCCACAACCCCATACAGCCCAGATATAGCACCTTGTGACTTCTCTATTTAGTCTCCTCAAAGAAAAATAGTCTGAAGGGACAAAGATTTGAAGACCTACAGGAAGTAAAACGGGCCATACAGACATGGTTAAGAAAACAACCTCCAGCATATTTACAAATAGGATTTACAGCGTGGGTTCAACGCTGGAGGAAATTATAGACTCCGTTTTAGAATATTTTGAATAATGCCATTCTATTCACAATTATTTGATTTATATGTAAACAAAATTTGAACAAACTATTTAGTACTTACGAGTTATGGCCAAACAGACATCACTTTTGGAACAAAACCTATGTATATATGTTATATTATGACGTATTATAATATATATAAGGCCCTCCCATTACAGTAAGGACAGTAGAAATTGTTTTATTTTTAAAAGAATCATACGAGTCTATAATAGTTTCGAATATATGTTATATGTTGACCTAAATACACTAAATAAGAACAAAGAGAAACTTACTGTAAAAGGGAGAAAGGCAAAGCCACAGAGCATCTAATCGCGGCGCTCTACGGCGTCTTTCGTCTTTTTCTGCTGGGTAGCAAACCATTCTCTTTTCAAACTTGTGCGCTCTCTACTGGTCTAACATGCTGCGCCCCTATGAACTCTGTGTTTAGAAAATAATATTCTGTTATTAAAAATATTTAGATCCCCGAGGATGACATCGAAGGCGGCGATCTTTCTCGGGTATAGGACCTGTTTTCCAAAGACATGAAAATCAGTTGCGAATATGCAGATGAGTCTATATCTCCCGGAAACAGACGCTGGCGCGAATGCTGCTGAATAGCCCAGGCATAAATCTTCGGCGCTGTTAAGGGTCTTGACATTCATTCAAAGGTGACGTTCATTATGTACTGTTTCAGGAAGCATCACATCGATGGTACCGTGTCGAGCGGCAATGCCCCGCACATTAAGGCGAAAGCTCTTTCGCACCCCATTGTTCTTGTTCTTATGTCAGCAAGCCTTTTATAAAGGATTGACTTGAAACGTTCAAGTCTTTTTAGTTGTTAATATAGAGGGTGGAAGTCAGTCTCAGTCTGCACTGAGCTTGTCCATGAGCTGCCTTAGATGCAGAAGGGAGTTAATGGAAACTTTTTTTCCTAAAGGTTTAGTCTCTTGGAAGAGGGATCTTGGGAGGAGATTTGAAGAGGGCGTCCAACTTTTCCAGGACCTTCGGTTCAGCCATTGTTGTCGGAAACCAACATGTATCTCTATTGTTGAGATGTCTGAAGATTCGTATTTTTATCTTGGAGTCTGTCTGGATGGAGGTTTCAGAGAACTGCTGATGAATGCAGTCTCAGGTGCTTCGGTCACTAGAGCTGATGGTATGGAGGAAATTTGTGCCAGGCAGCCTCTGGGACAGAGTGGTTGGAGGCTGCAGGTTGCGATGCAACTGTAGTGGCAATTATAGGCAGACACCTTTATCTTCAAAATGCTCTTTTGGCTAGAGGGTACTTAATCGTCTTGTGACCTATCTGATGCAAATCTGGAGTAGCGGAACCCGTATTCTAGATATGCCAGCGCAGAGCCGCTCGTGGCATTCACAATGATCTACTTAGGTGTCCGTGATAGTCCGTGATAATTTTACCATCGTTTATGAGAATGGATGCCTTTTTTTTCAGGTCCATCCAGGTGTAGCCGTCGGAATAATTCACTGCAGATGCGATTGAGACCATAAGGTCTTAAGATCAGGATGATATCCGCGTCTTCGATGACGTATGGAATTTCGATGACGATTTTTTCTGCTTTCTTTTGATATGGAAGGACTTTAAGGAAGTCTCCTTTGATCAACTGCCCATCTTCGATAAATGTTTCCACCATCTCGAGCCGCTCCAGACCAACAAGGTCCTGCTCAGAAATCTTTCCAAGCTGCAGCACTGGAGTGAATTCTGGAGAGTATTCCAGATTCATGATCTGGTCAAAGGTCTAAGAAGTTGCTTTGTCAGAATCCAGAATTTGCCTGGATACCTTTATTATAATATTTCTGGAACGTGATTTGACAATTAGAACACTTTTATTGACTTCTTAGTCAATATTTACAATAAAAAGATCAAGAGAACTATATACAATCAGCCACCGCGATAGTGTCCTCCTCCAGGTGATGTCCTCGATGGTCTGGCCCAGTCCGACCTGGATGAAGTATCGGTTGATTCTTGATTTCGCCGAAGCGAGGATGGCCAGCTCGTCTTCTATCAGGCCTTTCCCGAAGATCCAGGACTGGAGGTCAGAGGGCCTTCCTATGATGTTGAATGCCTCCCGGACGAGGGGCCTGATGTGTTCTGGAACGTGATGGCTCCAGGAATTATCGAGAGATATTGAAACTACTTTTATTACATTTTCCATATAAGGTTATATAAATTTAAATACAAAACTAAATGAATAAGAATATATGTGATAATATAAATACACACTCATGGACAAAACTTAAGGAAGTTGTACATTTTACCATGTATATCGGGATTAAGACGATAACTCTGAAATATATTTGATACATAGTGACCTTTATTGAAGACACATGAGATTATCAAGTGTTAACAAAATTGCGCCTCTGTCTCCTTCAAAAAAAAAAAAAGAAAAAAGATTGAAAATCCTCAAAATAAAAAACTCTTTGCCCAAAAATCTAGTTTTCTTTATTATAATATTGGTTATATATCTTTATTCCATTTATCTCCATTGCCGAAAACGCTGAGCTCGTGCGTCGTCTGGTCGAGAAATAGACATAGTACTTAGCAGCAAAAAATAAATGAATAAAAAGGAATAAAATGCGTAAAAAGCGAAAATACTTTATATATAAAATATATCCATGTTTTACTCTTAACAATTTAGGGACACAAGAATCAAAAATAGTTCAAAATTTGTTCTCTAGATGGCAGTATGATCGTGTTGGCGGAAATCCCAGCGCCATTTGTAAAAGATAACCAACTTTCGTCTGCAACTCAGGATTATTGAAGATGAATTTTCATGTGACAAAATTCTTTTTTATGTCTCTTAAGACAGGATCTTTAGCGATATGTTTCATTTACATGGTAAGTGTTTCTACTTCTGATTCTTTTTTTTTTTTTTACAAACTTGTGACTTGAATATCATATCTTTATAATGTATATTCTTCTGAAAATAGAGCAATCCATACTTAAATCATTAGATAGTAAAAAGGCATATATTCGATTGAATAAAATATTTATTTGCCAATATTTTATTCAATCCAATATATGCCTTTTTACTATCTAATCTATATTCTATAAATGCGATTCTATAAAATACTACACTGCAAAAAAAAGAATTAAAAAACTAGTCAATCTTGTAAAATTGAGTACATTATTATTTGGTAGAAATATATTTGCATAGTGCAAAATATAACGACGAATTTTAATTAGATCAAAGATAATTATAAATCCATAACTATATCTTAACTAATTAATAATTTAAAATATACTATTCATATTTTGTATTTTTCATAAATTTATATTTTATCATAATAGACATGTTTATATTTTGTTCTCCGATTGTGTAAATGTTGTTGTTTCTTATCCCTTTGTGTAAAGATTACACAAATTCCATAATTCCATACTACTCGATATTAATCTCATGGAATGGGGTGTAGGGGTGCAGCTTTCATTAATCGTGGCACCATGATCAAGGAACACTTTGGTGAAAGTCTGACTTTTGTTAATGTTGTTTTATAGTTAAAACAATAGAGCTTTTTGAATGCTGATTTTGTAACGATGATGCTGCTATAAGGAGGTTGTGTGGGACATCGTTTGTGTTAATAATATGCAAATATGGATTAAATTCTCGTAAAATATTTCATTCTTTTTGTCATCGTAACGCCTGTAGAAGGACGTCCGAAAGCTTACTAATAAAGTTTGTATAAAACACCCCTCTTCAATCGTCTGTTATATTTTACTATATTTATTCGAAGAATTCAATTTAATCCATATTTGCATATTATTGACACAAACGATGTCCCACACAACTTCCTTATAGCAGCATCATTGTTACAGAATCATCAGCATTCAAAAATCTATATTGTTTCAACTATAAAACAACATTAAAACAAAAAAAGTCAGACTTTCACCAAAGTGTGCCTTGATCATGGTGACACGATTAATGAAAGCTGCAAACCTACACCCCATTTCATGAGATTAGCTCGAGTAGCATGGACTTATGGAATTTGTGTAATCTTTACACAAGGGGATAAGAAACAACAACACTTACACAAACGGAGAACAAAATATAAAATGTCTATTATGATAAAAATATAAATTTATGAAAAATATGAATAGTATATTTTAAATTATTATGCATTAGTGCGCCATCTGTTATCAAAATTGGAAACTATTATAGACGCGTATGATTCTTTTTAAAAAATAAACAATTTCTACTGTCCTCACTGTAATGGAAAAATTAATGAGAGGGCCTGGCTCATCAGTGGTGAACCGCAGCAGTTTCTGCTGGGAGGGTTCACCACTGATGAGCCAGGCCCTCCCATTAATTTTTTCCATTGCAGTAAGGGCAGTAGTAATTGTTTATTTTTTAAAAAAGAATCATACGCGTCTATAATAGTTTCCAATTTTGATATTTTAAACTATGAATTAGTTAAGATATAATTATAATTTACTAGCCGAATGACCCGGGCAACGCCCGTGTTTTACCCGACTGTAGATGTTACAACGGTGATCCTTAGGTCGCTGGTTCAAATCCGGCTCGAGGGAGCCGGCGAGCACGTGACCTCCCTGTGCGCGCGCATCCGTGACAGAGGCCGATGAGGAAAGACGGTCGTGACTATATATATATAATTATCTTTGATTTAATTACAAGTTCTCTCTGATTTACACTGGTCATAAAATATTCGCATCATCTATAAACACTTATGTAATTTTGTTTTTAAATGGTATAGAATGGTAGAGTGTGAAATATAATTGATCGAAACTTTAAAAAAGGTATGTGGAAATTGTCACATTCTACTCACCATCATATCCCATATATACTCAATTGAGGAAAGATCTGGGGAACAGGAAAAGAAGCAGGGAAGGATGTCAACATTTTGAAGGAAGACTTGTGAGATGTTGGTTGTATGTTGTCGGGCATTATCTTGTTGGAAAATGGCATTATTAGTCTGCTTAAGAAATGGTAACAATAGGTTGTAACACACCTGTAATGTATAGCTGAGCAGTTATTGTGCCTTGAATAAAGACTAAAGGGGTCCTACTTTCATATTTGATGCCATCTCACACCATGAAGCCAGGAGTTCTTGTCGGTCCCAAGCCCGGATGAAAAAGGAGGAGGGGGAGCAGTAACAAGCTCGGTAAAAAACCTGGGCTCAACTGGCCCGGCTGATAGTACGCTGTAAGGGCTCTAGGGATACAGGATGAGCAGCATTTGTACTCCATTTTAGGAGCGGCTCCACACGGTGTCTGTTCCTCATGTCAGAGGCGGCCATTTCTTTTGGAGCTAAGTCAGCCTGCCACTGAGTAGTGCTCCCAGTCTTAATGACAAAGGCAGATGCATTCTACTTCACCCAGTATGGAGATAAGAAAGAAGAAGCAGAGGAGTTCTTGCGCTGTATGTCTTTCCACAATACAGTCCTGATGGGATCTTTCTTGGGACCTCAGCCTAACATATATTCTGCCAGACATTGTGGAGTATCACACATCAAAATGTGCCTACACACAACAAATCACATTGTTTAAAACATCTTTGTCATTTTGTCTAAAGCATCTTTGTCATTTTGTCTAAAGCATCTTTCTTGAAAATAAAAGACACTTCGGCCAGTAAATCTTTTTATTACCTCGACGTTTCGACAAAAAGCTTTTGTCCTCGTCAGGAGCAAACAAAAATTAAAACATTTGGCAAGGCGTTAAAAATTATTCTAAGGCTCCAAGGACGTTCTCACGCGATATTCCAAATTTTGTACAACATCTAAAGCACGAGTCAATAATAAAAATATTTACTGGCCGAAGTGTCTTTTATTTGAAGAAATATGAATACCGGCCAGGCAGCCTCTATCTTTAAGATAAAGCATCTTTGTCATTTTGTCTAAAACATCGATTGTTTTGTGTCCAGTCGTTTTCCGTCATTGCAATCATCTTCTCTATGTTTCTCGCTGGATTCTTCAGAGAAGCACCAAGTAAGAGGGTTTAAAAAACTAAAAAATCACAATACTCTTAAATACATCAACATTTAAAAAACATATTTTTACTTCCAAAGAACATTTGTAAGTTGTTTCAGAAAAGTATAGCCACAACAACCAATGATTTATCCAACTCACGATGTTTCTGTGACCTGATGTCATTCTCCTCAAGGGGATTCAAAATAACCATTCCTCCTGAAAACTCCACCTTTGTCAGTCCCAAGTCCGGATGAAAAAGAAGGTGGGGGAGCAGTAACAAGCTCTGGTGATAGTCATAAAACCTCCCTGTAAAGGACAACACCTAATTGCAGAACCAAAGTGTCCTTTAGGGAGAGGTCTCATCTTATTAGAGAGTTACTAAATACAGTAGAACCTCCCTGTGAAGGACACCTAATTTCAGAGCCAAAGTGTCCTTTAGGGAGAGGTCTCATCTTATCAGAGAGTTACTAAATACAGTAGAACCTCCCTGTAAAGGACACCTAATTGTAAAACCAAAGTGTCCTTTAGGGAGAGGTGTCTTCTTACCAGAGAGTTACTAAATACAGTAGAACATCCCTGTAAAAGACTCCTAATTGCAGAATCAAAGTGTCCTTTAGGGAGAGGTGTCCTCTTACCAGAGAGTTATTAAATACAGTAGAACCTCCCTGTAAAAGACAACACCTAATTGCCGAACCAAATGGCCTTTAGGGAGAGGTGTCCTCTTACCAGAGAGTTACTAAATACAGTAGAAACTCCCTGTAAAGGACAACACCTAATTGCAGAACCAAAGTGTCCTTTAGGGAGAGGTGTCCTCTTAGAAGATAGTTACTAAATACAGTAGAACCTCCCTGTAAAGGACACAAGATTGAAAAAACAAAGTGTTCTTTAGGGAGAGATGTCCTCTTACCAGAGAGTTACTAAATACAGTAGAACCTCCCTGTAAAGGACACCTGATTGAAAAACCAAAGTGTTCTTTAGGGAGAGATGTCCTCTTACCAGAGAGTTACTAAATACAGTAGAACCTCCCTGTAAAGGACACCTAATTGCAGAACCAAAGTGTCCTTTAGGGAGAGGTGTCCTCTTACCAGAGAGTTATTAAATACAAGAGAACCTCCCTGTAAAAGACAACACCTAATTGCCGAACCAAATGGCCTTTAGGGAGAGGTGTCCTCTTACCAGAGAGTTACTAAATACAGTAGAAACTCCCTGTAAAGGACAACACCTAATTGCAGAACCAAAGTGTCCTTTAGGGAGAGGTATCCTCTTAGAAGAGAGTTACTAAATACAGTAGAACCTCCCTGTAAAGGACACCTGATTGAAAAAACAAAGTGTTCTTTAGGGAGAGATGTCCTCTTACCAGAGAGTTACTAAATACAGTAGAAACTCCCTGTAAAGGACAATACCTAATTGAAAAACCAAAGTGTGCTTTAGGGAGAGGTGTCATCTTACCAGAGAGTTACTAAATTCAGTAGAACATCCCTGTAAAGGACACCTGATTGAAAAACCAAAGTGTTCTTTAGGGAGAGGTGTCCTCTAACAGTAGAGTTGCTAAATTATATAAAAAAAGGTAATTTTTCAAATGAAAACTGTCCATTATAGAGAGGTGTCCGCTAGCAGGGTATCCTGGCGTCCCGAAATATTGTCTCCAGGGAAACACTTCTCAGTTGACCAAAGCTGGTGTTGTGGCTTTGTCAACGACCCGAGACCGCTATTTTACGATGACGGTAAATAGATGGGGTCTAGTTTTGACGTCTATTTTGACAGGAGAGGTGACCTTCATCATTATAGATCAATATCCTCCTGGTAAAATTTCCATCTATAAACTAATTGTTGTTTGGTCACATTTTCTCAAACTTGGGCGAAGCCATGCTATAACAGTTTTTTTCTGTTGAAGGACGTCCGTGCCTGAAAGCTAGAGAGCAATAAAAATGTTTTGAAAAGATACTTTTCCCTGGAGGAATGATTAATTTTACTTAATATACGAAGATGGACAGTAAGAAAGCGGTACTGTACTCTCCAAACACAATATAGACAGTCTACATTGGTATATGCAACTATGGCATTGGTAAGTTCACAGCACCTGGAGATGTTCCCAGTGAACCTTGTGTGATAAGACCTATTTCAGAATTCAGAAGAAATAGGAAACGGTGAGTTCCGCTCTTCTTTTCCGTTTTCTCAACAGCAAGAAATAAAAACTATGGTCTTCTTCTTATTATTTCTTATCTCCACTCAATCATATCAGGGTATCAAGCTTGTAGAGCTTGTTGATGGTGTCTGCTGGGGATGAGTCTCTTCTTTTTCTTTCTTATCTCCACTCAATCATATTGGGTGTCAAGCTTGTAGAGCTTGTTGATGGTGTCTGCTGGGAATGAGTCTCTTCTTCTTTCTTATCTCCACTCAACAATCATATTAGGGTATCGAGCTTGTAGAGCTTGTTAATGGTGTCTGCTGGGGATGAGTCTCTTCTTTCTTATCTCCACTCAACAATCATATTAGGTAATCAAGCTTTTAGAGCTTGTTGATGGTGTCTGCTGGGGATGAGTCTCTTCTTTCTTAACTCCACTCAACAATCATATTAGGTAATCAAGCTTTTAGAGCTTGTTGATGGTGTCTGCTGGGGATGAGTCTCTTCTTCTTTCTTATCTCCACTCAACAATCATATTAGGGTATCAAGCTTTTAGAGCTTGTTGATGGTGTCTTCTGGGAATGAGTCTCTTCTTCTTTCTTATCTCCACTCAACAATCATATTAGGTAATCAAGCTTTTAGAGCTTGTTGATGGTGTCTTCTGGGAATGAGTCTCTTCTTCTTTCTTATCTCCACTCAACAATCATATTAGGTAATCAAGCTTTTAGAGCTTGTTGATGGTGTCTTCTGGGAATGAGTCTCTTCTTCTTTCTTATCTCCACTTAACAATCATATTATGGTATCAAGCTTGTAGAGCTTGTTGATGGTGTCTGCTGGGGATGAGTCTCTTCTTCTTTCTTATCTCCACTCAATCATATCAGGGTATCAAGCTTGTAGAGATTGTTGATGGTGTCTGCTGGGGATGAGTCTCTTCTTCTTTCTTATCTCCACTCAATCATATCAGGGTATCAAGCTTGTAGAGCTTGTTGATGGTGTCTGCTGGGGATGAGTCTCTTCTTATTTCTTATCTCCACTCAACAATCATATTAGGGAATCAAGCTTGTAGAGCTTGTTGATGGTGTCTGCTGGGGATGAGTCTCTTCTTCTTTCTTATCTCCACTCAATCATATCAGGGTGTCAAGCTTGTAGAGCTTGTTGATGGTGTCTGCTGGGGATGAGTCTCTTCTTCTTTCTTATCTCCACTCAATCATATTAGGTAATCAAGCTTGTAGAGCTTGTTGATGGTGTCTGCTGGGAATGAGTCTCTTCTTCTTTCTTATCTCCACTCAACAATCATATTAGGGTATCAAGCTTGTAGAACTTGTTGATGGTGTCTGCTGGGGATGAGTCCCTTCTTCTTTCTTATCTCCACTCAACAATCATATTAGGGTATCAAGCTTGTAGAGCTTGTTAATGGTGTCTGCTGGGGATGAGTCTCTTCTTCTTTCTTATCTCCACTCAATCATATTGGGTGTCAAGCTTGTAGAGCTTGTTGATGGTGTCTGCTGGGGATGAGTCTCTTCTTTTTTCTTATCTCCACTCAACAATCATATTAGGGTATCAAGCTTGTAGAGCTTGTTGATGGTGTCTGCTGGGGATGAGTCTCTTCTTCTTTCTTATCTCCACTCAACAATCATATCAGGGTATCAAGCTTGTGGAGCTTGTTGATGGTGTCTGCTGGGGATGAGTCTATTTTTTTTTTTCTTATCTCCACTCAACAATCATATTATGGTATCAAGCTTGTAGAGCTTGTTGATGGTGTCTGCTGGGGATGAGTCTCTTCTTCTTTCTTATCTCCACTCAACAATCATATCAGGGTATCAAGCCTGTAGAGCTTGTTGATGGTGTCTGCTGGGGATGAGTCTCTTATTCTTTCTTATCTCCACTCAACAATCATATCAGGGTATCAAGCTTGTAGAGCTTGTTGATGGTGTCTGCTGGGGATGTGTCTCTTCTTCTTTCTTATCTCTACTCAATCATATCAGGGTATCATGCCTGTAGAGCTTGTTGATGGTGTCTGCTAGGGATGAGTCTCTTCTTCTTTTTTATCTCCACTCAATCATATTAGGGCATCAAGCCTGTAAAGCTTGTTGATGGTGTCTGCTAGGGATGAGTAGAGCTCATCAATGGATGAGTCAATACAGCAATGGTAATGACTGGTATCATGGTAAAGCAGATACTAGCTATATATCCATATACATGGACAAAACTTCTTTTCCTCCAATTTACCCAGATTAATCTATTTATTAACTTGATTTTTTTACTTAAAATTTCCTGAATATAAATTTCATGTTACCTTAATGTGATTATCTTTAAAAAATAATAATAACAATGCTTATTACTGTGGTACTATTACTGTTATTCCTGTATGTACCCTATATTTCTACTCGGGGAATCTGTATAAGACTGAAAGGTTTTAATAAAACTTTTTTTGTCATTTTATTATCTAAAGAATTTGAGTGTGGTTTTATCTTTTTTCAAAATTGATAGATAAACAGTAGAACCTCCCTTTAGCGGACACCCCACTAGCAGACACCTCTCCACAAAGGATAGTTTTTATTTGCAAAATTACCATTTTTACTATTTAGAAACTCTCCAGTAAGAGGACACCTCTCCCTAAAGAACACTTTGGTTCTGCAATTAGGTGTCCTTTGCAGGGAGGTCCTACTGTATTCAGCAATTCTCCTGTTAGAGAACAACTCTCCCTAAAGGACACTTTAGCTCTGCAATTAGGTTTCCTTTACAGGGAGGTTCTACTGTATTCAGCAATTCTCCTGTTAGAGAACACCTCTCCCTAAAGGACACTTTAGCTCTGCAATTAGGTGTCCTTTACAGGGAGGTTCTACTGTATTCAGCAATTCTCCTGTTAGAGAACACCTCTCCCTAAAGGACACTTTAGCTCTGCAATTAGGTGTCCTTTACAGGGAGGTTCTACTGTATAGAATTTTTTATATTTAGCAACTGTCCCTAAAGGACACTTCGGGTCTGCAATTAGGTGTCTTTTACAGGGAGGTTCTACTGTATTCAGCAATTCTCATGTTAGAGAACACTTCTCCCTAAAGGACACTTTGGCTCTGTAATTAGGCGTCCTTTACAGGGAGGTTCTACTGTATTCAGCAATTCTCCTGTTAGAGAACACCTCTCCCTAAAGGACACTTTAGTTCTGCAATTAGGTGTCCTTTACAGGGAGGTTCTACTGTATAGAATTTTTTATATTTAGCAACTGTCCCTAAAGGACACTTCGGGTCTGCAATTAGGTGTCTTTTACAGGGAGGTTCTACTGTATTCAGCAATTCTCATGTTAGAGAACACTTCTCCCTAAAGGACACTTTGGCTCTGTAATTAGGCGTCCTTTACAGGGAGGTTCTACTGTATTCAGCAATTCTCATGTTAGAGAACACTTCTCCCTAAAGGACACTTCGGGTCTGCAATTAGGTGTCTTTTACAGGGAGGTTCTACTGTATTCAGCAATTCTCATGTTAGAGAACACTTCTCCCTAAAGGACACTTTGGCTCTGTAATTAGGCGTCCTTTACAGGGTGGTTCTACTGTATTAAGCAATTCTCCTGTTAGAGAACACCTCTCTTTAAAGGACACTTTGGCTCTGTAATTAGGTGTCCTTTACAGGATGGCTCAGCTGTATACCATTTTTACTATTTAGCAACTCTCCATAAAGGACCCCTCGGTTCTGCAATTAGGTGTCTTTTACAAGGAGGTTCTACTGTATAGATATTTTCCTATTTAGCAACTCTCCCTAAAGGACACTTCGGTTCTGTAATTAGGTGTCCTTTACAGGGAGGTTCTACTGTATAAATATTTTTCCTATTTAGCAACTCTCCCTAAAGGAGACTTCGGTTCTGCAATTAGGTGTCTTTTACAGGGAGGTTCTACTATATAAATATTTTTCCTATTTAGCAACTCTCCCTATAAGACACTTCGGGTCTGCAATTAGGTGTCTTTTACAGGGTGGTTCTACTGTATAGATTTTTTCCTATATAGCAACTCTCCCTAAAGGACACTTCGGGTCTGCAATTAGGTGTCTTTTACAGGGTGGTTCTACTGTATAGATTTTTTCCTATTTAGCAACTCTCCCTAAAGGACACTTCGGTTCTGCAATTAGGTGTCTTTTACAGGGTGGGACTACTGTATATTGAATTTATAAAGTTTGTGATCTCTGCAAAGAAAATATGGAAACTGAATTATCTCATTATATCTATGAATGCCAAGATATTAGTGAGGAGAGAAGAAATTCTTTTCAATGGTAGACAACAGCCAACTTAGGTCAATCCAAATGATGTTAACCAGTGCCCAAACAAGCAGACTAGTTGCTCAGGCCCTATATAATTTTTACAAGGCAGTAGGTGTAAAGAGGGAGAAAAGAGAACTTGGAAACTATTGTTCTTACACCTCAGAATGATGACGAAACATCGAGGGGTCGACCTTTCATATTAAATCTTACTTTTCCTTATTACTAATAATTGTATATAGTTGCGGAACTACTGGTTTCCTGTGCTGCTCTTTTCCTGATATTGCACCTTGTACGGAGAATCTGTATAAGACTAATGTCTTAATAAAGGCTTTGTGTGTGTGTGTGAATTTATAAAGAGGATCAATGGTTAATTAAGATTGTAGTTTATTCAGCCCCAGCTACGGTTTGTTATTGGTTATTTGGGAAGGAAGTTCTGGATATAATCTGCTGCTCACTACTTCACTGTGGAATACTGACGGTGAGTAAATATATTTCTATTGGTAGATCTCAGGGTAGATTGAATTATGTGTTATAGGCACGATCTGGCTTCTTTCTACCTTGGATGGTGACCAACGGCCTAAATATCCTTGCTGCTATTGGAACGTCCATAGCTGGGATTGTCTTGGCTTCCATACAAGCTACTCCTATTGTAAGTTACAATCTATTTTGATTAAAACATGTTTACACGCTTACTTCATTATTTTTAAAATTACAAAATATTTTCTCACACAATGTGTTTCTTTTGTTGGAATATTTAATTTTATAAAAATAAATATATAAAATTCTTAATCAATTTTGTCACAGTTTGCTTTTGTGAATGGAATAAATCCCCAAATATGGCTATTTCTCATAACCATCGGTGGTTCAGTGGTAGAATGCTCGCCTGCCACGCGGGCGGCCCGGGTTCGATTCCCGGCCGATGTATTTTTTTTTTTTACAATTTTCAAAACTCATTTATATATTATACAAGAATGACATCCACGGCGCCAATTTATAATTGTAACGAATAGTATTTGATTAAAAGCATTAATCGGGTAAAACCCGGGCGTTGCCCGGGCCATTCGGCTAGTATATATATATATTTTCTGTGAGATTGGATATGATGATAACCTAATATATAAAAAGTTGTTGTTAAAAAGTGACGAACAAAACTTGTTTAAAAATATATATATAGCCACTATTATCTTTTGTATTTATTGTGTTTTCTTATTGTAATGTATGTATAATAAATAATACATTTAAAGGAGAAGTCTGTCAATCATCAAAAAAACAACAGATGTTTTATTTCAAAACGCTAGCTTTCAAGTGATAATCGCTCTTCAACGGGCTTAATAAAACATCGACTATATCTTACAAGAAATATTTACAAAAACATACAGCGTGGATATTTACAACTGAAATTTTAAATTGATATGTAATTTAACAATGTAATGGAATATGTCTATTTTCATTTTTAGGGCATCCAGAACCTATAAATTTGATCTATTGATTTATTCTAAGATATCGGTAAATACTGATATAAAAATTAAAAAAAAAAAAACAAAAATAAAAAAAAACTCATTATGAGAAAATATTTTGTAATTTTAAAACTTTTTTCACAATTTTAACACTTTATTATATTGCTACTGAATAATTCTTATTTGAATACTCTGTTGTTTATCATCATACATATTTGCATAGTCATCACCCCTTACCATGCTTGCATATTACAATCTCTTCTTCTTCTGGTTAAAACATGCTTACACGCTTACTTCATTATATTTGCCACTGAATAATTACACAGGTCTACAAAAAAAAACTTTTCTTTTTTTTTGCCGGAGAAAACCTGATGTTGATTCTAATGTAACTTTTCATGCTGAATTCAAAAATGAAAGCAGAAGTTTTCCATCACCCATAGTTCTTGCAGGATAACCATTTTTTTTATGAATTGATATATATACAGTAATAATGCAGAAAATGTTACGTATGCATTTTTTAAGTAAACATCATTACATTAGCTAGCGCTTTATTTTTGGCAAGAAGAGTTGATATATGGAGCCAAAAGCTTTATTTTATTTGTTATTAATTAAATTTTGCTCTTTAAGAATCATAAATATTAATTTAAATAACAAAATAATAATATATAATAATTATTATTATTTGAATACTCTGTTGTCAGTTTATCATCTTAAATATTTGCATAGTCATCACCCCTTACCATGCTTGTAAATTACCACTTGTAAAATCAATTGACATATT
>CP092874.1:84028887-84086127 GCA_030710605.1 Cordylochernes scorpioides
TTAAAAATAATGAAGTAAGCGTGTAAACATGTTTTAATCAGAAGAGATTGTAACTTACAATAGGAGTAGCTTGTATGCAAGCCAAGACAATCCCAGCTATGGACGTTCCAATAGCAGCAAGGATATTGAGGCCGTTGGTCACCATCCAAGGTAGAAAGAAGCCAGATCGTGCCTATAACACATCAGTTAATCTACCCTGAGATCTACCAATAGAAATGTATTTACTCACCGTCAGTATTCCGCAGTGAAGTAGTGAGCAGCAGATAATATCCAGAACTTCCTTCCCAAATAACCAATAACAAACCGTAGCTGGGGCTGAATAAACCACAATCTTAATTAACCATTGATCCTCTTTATAAATTCACACACACACACACAAAGCCTTTATTAAGACATTAGTCTTATACAGATTCTCCGTACAAGGTGCAATATCAGGAAAAGAGCAGCACAGGAAACCAGTAGTTCCGCAACTATATACAATTATTAGTAATAAGGAAAAGTAAGATTTAATATGAAAGGTCGACCCCTCGATGTTTCGTCATCATTCTGAGGTGTAAGAACAATAGTTTCCAAGTTCTCTTTTCTCCCTCTTTACACCTACTGCCTTGTAGAAATTATATAGGGCCTGAGCAACTAGTCTACTTGTTTGGGCACTGGTTAACATCATTTGGATTGACCTAAGTTGGCTGGTGTCTACCATTGAAAAGAATGTCCTTCTCTCCTCACTAATATATCTTGGCATTCATAGATATAATGAGATAGTTCAGTTTCCATATTTTCTTTGCAGAGATCACAAACTTTATAAATTCAATATACAGTAGTCCCACCCTGTAAAAAACACCTAATTGCAGAACCGAAGTGTCCTTTAGGGAGAGTTACTAAATAGGAAAAAATCTATACAGTAGTCCCACCCTGTAAAAAACACCTAATTGCAGAACCGAAGTGTCCTTTAGGGAGAGTTACTAAATAGGAAAAAATCTATACAGTAGTCCCACCCTGTAAAAGACACCTAATTGCAGAACCGAAGTGTCCTTTAGGGAGAGTTACTAAATAGGAAAAAATCTATACAGTAGAACCTCCCTGTAAAAGACACCTAATTGCAGAACCGAAGTGTCCTTTAGGGAGAGTTACTAAATAGGAAAAAATCTATACAGTAGAACCTCCCTGTAAAAGACACCTAATTGCAGAACCGAAGTGTCCTTTAGGGAGAGCTACTAAATAGGAAAAAATCTATACAGTAGTCCCACCCTGTAAAAGACACCTAATTGCAGAACCGAAGTGTCCTTTAGGGAGAGTTACTAAATAGGAAAAAATCTATACAGTAGAACCTCCCTGTAAAAGACACCTAATTGCAGAACCGAAGTGTCCTTTAGGGAGAGTTACTAAATAGGAAAAAATCTATACAGTAGAACCTCCCTGTAAAAGACACCTAATTGCAGAACCGAAGTGTCCTTTAGGGAGAGTTACTAAATAGGAAAAAATCTATACAGTAGAACCTCCCTGTAAAAGACACCTAATTGCAGAACCGAAGTGTCCTTTAGGGAGAGTTGCTAAATAGGAAAAAATCTGTACCGTAGAACCTCCCTGTAAAAGACACCTAATTGCAGAACCGAAGTGTCCTTTAGGGAGAGTTGCTAAATAGGAAAAAATCTGTACAGTAAAACCTCTCTGTAAAAGACACCTAATTGCAGAACCGAAGTGTCCTTTAGGGAGAGTTGCTAAATAGGAAAAAATCTATACAGTAAAACCTCTCTGTAAAAGACACCTAATTGCAGAACCGAAGTGTCCTTTAGGGAGAGTTGCTAAATAGGAAAAATTCTATACAGTAAAACCTCTCTGTAAAAGACACCTAATTGCAGAACCGAAGTGTCCTTTAGGGAGAGTTGCTAAATAGGAAAAAATATATACAGTAAAACCTCTCTGTAAAAGACACCTAATTGCAGAACCGAAGTGTCCTTTAGGGAGAGTTGCTAAATAGGAAAAAATCTATACAGTAAAACCTCTCTGTAAAAGACACCTAATTGCAGAACCGAAGTGTCCTTTAGGGAGAGTTGTTAATAGGAAAAAATCTATACAGTAAAACCTCTCTGTAAAAGACACCTAATTGCAGAACCGAAGTGTCCTTTAGAGAGAGTTGCTAAATAGGAAAGAATCTATACAGTAGAACCTCCCTGTAAAAGACACCTAATTGCAGAACCGAAGTGTCCTTTAGGGAGAGTTGCTAAATAGGAAAATATCTATACATTAGAACCTCCCTGTAAAAGACACCTAATTGCAGAACCGAAGTGTCCTTTAGGGAGAGTTGCTAAATAGGAAAAAATCTGTACCGTAGAACCTCCCTGTAAAAGACACCTAATTGCAGAACCGAAGTGTCCTTTAGGGAGAGTTGCTAAATAGGAAAAAAACTATACTCTAGAAACTCCCTGTAAAAGACACCTAATTGCAGAACCGAAGTGTCCTTTAGGGAGAGTTGCTAAATAGTAAAAAATCTATACAGTAGAACCTCCCTGTAAAAGACACCTAATTACAGAGCCAAAGTGTCCTTTAAGGAGAGGTGTTCTCTAACAGGAGAATTGCTTAATAAAGTAGAACCACCCTTTAAAGGAAGCCTAATTGCAAAACTAAAGTGTCCTTTAGGGAGAGGTGTTCTCTAACAGGAGAATTGCTGAATACAGTAGAACCTCCCCGTAAATGACACCTAATTGCAGAGCTAAAGTGTCCTTTAGGGAGAGTTGTTCTCTAACAGGAGAATTGCTGAATACAGTAGGACCTCCCTGCAAAGGACACCTAATTGCAGAACCAAAGTGTTCTTTAGGGAGAGGTGTCCTCTTACTGGAGAGTTTCTAAATAGTAAAAATGGTAATTTTGCAAAGGAAAACTATCCTTTGTGGAGAGGTGTCCGCTAGTGGGGTGTCCGCTAAAGGGAGGTTCTACTGTATATCTATCAATTTTGAAAAAGATAAAACCACACTCAAATTCATTAGATAATAAAATGACAAAAAAGTTTTATTAAGACCTTTCAGTCTTATACAAATTCTCCGAGTAGAAATTTAAGGTACATGTAGGAATAACAGTAATAGTACCACATTAATAAGCATTGTTATTATTATTATTTTGTAAAGATAATCACATAAAGGTAACATGCAATTTATATTCAGGAAAACCTAACAAAGAAAATCAAGTTAATAAATAGATTAATCTGGGTAAATTGGAGGAAAAGAAGTTTTGTCCATGTATATGGATATATAGCTAGTATCTGCTTTACCATGATACCAGTCATTACCATTGCTGTATTGACTCATCCATTGATGAGCTCTACTCATCCCTAGCAGACACCATCAACAAGCTTTACAGGCTTGATACCCTAATATGATTGAGTGGAGATAAGAAAGAAGAAGAGACTCATCCCCAGCAGACACCATCAACAAGCTCTACAATCTTGATACCCTAATATGATTGAGTGGAGATAAAAAATAAGAAAAGACTCATCCCTAGCAGACACCATCAACAAGCTCTACAGGCATGATACTCTGATATGATTGAGTGGAGATAAAAAAGAATAAGAGACTCATCCCCAGCAGACACCATCAACAAGCTCTACAAGCTTGATACCCTAATATGATTGTTGAGTGGAGATAAGAAAGAAGAAGAGACTCATCCCCAGCAGACACCATCAACAAGCTCTACAAGCTTGATACTCTAATATGATTGTTGAGTGGAGATAAGAAAAAAGAATAGACTCATCCCCAGCAGACACCATCAACAAGCTCTACAAGCTTGATACCTTAATATGATTGTTGAGTGGAGATAAGAAAGAAGAAGAGACTCATCCCCAGCAGACACCATCAACAAGCTCTACAAGCTTGATACCCTAATATGATTGTTGAGTGGAGATAAGAAAAAAGAATAGACTCATCCCCAGCAGACACCATCAACAAGCTCCACAAGCTTGATACCCTGATATGATTGTTGAGTGGAGATAAGAAAGAAGAAGAGACTCATCCCCAGCAGACACCATCAACAAGCTCTTCAAGCTTGATACCCTAATATGATTGTTGAGTGGAGATAAGAAAAAAGAATAGACTCATCCCCAGCAGACACCATCAACAAGCTCCACAAGCTTGATACCCTGATATGATTGTTGAGTGGAGATAAGAAAGAAGAAGAGACTCATCCCCAGCAGACACCATCAACAAGCTCCACAAGCTTGATACCCTAATATGATTGAGTGGAGATAAGAAAGAAGAAGAGACTCATCCCCAGCAGACACCATCAACAAGCTCCACAAGCTTGATACCCTAATATGATTCAGTGGAGATAAGAAAGAAGAAGAGACTCATCCCCAGCAGACACCATCAACAAGCTCTACAAGCCTGATACCCTAATATGATTCAGTGGAGATAAGAAAGAAGAAGAGACTCATCCCCAGCAGACACCATCAACAAGCTCTACAAGCCTGATACCCTAATATGATTCAGTGGAGATAAGAAAGAAGAAGAGACTCATCCCCAGCAGACACCATCAACAAGCTCTACAATCTTGATACCCTAATATGATTCAGTGGAGATAAGAAAGAAGAAGAGACTCATCCCCAGCAGACACCATCAACAAGCTCTACAAGCCTGATACCCTAATATGATTCAGTGGAGATAAGAAAGAAGAAGAGACTCATCCCCAGCAGACACCATCAACAAGCTCTACAAGCTTGATACCCTGATATGATTAAGTGGTGATAAGAAATAAGAAGAGACTCATCCCTAGCAGACACCATCAACAAGCTCTACAAGCTTGATACCCTGATATGATTAAGTGGAGATAAGAAAGAAGAAGAGACTCATTCTCAGCAGACACCATCAACAAGCTCTACAAGCTTGATACCCTGATATGATTAAGTGGAGATAAGAAAGAAGAAGAAGACCATAGTTTCTATTTCTTGCTGTTGAGAAAACGGAAAAGAAGAGCGGAACTCCCCGTTTCCTCTTTCTTCTGAATTCTGAAATAAGTCTTATCACACAAGGTTCACTGGGAACATCTCCAGGTGCTGTGAACTTACCAATGCCATAGTTGCATATACCAATGTAGACTGACTGAATTGTATCAATGTGTTTCTTTTGAATGAAAAATCAAAATTTATTTAAAGGAGGAATAACGATTATTTCTAACATTAGGGATGAAGTATGATAGGATGAATTGTGAAGAGTAATGATAAACGAAAATCCCATCCCTGGACACTTTATTTTTCCATTAATCATTACTCTTCACAATTCATCCTTTCATACTTCATCCCTAAGGTTAAAAATAATCGTTATTTCTTCTCAAAATAAATTTCAATTTTTCGTCCAAAAGAAACATTTGCGGGATAATTGTCAAATTTGGTTCTATAAAGATATAATATGGTTCAGAGAAAAAACACATCCACATCAGCCAATGATTTATTTAAACTCCCGATGTTTAAATGAATTTATTAAATAAAAACATAATGCCTCCAGGGAAAAGTTTCTTTTAAAATTATTTTTATTTAAAAAATATCTCGAGTTTTCGGGCAAGTTTTAAAATTAAATAAAGTTTTTTGGTTGTTTACATTTGTTTCAAGAAATAATCAACGCGGGCTTCTGTTGCGCGTGCTTCACTTGGGGGTTATGGGCTGAGCTTAGGGAATATAATGTTATAAACTTCCAGAATATCTATTCTTCTGTTAATGCTATTGTGCTTTCTGGATATGATGGATTCTATGATAAGTCTCTGTAGTCTATTGGGGATGTTGGAGTAATGTTGGTTCTGATAGGGAGAAGGAATGGCCTCTTATATGTTGGTATACTAAAGATCTACTGTCTTGATTATCGATATTTCGTTTATGTTCTGATACTCTTATATTTAAATGTCTGCCAGTTTCGCCGATATATTTGGTTTTGCATTCGTAGCAATTTATCGAATTTCAATGACTTGCTGTCATTTTCTTCAGGGGGGAAAGTGAGAGAATAGGACACTGAAACATTGGTAGTTAATAATATATCCTGAAGATGGAGATTGTCTTGCTAGCATTCATAATACTGTGTTTCATATTTAGGTTGTTTAAAAAGTAGAAATAGATTTTAGGCTTTATTTATTTAAATGGCTTTTATTATATTACACCGTATTAGATGCAAGCTTAAGAATTACAAGTTAACAACAGAATGATGATGATAAATTATATATTAAAATATATAGGTTTTTAACTTTTTTTTAATTAGACTATTTTAATTTATATTTAGACATTTTTCATTTTAATTTAGACATTTTTCATTTTAATTTAGACATTCTTCATTTTAATTTAGGCATATCCACTTTTTATAGAAAAGTCGTTATGTCTAAATTAAAATGAAAAATGTCTAAAATAAAATTGAAAATGTCTAAATTAAAATGAAAGTGTCTAAATTAAAATGAAAAATGTATAAATATAAAGTAAAATATGTTTTAATTAAAAGTTAAAAACCTATATATAATATATCACAGAATAATAATCTGTGGATTTAAAATTATTAGAATATAAATATACGACACTGTGAAAAATAGACATTTCGCCCAGTTAGAGTTTTTTTTTATTTTCTCGATATTGGAAAACATGAGGGCCAAGGAAGGAATGTCAACATTTTGAAGAAAGGCTCATGAGATGCCGGTCAGGAATTATCTTGTTGAGAGAAATGACATTATTTGTTCTGCTCAAGAAATGATAACATAATAGGTTTCAACACATCTGCAATGTATAGCTGAGTAGTCATTGTGTCTTAAATAAAGACTAAAGGGGTCCTAAATTCATAGCTGATGCCATCTCACACCATCCAGAAAATAAAAAACTCTATCTGGCCGAAGTATCTATTTTTCACAGAAATAGTAATACAGTTAAACCTAGATGAAAATTTTGCGGGGAGGATATTGATCTAAAGAGACAAAGGTCGCCTCTCCCGTCAAAACAGACGTCAAAACTAGACGCCATCTATTGACCGTCGCCGCAACTAGCGACCTCAGGTCGGTGACAAAGCCACAACACCAGATCTCATGGAATAAAGTCCGCCCTAAGCTGACGAGGGCCTTTAGCCCGAAACCATGGTCTCTAGGTGGACGCTTTTCAGTTTGCCAAAGCTGGTGTTGTGGCTTTGTTACCGATCCGAGGCCGCTAGTTGCGGCGACGGTCAATAGATGGCGTCTAGTTTTGACGTCTGTTTTGACGGGAGAGGCGACCTTTGTCTCTTTAGACAGTTAAATCTGTCTATAGCGCCCCCTCTTGGGACTCACCAAAATGGAGTGCTATAGAGAGGGGGTGTTATAGACAGGTCACTTTTAATGTAAAATGTTTACATTTTAATGTTTAAAATCGGGCGCTATAGAGAGGAAGGCGCTATTTAGAGAGGGCGTTATAGACAGGTTTAACTGTAATATATTTATAAAATGGCATACCTGGATCTGTAAAGTAAAAAAAACTATTTTTTCTCAAAATATTTCGAGAGATTGCTCCCTCTTTATCCATTTATTGTACAGTAAATTTAATCTACAAATTATTGTAGATTATATGGAAACAACTTTGTCATTGGTCAACGTAATCTACAAGAATTTGTAAATTAAATTCACTGTGCAATAAATTGATAAAGAGGAAACAATCTCTCGAAATAATTTTGAGAAAAAATAGGTTTTTTTCTTTACAGATCCAGGTACGCCCTTTTATATAAACTTGATTGATGGATTGTCTTTTAACTCAAAGTAATAATATAATCAGACATTTTATTTAGAATGTATGCAAGTAGGGGGGAAGTCACTGTCAATCTCTTCAGGAGGAATCTTCTTCTTCTTATTTCTTATCTCCACTCAATCATATTAGGTGACTGGGTGAAGTAAAATGCGTCTGCCTTTGTCATCAAGACTGGGAGCACTACTCAGTGGTAGACCGACTTAGCTCCAAAAGAAATGGCCACCTCTGACATGAGGAACAGACGTCATGTGCAGCAGCTCCTAACATGGAATACAAACGCTGCTCATCCTGTATCCCTGGATCAGGAGTCCTTAAAGGGTACTATCAGCCAGGCCAGCTGAGCCCAGGTTTTTTAGTGAGCTTGTTACTGCTCTCCCTCCTCCTTTTTTTATCCGGGCTTGGGACTGACAAAGGCGGAGTTTTCAGGGGGAATGGTTATTTTGAATCCCCTTGAGGAGAATGACATCAGGTCAGAAACATCATGAGTTGGATAAATCATTGGTTGTTGTGGCTATACTTTTCTGAAACAACTTACAACTAACAAATGTTCTTTGGAAGTAAAGATATGTTTTTTTAATGTTAATGTATTTAAGAGTGTTGTGATTTTTTCTGTTTTTTAAACCATCTTACTTGATGCTTCTCTGAAGAATCCAGCGAGAAACATAGAGAAGATTATTGCAATGACGGAAAACGACTGGACACAAAAAAATAACGCTTTAGATAAAATAACAAATATGCTTTATCGTAAAGATAGAGGCTGCCTGGCCGGCATTCATAGTTCTTCAAATAAAAGATACTTCGGCCAGTATAAATATTTTTATTGTCTCGACGTTTCAACAAAAATCTTTTGATCTCGTCAGGATTGAACAAAAATTAAAACATTTGGCAAGGCGTTAAAAATCATTCTAATTTTGTACAAAATTTGGAATATCGCGTGAGAACGCCTTTGGAGCCTTAGAATAATTTTTTAACGCCTTGCCAAATGTTTTAATTTTTGTTTGCTCCTGACGAAGACAAAAGCTTTTTGTCGAAACGTCGAGGTAATAAAAAGATTTACTGGCCGAAGTGTCTTTTATTTTCAAGAAAGATGATTTAGACAAAATGACAAAGATGCTTTAGATAAAATGACAAAGATGTTTTAAACAATGTGATTTGTTGTGTGTAGGCACATTCTGATGTGTGATACTCCACAATGTCTGGCAGAATATATGTTAGGCTGAGGTCCCAAGAAAGATCCCATCAGGACTGTATTGTGGAAAGACATACAGCGCAAGAACTCCTCTGCTTCTTCTTTCTTATCTCCATACTGGGTGAAGTAGAATGCATCTGCCTTTGTCATTAAGACTGAGAGCACTACTCAGTGGCAGGCCGACTTAGCTCCAAAAGAAATGGCCACCTCTGACATGAGGAACAGACGCCATGTGCAGCCGCTCCTAACATGGAGTACAAACGCTGCTCATCCTTTATCCCTGGATTAGGAGCCCTTACAGGGTACTATCAGACGGGCCAGCTGAGCTCAGGTTTTTTAGTGAGCTTGTTACTGCTCCCCCTCCTCCTTTTTCATCTGGGCTTGGGACCGGCAAGAACCTCTGGCTTCATGGTGTGAGATGGCATCAAATATGAAATTAGGACCCCTTTAGTCGTTATTCAAGGCACAATAACTGCTCAGCTATACATTGCAGATGCGTTACAACCTGTTGCGTTACTATTTCTTGAGCAAACTAAATAATGCCATTTTCCAACAATATAATGCCCGACCACATACAGCCAACATCTCACAAGCCTTCTTTCAAAATGTTGACATCCTTCCCTGCTTCTTTTCCTGTTCCCCAGATCTTTCCTCAATTGAGTATATATGGGATATGATGGTGAGTAGAATGTGACAATTTCCACATACCTTTTTTAAAGTTTCGATCAATTATATTTCACACTCTACCATTCTATACCATTTAAAAACAAAATTACATAAGTGTTTATAGATGATGCGATTATTTTATGACAAGAGAGTGTATATCAGAGATAACTTGTAATTAAATCAAAGATAATTATAAATTATACCTATATCTTAACTAATTCATAGTTTAAAATATCAAACAGCAGTTTCTGCTGGGAGGGTTCACCACTGATGAGCCAGGCCCTCCCATTGATTTTTCCATTGCAGTAAGGCCAGTAGAAATTGTTTATTTTTTTAAAAAGAATCTTACGAGTCTATAATAGTTTCCAATTTTGATAACAGATGGCGCACTAATGCATAATAATTTAAAATATACTATTCATATTTTTCATAAATTTATATTTTTATCATAATAGACATGTTTATATTTTGTTCTCCGTTTGTGTAAATGTTGTTGTTTCTTATCCCTTTGTGTAAAGATTACACAAATTCCATAATTCCATGCTACTCGAGCTAATCTCATGGAATGGGGTGTAGGGGTGCAGCTTTGATTAATCGTGGCACCATGATCAAGGCACACTCTGGTGAAAGTCTGACTTTTATTAATGTTGTTTTATAGTTGAAACAATATAGATTTTTGAATGCTGATGATTCTGTAACGATGTTGATGCTATAAGGAGGTTGTGTGGGACATCGTTTGTGTGAATAATATGCAAATATGGATTAAATTGAATTCTTCGAATTAAAAAAGCAAAATATTACAGACGATTGAAGAGGAGTGTCTTATACAAACTTTATTAGCAAGCTTTCAGACGTCCTTCTACAGGCTTTACGATGACAAAAAGAATGAAATATGAGATGAGAATTTAATCCATATTTGCATATTATTCACACAAACGATGTCCCACATAACCTCCTTATAGCAGCATCATCGTTACAGAATCATCAGCATTCAAAAAGCTCTATTGTTTTAACTATAAAACAACTTTAACAAAAAAATTCCGACTTTCACCAGAGTGTGCCTTGATCATGGTGCCACGATCAACGAAAGCTGCACCCCTACACCCCATTTCATGAGATTAATCTCGAGAAGCATGGAATTGTGGAATTTGTGTAATCTTTACACAAAGGGATAAGAAACAACAACACTTACACAATCGGAGAACAAAATATAAACATGTCTATTATGATAAAATATAAATTTATGAAAAATACAAAATATGAATAGTATATTTTAAATTATGAATTAATAAAGATATACAGTAAACTCTCCTATAAAGCGAGTTTTTAAAACGCGATTTCGTACAACTCGATAAAAAAAATTGCGACAAATTTATTTATACAACGCGAATTTTCGTATAACGCGTTATAAAATAAAATGCGGACATTTCCTTATTGACAACTGTACAATACATTTGCATATAAAATAATATAACATTTAGTTTTGTTTTAGTATATAATTATTTTTCCTATATACATCATTTTATACAATACATTTTTACATGATATTTGTCACTAACAATTTACCCTAACAACATTCGCGTTATACAAGTTTTATTTCGTACAACGCGAATTCCTATAACGCGATTTCTGTAGTATTTTAAATAATTACAACTCTCTTTAAAGCAACAAAAGAATTATTTATTGCATTTAGCAAGAAAAGAAGTAGGAATGCCAAACAAAACATTTTTAGGTTAATCAACCTGCAACCACCTACCGGTTAGTTCCTATTCAAAATCTAGCTTTCACACAGAGTATTGAAAAATAAAATACGACAATTTCATACAACACGTAACACATTAATCGCGTTATAGGAGAGTTTACTATAGTTATGAATTATTTATAATTATATCTTTGATTCAATTACAAATCGTTTTTATATTTTGCAATAAGCAAATATATTTCTACCAAATAATGTACTGAATCTTACAAGATTGACTAGTTTTTTTTTATTATTTTTAGCAATGTAGTATTTTATAGAATCGCATTTATAGAATATACATTATAAAAAGATGATATTCAAGTCACAAGTTTGTAAAAAAATAATCAGAAGAAGTAGAAATACTTACCATGTAAATGAAACAGATCGCTAAAGATCCTGTCTTAAGAGACATAAAAAATAATTTTGTCACATGAAAATTCATCTTTAATAATCCTGAGTTGCAGACGAAAGTTGGTTATCTTTTACAAATGGCGCTGGGATTTCCGCCAATACGATCGTACTGCCATCTAGAGAACAAATTTTGAACTATTTTTGATCCTTGTATCTCTAAATTGTTAAGAGTAAAACATGGATATATTTTATATATAAAGTATTTTCGCTTTTTACGCATTTTATTCACCTTTATTCATTTATTTTTTTTTGCTGCTAAGTGCTATGTCTATTTCTCGACCAGACGACACACAAGCTCAGCGTTTTCGGCGATGGAGATCAATGGAATGAAGATATATAACCAATATTAGAATAAAGAACACTAGATTTTTGGGCAAATAGTTTTTTTTTTATTTTGAGGATTTTCAAGCTTTTTTTTTTTTTTTTTTTTTTGAAGGAGGCAGAGGCGCAATTTTGTTAACACTTGGTTATCCCATGTGTCTTCAATAGAGGTCACTATGTATCAAATATCTTTCAGAGTTAATGTCTTAATCCCGATATACTTTGTAAAATGTACAACTTTTTAAAGTTTTGTCTATGAGTGTATATGCATATTATCACATTAATTCTTATTTATTCCTATTCATTTAGTTTTGTATTTAAACTTATATAACCTTATATGGAAAATGTAATAAAAGGTAGTTTCAATCTATCTCTATAATTCCTGGAGCCATCACGTTCCAGAATACATCAGGCCCCTCGTCCGGGAGGCATTCAACATCATAGGAAGGCCCCCTGACCTCCATTCCTGGATCTTCGGGACAGGCCTGATAGAAGACGAGCTGGTCATCCTCGCATCGGCGAAATCAAGAATCAACCGATACTTCATCCAGGTCGGACCATCGAGGTCATCACCTGGATGAGGACACTATCACGGTGAACACCTGGCTGATTGTATATAGTTCTCTTGATCTTTTTCTTGTGAATATTGACTAAGAAGTCAATAAAAGTGTTCTAATTGTCAAATCACGTTCCAGAAATATTATAATAAAGGTATCCAGGCAAATTCTGGATTCTGACAAAGCAACTTCTTAGACCTTTGACCAGATCATGAATCTGGAATACTCTCCAGAATTCACTCCAGTGGCGCAGCTTGGAAAGATTTCTGAGCAGGACCTTGTTGGTCTGGAGCGGCTCGAGATGGTGGAAACATTTATCGAAGATGGGCAGTTAATCAAAGGGGACTTCCTTAAAGTCCTTCCATATCAAAAGAAAGCAGAAAAATCGCCATCGAAATGCCATACTTCATCGAGGACGCCGACAACATCTTGATCTTAAGACCTTATGGTTTCTATCGCACCTGCAGTGAATTATTCCGATGGCTACATCTGGATGGACCTGGAAGAAAGAAAAAAAGGCATCCATTCTCATGAACGATGGTAAAATTATCACGGACCTTCCTAAGTGGATCATTGTGACTGCCAAGAGCGGCTCTGCGCTTGCATATCTAGAATATGGGTTCCGCTGCTCCATATCTGCATCAAATAGGTCACAAAACGATGAACTGCCCTCTAGCCAAAAGAGCAGTATGATGATAACGGTGTCTGCCTCTAATTGTCACTGCAGCTGCATCGCCATCTGCAGCCTCCAACCACTCTGTGCCAGATTTAAGCCCCTGATTAGGACGTGCCCTCGTAGAGGGCTACGTCGATTGTATATATCTCTCTTCATTCCTACCATTATTATTACCTTATGACTCCCTTTAAGTGTAAAGATTGACGAGATGTCAATAAAGTTGTTTAATTGTCAAAAATTGTCAGTCTGTGCGAGAGGCTTCCTGGCACAAATGTCCTCCACATCATCAGCTCTAGTGGCCGAAGCACCTGAGACTGCATCCCTCAGTAGTTCTCTGAAACTTCCAGCCAGCCAGATTCCAAGATTAAAAATACGGATCTTCAGCCATTCCAACAATGTTGGCTCCCGACAACAATGGCTGAACCGAAGGTCCTGGAAAAGTTGGACGCCCTCTTCAAGCGCCTCCCAAGATCCCTCTTCCATGAGACTGACCCTTTAGGAATAGGAAAAGAAAAAAAGTTGCCATTAACTCCCTTCTGCATCTAAGGCAGCTCATGGACAAGCTCAGAGCAGACAGAGACTGACTTCCACCCTCTATATTAACAACTAAAAAGGAATTGGACGTTCAAGTCAATCCTTTTAAAAGACTCGCTAACATCAGAACAAGAACAATGGGGTGCGAAAGAGCTTTCGCCTTAATTTGCGCGGCATTGCCGCTCGACACTACCATCGATGTGCTGCTTCCTGAAACAGTACATAGTGAACGTCGCCTTTGCACAGGAAATGAATGTCAAAACCCTTAACAGCGCCGAAGATTTATGCCTGGGCTACTCAGCAGCATTCGCGCCAGCGTCTGTTTCCGGGAGATATAACACATCTGCATTTTCGCAACTGATTTTCATGCCTTCGGAAAACAGGTCCTGTACCCGAGAAAGATCGCCGCCTTCGATGTCATCCTCGGGGATCTAAATATTTTTAATAACAGAATATTATTTTCTAAACACAGAGTTCATAGGGGCGCAGCATGTTAGACCAGTAAAGAGCGCACAAGTTTGAAAAGAGAATGAGTTGCTTCCCAGAAGAAAGAGACGAAAGACGCCGTAGAGCGCCGCGATTAGATGTTCGGTGGCTTTGCCTATCTCCCCTTTACAGTAAGTTTATTTTTTTCCTATTTAAGTTTATATAGGTCTTAAAAATTCTTAAAGTTTTCATTTTATTATTTTCGTGTGTTTTTGAATATATATAGATAGGTTGTTCCAAAAGTGATGTCTGTTCGGCCATAATTCGAAAGTACTAAATATTTTTAATTCAAATTTTGTTCACATATAGATCAAATAATTGCGAATAGAATGGTTTTATTCAAAATATTCTCAAGCGGAGTCTATAATTTCCTCCAGCGTTGAACCCACGCTGTAAATCCGCTTTGGAAATATACTGGAGGTTGTTTTCTTAACCATGTGGTTCGTTTTACTTCCTGTAGGTCTTCAAATATTTGTCCCTTCAGACCTTTTTTTCGTTGAGAATAATAGATAGAAGTCACAAGGTGCCATATCTGGGCTGTATAGGGGTTGTGGAACCAGTGACCAGCCCATTTGTCCAATAGTCTCTGAAGTCGGAAGAGAAGTGTGCGGCCGTGCATTGTCATGGTGTAACTTGAAAGATTTTAGATGAATTTCAGTTTTTTTTCTAAATAACTATGACATGAATCCCTATGGCATGAAAATGTGAAGTTGGAACATATCGAGAACTGTTCACAGTGCTACCTGCTAGAAAATCAATCAATATTACACCTCTCATGTTTAAAAAGAATGTTAACATAACCTTTTTGGATGCCCTCTGCTCTTTGAATTTTTTCATAGGTAACTGAGATGATGCCATTCTAACGACTGTGCCTTTGACTCTGGGTCATAAAGCTATGCCCAGGTTTCATCTCCAGTCATTATATTTGAAAAAAAGTGTCCTGTTGGGCCTCATAGAGATCCAGTAGACACAACCAGGCCAAAGATATTACATCAATCCTTCATTATATGCCCCCTACATATTTAAATATATAATCATGTACCAAAGAGGCCCATCTCCCTTTAAATTAAAACATGATAATTATTAATATTTTGATATTTATGTATATATAAAATGTCGCATACCTCGACATATTTGCATAGTATTGTTTTGTTTTATATATTTTACATGTTGTTTCTTATGATAGGTGAATATATTTGCATGTCCGCGAGTAGCGCGATGTATATATATAGGTGAAGAGAATAATAAAGTCAGAGTTTCTACTGATTAGAAACGTCTCATAATTTCTTAAACTCGTTCTTCCTAAGTGGAATACCACAAATGGCGCAGCCCCGAACAGGATCCGCAAGACCTTCCCTGGAAAGCCTCTTAAGGGCGATGGTGAAGCAACAAAGCGTTATGATGGATATTCTTGGAATAGAAGAAGATGATTCTGAAGATGAGCCTAAGGGCGACGGTGTAAAGGATTCTGAAGAAAATGGAGAAAGCCTCTTAAGGGCGATGGTGAAGCAACAAAGCGTTATGATGGATATTCTTGGAATAGAAGATGATTCTGAAGATGAGCCTAAGGGCGACGGTGTAAAGGATTCTGAAGAAAATGGAGAAAGCCTCTTAAGGGCGATGGTGAAGCAACAAAGCGTTATGATGGATATTCTTGGAATAGAAGAAGATGATTCTGACGATGAGCCTAAGGGCGACGGTGTAAAGGATTCTGAAGATTTCGATGAACAGAATGAAATGGTAGATGAAGAAGACTTCGATGAACAGAATGAAATGGTAGATGAAGAAGAAGATGATTCTGAAGATGAGCCTAAGGGCGACGGTGTTAGGGATTCTGAGACTGCAATTAAAGGTTGTGAATCGGTGAAAAATACAGAAGAACTTTTGGTTAATGGCCTTGATGTTCCTACCACCCAAGCTGGGGAAATTGATAAAGATACAGAGAATACAGAAGAACTTTCTAATTGCATTATTGATGTTCCTAACACCGAAGTTGAGAAAAATTCTGTTGCTGAAGAAAGTGAAAAAGCTCAAATTGAGAAAAAGTCTGTTGTTGAAGAAAATGAAAAAGCCGAAGTTGAGAAAAATTCAGTTGTAGAAACGGAAGAAAGTCAAAAAGCCGAAGTTGAGAAAAAATCCGTTGAAGCAGATGAAAGTGAAAAGGCTGACGATGAAAAAAAGTCTGTTGTAGTTGAAGAAAGTGAAAAAGCTCAAATTGAGAAAAAGTCTGTTGTTGAAGAAAATGAAAAGGCCGAAGTCGAGAAAAATTCAGTTGTAGAAACGGAAGAAAGTGAAAAAGCCGAAGTTGATAAAAAGTCCGTTGAAGCAGATGAAAGTGAAAAGGCTGAAGTTGAAAAAAAGTCAGTTATAGGAACTGATAGTGCAGAGCCTATTACGAAAGAGGTAGATGTTAGTGTTGGTATTGATTCAGATAATGCAGGACTTTGTGATCTTGATGATGCCACTTTCACTCAAGCTGGGGAAATTGACAATAATACAGGGAATACAGAAGAAATTTCTGATTGCGTTATTGATGTTCCTAACACTCAAGCTGGGGAAATTGACAAAGATTCAGAGAATACAGAAAAACTTTCTGATTGCATTATTGATGTCCCTGACACCCATGCTGGAGAAAAAGAACCTTCTAAGGAGTCTGGTACTGGCAAAAAAGAACCAAAGCCTGGTACCGGCGAAGAAGCACCTCCAAAGGTGTTGAGCCTCCCCACCACCTGGAATAACAGAAACACCATCACCGAAGACATGAAGTTATTGAAAAGAGCTTTGAGATAGCTACCGTGTTACGATACTCTATTGGAAACTCTCAAAAAAGGAATTTATTCGTTTAAAACAAGCGGTGAAAAAAGAAATATGAAATTAGGAATATGTGATGCTATTATCTGCCATGGAATAGGTGATTTCGATAAATGCAGTCTCGCAAGACCTCGTTTGTTAATATTAAAGAAATTAACACGCTGCCAAAAAGTTTGGATTTATGCTAAAGAATTCAGCCAGATGCAAATTTCAGAGATAGAAAGTGGATTCAGAAGAGAAGCTGAAGGACCTGCGGAATTGCTAACAGCATCCGTACATAATGCTTTTGTAACCTTCGCTGATATTTTCGAAGGAAAAATAATGAAATATGTAGGAAAAGGTGTCCAATGTATTTGCTATGGTGAAGTCTTATCAAGCGACAAGTTTTCAACTATTTATAGAATTGGACGATTGAATTTAAAAAGACGTTCATGGGGACAATCTACTGCTGAAGAATTTGAGGAATATGACATTGATGATTTACGAAATAAATTGGCCATCTACAATTCTTTAAGAACCCTAAAAAATGGTCAGATCAATTTATGTTCCTTTATGCTTGTTAAAGATACTGAGAAGACGTTTAGGCTTCTCAAAAATATCTTTGAAAAAGGAAAACCATGGCCTTACTATTGTGAAGGAGAACGAAAAAATTATTTTGTTTTCCTAATGGAATATGGAGGAATAACTCTCGAAACGGCTATCAAATCGAGATTTTCATGTGAGGATTTATTAGTATTATTTCGCCAGATTTGTATAGTTTTTGCAATTGGTGAAGAGGAAATTGAACTTTTACATGATGATTTTCATATTAACAATGTTCTAGTTGCAGAAACAGAAGAGAAACTAATCAAATATGAAGTAGCTTCAAAAAAGATTAAAATCCCAACTCTTGGATATATTGCTAGAGTAACCGATTTTGGGAATGCCAGGTGTATTAAGGATATAGATTATGGACAAAGGATGATTGGTAAATATGGAAAGAGACCATGTCCAATTGAGTATTCAAGAAAGAATCTATTTATGCTGAGTGGACTCTACTTTGAAATGATAAATATGAGTTTGGAACTTCGTGCAACACTACCTGAACTGCCAAGAGTAACTACATGTCTACAACTGTATGAGGGTTTAATTCAAATCTTAAAAGATTTGGCATATCTTAAAGTCGTAGGTAAACCAACATCTATAGGACATTTATATGACATGATTCCTAAGTGGACTAATCCCAGGTTATTCGTTGGCAATGAAGACGAACCTTCTGTTTTCTACCAGCATGTTTTCAAGCACGATCGTAGTATGATGTGGTGTGACCAGACTAGAGAAGCGCTAAAACGTTTGGATTGGCATGATATGAATTTATCTCATTTTGTCTTTTTTCATCCTGAATATGGAGGAGAGAATTATGAAATCCCAACCAACAACTGCATTGCCAAGTTGACTGATTTTGAGATATCTCGACTTGTAGAGAATGATGATCCTAATCCGAATGTTTTTACGAGAATGTTTCTCAGCTAATTTGGACCCATAATGAAATACGAGAATTTAACTCTGCTTGTGAAGTGCATACTGAATCCATTGAGGAGACATCAACGCAGATTACCGCCGAAGAAAGTCAAAGATCTCATTCGGAAACTGAAGACTTGGATGAGTTGGGAGTACCATATCTCTGGCTAGTTGTCTTGAAGAAAGCTCCTCAGGCCAGCAAGTACATCCAACCCTATGACTGTTCTAAATCGGCAGACGATACCTCTAGGCCTGCAAACGATACCTCTAGACCTGCAGACGATACCTCTAGGTCTGCAAACGATACCTCTATACCTGCAGACGATACCTCTAGGTCTGCAAACGATACCTCTAGACCTGCAGACGATACCTCTAAGCCTTCAGACGATACCTCTGGGCCTTCAGATCTTCAACGAAATAAGAGACCTTTTAAAGAGTCTCATCTCAGGAGTGATGGGAGGTCATGGAGGGGGAGTCTGTCGCATACCTCGACATATTTGCATAGTATTGTTTTGTTTTATATATTTTACATGTTGTTTCTTATGATAGGTGAATATATTTGCATGTCCGCAAGTAGCGCGATGTATATATATAGGTGAAGAGAATAATAAAGTCAGAGTTTCTACTGATTAGAATCGTCTCATAATTTCTTAAACTAGTTCTTCCTAAGTGGAATACCACATAAAATATATATTATATAAGCATAATGTCAAATTTTAAATTGTTAAATAAGTTTAATTTTATCTAATTATTTTATATAAATGTTTTATAATTCTGTAAATACCCCAATAATCATTTGTAGCTTTAGTTTCATGCTACAATTTATTTTTATGGAATGTCAGCCGCTCATTACGCCACAAACGCCGCGCCTATTTTCATTTGTCGATATATATTCAATCATAGTCTATTCTAAACAATCACGGCCATTTAGCTGTTTGATATTTAGTACAGTTGCGTTGTTAGCCTAATTAAATATCATGCTTTTAAGTGGCCTGAAAGTATATTAAAAATTGATCGCAAAAATTGAAAGGAAATATAGAATTTAATCCATTCTAGACCATAGATTACTTTTTATTGATCACCAGTCGCTCATTACAACAAGGGCTGCGCCTATTTTCCTGGTGTGAAAGGAAATATACAAGTTATATTCTCTAGTATATTTCTGACTACCATGGCCGCCTAGAAGTCTGAAAGTTTGTACACCCACAATGCTAGTAGGGTTGAAATCAGACTTCTACGAAGATCCTTCAGGTGGCGAAGATTGAAGGTAAATCCATCTACATATAAATTTATTAATTCCATTTAAACTCACGTAATAAAGTAGATCGCACTAAACTGTATCCACAAAAATAACCCATATATTTTTTAGAAACCTTGCACGCAAGCAGCGGCTGAACAGTATATATAAAAATCGATCGCAAAATTTGCGTGAAAGGAACTACAGAAAATAGTCCATTACCGACTACCCAGAAGCCTGAAATTTTGCCAGCCTGCAATATCCTAAGGTTTGAATAGGTGAATAAAATTTTTGATGTCTCTGTTGTTTGTAAGCATGTCAAAAAGTGATCATAATATTTGTGAACAGACATGGGAGAAGGTCAACAAAAGCTTTTAATAACTAGCATACCGAAATTAAAGAACAATATTTAGAAGTCAAATAAAAATATTTTAGTTTTATATTGATTTTTTTTGTTGAAATCTTCCTTTACATTTAGCAACTTTAACATATATTTTACAGCTTAAAGCTCCTATAAATATACTTTTTGAATTTACTTTATATAGAACAATTTTATTTTAAGTGTAAAGAGTTTTAAGATTAAATATAAAAATTAGAATTTTCAATATTAAAATAGGAAAGTTATTAATTGAAAAGGCTAAATAAAATTTTAAAATTTTTAATCAAAAGTTGGAAAGATTCATTTTAATATGAGGGTAAAGAAATCTGGATATGTTTTAGAAAGTGCTTAGAAAATGTTAAATACAAATTAATCTTATATATAGATTAATTTGTCTAAACTTGTTTAAAAATAATCAAATTAAAGGTTCAATGATTTTTTTTTTAAGTCTGGCACTTTTGGCGAGGTTGACACGTTTATTTTCTATGTGTTGTGTATACATTTTGTGATTTAATTTTTGAAAATATGAAGTTATTTTTGCCTATTATTCTTTTATTATGCTTAAACTTCATAAATGCTACAGAATTAACATTTGAATTAGCAGATAATGCTCATCAATGCTTTTTTGAAGAGATTAAGGAAGGAACCAAATTTCAAGTTGATTACCAAGTTGTAACCGGTGGAAATTATGATGTAGACGTAAAGCTTGAAGGGCCTCAAGGGCAACTTCTTTATAAAGAAATTAAAAAGCAATTTGATCAGTTCAATGGTAAAGCAGCGAAATCAGGAATTTATAAACTATGCTTCAGCAATGAATTTTCTACTTTCAGTCACAAGCTGGTATATTTTGAATTCCAAGTGGGCGAAGAAAAACCACTTCCTGGACTTTCAGAACACCAAACTGCCATGACTTTGATGGAATCCTCCAGTGCAAAGCTTCACGAGAATCTAAATACTGTTGGTGATTACCAGCGACATCATCGTCTGCGAGAAGCACAAGGAAGGAAAAGAGCAGAAGATCTTAATGCTCGTGTGCTTTTATGGTCGTTGGGAGAAACTGTTATAATCATCACTATTGGAGTTCTTCAAGTAATCATTCTCAAGAATTTCTTCACAGACAAAAAGACCACAATCACAACTTAAATTGGATTTATTAATTGCACAAAAACATATGGAATAAAAACATAAGGTAAGGTTTTAATTTAAAGAAGAAATGTGATTGTATATTAAAACAAAAAATATCTATATAGATTTACATTATTGCGATATTTCTTTCTCCTATTCTACATTAAAATAACATAATATATTTAAAAATTATATTTATTATTTTACTCAAATATTTTATATTCCAACCCCAAAAAATAAATATTTGAACTTGTATCAAAATTGGTAATATTTTGTGTACATATTTTTTTCTCATTTTAAAATATCTTTTGTTTTGTTTGTCTCCTCAGTAGTTAATATTTTAAACAATATAAACATGTGTATTTGAAAAATTGGATGTGTAAAACAAATAAAAAGTTGAAGAAAATGAAGAATCTAATTTTTTAAATAAAAAACATTCCCAGCAAACATTTCTTTTGTAGCCAGACCCACATAAACAATTATGATCCATTAGTCATTGGTAGTGTTACAAGGTAATAAGACTAAATAAATAAATAGTGTTTGTAACATTGTTGTTATCATCAGACAAAAGTACTGAATCATCCAATTTTTTTTTTTAATCTATAATATAAATTGAACTTTAATTAATACACCAATATTTTCACTGTGAGTCGTTAGATTTTCGAAGTTGCGTTGCTTTGGATTCGAGTATTTAATTTTTTTTTAAAATTTTTTTTCCTAAAATATGGCAACACCTTTGTTTTTGATTGCACCATGCCATCAAAATTTTATTTTCACTTTGCGTCGTTTCAATTTGCGTCGTGTTTTTTTGGAACGTAACTCCGACGCAAAGCGAGATATGGGTGTAAATATAAAATCAAAATAGTAATTAACTAAAGTTTACATTTATGCTTATGCATTATATAAATATTGAATCAAATCTTGTGGACATTAATTAAACAATTAAAGGTGATGAAAAAATAGTACAAATGTAATATTGTACTGGGATAAGGTGCATAAATTATTAAAAGGGCATCTCCTTATCGTGTAACTGAAAGTTGCTGATGGCTTGCACCATCTATTGGAATAAATATCAACTATTCTCGTTGATTTATAATTATTCCAGAATTGGCCAAATACCCATTCTTGATTAATCAAGAAAAGATAAAACTCCGCCTTTGCCGGTCCCAAGCCCGGAAGAAAAAGGAGGAGGGGGAGCAGTAACAAGCTCGCTAAAAAACCTGGGCTCAGCTGGCCTGACTGATAGTACCCTTTAAGGACTCCAGGGATACAGGATGAGCAGCGTTTATACTCCATGTTAGTAGCGGCTGCACATGGCATCTGTTCCTCATGTCAGAGGCGGCCATTTCTTTTGGAGCTAAGTCGGCCTGCCACTGAGTAGTGCTCCCAGTCTTAATGACAAAGGCAGATGCATTTTACTTTACCCAATTATGATGGTTGTCAACTTTACAAGCTTGATACCTTAGTGTGATTGAGTGGAGATAAGAAAGAAGAAGAGAAGAAGAAAAGCTAACCATGGACGTGTTTCGGGGTGTTGTTATATACGATTATTATATATTCTATATACAGTTACGAGCGTCATGCATTCTTAATTCTTCATTTTTCATCTCTGTCACCGTTTGCTTTTTTTTTGGAATGGCGCACTCCTATTGGTTGGCTACGATCACGCCACCTTTGCCCCCCCCCCACTCGCTTTGTTGTTTTTGTAACTATTGTGTTGGAGCGGGTCGCTCCTTAAATAAATGCATATATTAGTTAATAACTAAATGGAATCCTCTCTTTCTTTTTCCCAGTAAGAGACGCCTACGGAAGCCAACAGTACATAGACAAATAAAGCACATAGGCTATAGTTATTAACTAATATATGCATTTATTTAAGGCGCCAATTTATAATTGCAACAAATAGTATTTGAATAAAAACATTCAATCGGGTAAAACACGGGCATTAATGATCCAACAGGTCCACGTGTCTAAATTAAAACACGGGCGTTGCCCGGGTCATTCGGCTAGTATATATATATGTCATCATTTGTATAATACCCGAAATGTATAAATCATTTTAACCATAATTATTATGTTAAAATGTAAATACAAATTGATGCATGTATAAACTGTACAAAATAAATCTGGGGCCAGCGCGTGCGGGGAAGGCCACGCCTCCGCCGTGTGACGCACGCCCACGAGTGTCGAACAAGTTCTTTTTTGACGCATACACGCACTACGATTGCGCCCTTCCATTCGACCACAACAGCTACGACATATATATATTATATACGAAACGCGTCCGTGGTTTGATTTTCTTGATTAATGGGTATTTGGCCAATACTGGAATAATTAAAAATCAACGAGAATAGTTGATATTTATTCCGATAGATGGCTCAAGCCATTAGCAACTTTCAGTTACACGATAAGGAGATGCCTTTTTCATAAAGGAGATGAGTTTCTTTTTATTAAAACCATCTCAAGCTTTTGAGCCTCTCTGCCCTTCAATAGGGGAACATGTTCAGTCGAACCTCTTTAATTCAACACCCCAAGGGATCAGAGCTTTTGGTTGAATTAAAGGAAGTGTTGAATTAAGGTTAGATGATTAACTAATCATCATTGCCAAGTGAAACTTAAACTAACAGAGACCAAAAGTGCACAGGCGCGATCCTATCGGCGCTCGCTGATCGTCGCCGCTGTAATACCTTTTTAGCATACAAGTTGTATCTAAAAAACATTCATCTGTCGAAATTTGAATTTTAAAATGGGCGAACTATCGGAACTGTTGTATTATTGATAGTGTCGAATTACAGTTACTCCGCCTTTGCCGGTCCCAAGCCTGGATGAAAAAGGAGGAGGGGGAGCAGTACCAAGCTTGCTAAAAAACCTGGGCTCAGCTGGCCCGGCTGATAGTACCCTGTAAGGGCTCCTAATCCAGGGTTACAGAATGAGCAGCGTTTGTACTCCATGTTAGGAGCGGCTGCACATGGCGTCTGTTCCTCATGTCAGAGGTGGCCATTTCTTTTGGAGCTAAGTCGTCCTGCCACTGAGTAGTGCTCCCAGTCTTAATGACAAAGGCATTCTACTTCACCCAGTCATGTTGGTTGTCAAATCTCAAGCTTTACAGGCTTGATACCCTAATATGATTGAGTGGAGATAAGAAAAAAGAAGAAGAAGACAGTTTGTTATTTGATAGGCCGGAGGTTGGGACATCAGAATATGGTCCAATTAAGGTAGAGTGTTGAATTAACGAGGTTATACTGTATAATGAATAAAACACCGCCTGATACCAAACTGTTTTAGCACAAGGCGACGTTTTATTTATTTATGTATGTTCTCCTGTAGATGGGCAGAGATGCCATAAAGCTTGAGATGGGGTTTGAATAAATAAAAACTCATCTCCAAAACCTTTTTAATGGGGGGTCGGTAGAAGGATGGTCTAAACCATTGGTTTTCAACCACTACGACCCACGGTTCAATTCCCGCATTGGACACTTTTTTTCTGTTTAAAAAAAAAAAAATACACCTATCCACCGATTTACATGGTAGATATGTTCCTGAGAAAAATGTGTAAATTGGGGGATAGGTGTACACAGAAATAAAAATAAAATGCATTGACAGGTTAAAATATGTAGTCAGCACATAAGCTCGGGATTCCTCGTGAGATGTGTACACAGCGCATGTGTTCAATCACAGTAGCATTTAGTATAGTGCGATAAAAACAACAAAAAAAAAAACTTATTTGGAAAACCGTGTAAAAGCGAAAACGTGTAAAACAAGTACTGTGTAAATCGGGGGATAGGTGTACTCCAATAGCCCCCGATTCTTACAAAAGTTCAACCTGATCAGCAAGTGCAAGTAACTAAACAGGGCTGTGGCACATTTGTAAGTGCAAAGTCGAACTGTTTTTCACATAAAAGAAAACAAGACCTAATCCAAATAATTTATTAGTGTGTGACGTTTCGGCAACAACATTGTCACCATCATCAGACAAAAGAATAAATGAGAAAACATGTTACAGCAGGTTCTTATATAGTCCTGTTATCAAGTGTTTAAACAAGATAACAGATAAGGAAAATAGTTTTTAAGTCAACTTGAAATATTCTTCTTAGAATTAAAAGTGGATTTTTTTTTTTTCTAAATATAATTAAAGGCATATCTGTAAATATCATTTATATTTCCCCTTTCTTCCATTCTATTAATTGAAGCACATGTCTTTTGGATGAAAAAGGCTTCTTTGAATTGTCTTTTGTAATAATTTTTTTCATAGTCCAGTGTTTTTGGGTTTTCTAAATTGAATTTATTGTGTCCTGTGTCCCTTCTGTGTTCTACAAGAGCAGAATTTTGAATTCTATCCCACTTCAGAGCATATTTATGGTTTTCCATCCTTTCTTTTAATGTTCTGGATGTCTGTCCCACATATCTTTGATCACACTTCTCACACTTAACTTCATAGATCAAACCTGCTCTTTCTGTTAATTGGGTGTTCTTGTGCTGGTTTAGGTATTGTGAGATAGGGTTACATGGTTTCCATGCAATGTTTATTTTTCCATACTTTTTGAATATATTAGTAAAATTTCTTGCAAACTTTTGGTTTACAAATGGCAATGAGATAAATTTGGCTTCTTTGTTTTTGCACTTTAGATTTTGCATTAAAGTATTATTCTCATATTTTTGGTTCATGTCTTCTATTATTCTATTTATCAATTTGATGGGAAAATCTTCATTGATTAGTTCTTTTTTGATGTTGTTAATTTCTATATTTCTTTTAGTTGTATCATTAATGAGAGTAAAAGCTCTATATATAAGAGCTTTTACTAATCCTACTTTTTGGCTGAAGTGGTGCTGTGAGCTGAAGTTCCAATAAGTTCCTGTATGTGTTGGTTTTTTGTATATAGAGGTTGTAATATTGTTATTACTGTATGATAAGTTCATGTCCAGGAAATTAATTGATTTGTTGTTATCTACTTCCATAGAGTAATTGATATCAGGTAATAAATTGTTGAAAGTATCCAAAATTTTTTGTTCACTTCCCTGATTAATAAATAAAATGGAGTCATCCACATATCTTTTAAAATAATAAACATCATTTTTAAGTGAATTTAGAGCTTTGAATCCATGTTTACATCAATCCCTATACCCACAATTATGGATGCATTAAATCATGTGATTAAAGAATCAAAAATAAATAATTTGCCAAAATCTGAATTTTTAATTGGAATAGAATTATGTTTGAAAACAACATACTTTATTTATGATGACCAAATATATCTCCAAATGAAAGGTGCAACAATGGGTAGTCCAATATCACCAAACGCAGCTTGTATTACTATAGGACAATTAGAAATAAAAGCTCTAAATTCACTTAAAAATGATGTTTATTATTTTAAAAGATATGTGGATGACTCCATTTTATTTATTAATCAGGGAAGTGAACAAAAAATTTTGGATACTTTCAACAATTTATTACCTGATATCAATTACTCTATGGAAGTAGATAACAACAAATCAATTAATTTCCTGGACATGAACTTATCATACAGTAATAACAATATTACAACCTCTATATACAAAAAACCAACACATACAGGAACTTATTGGAACTTCAGCTCACAGCACCACTTCAGCCAAAAAGTAGGATTAGTAAAAGCTCTTATATATAGAGCTTTTACTCTCATTAATGATACAACTAAAAGAAATATAGAAATTAACAACATCAAAAAAGAACTAATCAATGAAGATTTTCCCATCAAATTAATAAATAGAATAATAGAAGACATGAACCAAAAATATGAGAATAATACTTTAATGCAAAATCTAAAGTGCAAAAACAAAGAAGCCAAATTTATCTCATTGCCATTTGTAAACCAAAAGTTTGCAAGAAATTTTACTAATATATTCAAAAAGTATGGAAAAATAAACATTGCATGGAAACCATGTAACCCAATCTCACAATACCTAAACCAGCACAAGAACACCCAATTAACAGAAAGAGCAGGTTTGATCTATGAAGTTAAGTGTGAGAAGTGTGATCAAAGATATGTGGGACAGACATCCAGAACATTAAAAGAAAGGATGGAAAACCATAAATATGCTCTGAAGTGGGATAGAATTCAAAATTCTGCTCTTGTAGAACACAGAAGGGACACAGGACACAATAAATTCAATTTAGAAAACCCAAAAACACTGGACTATGAAAAAAATTATTACAAAAGACAATTCAAAGAAGCCTTTTTCATCCAAAAGACATGTGCTTCAATTAATAGAATGGAAGAAAGGGGAAATATAAATGATATTTACAGATATGCCTTTAATTATATTTAGAAAAAAAAAAAATCCACTTTTAATTCTAAGAAGAATATTTCAAGTTGACTTAAAAACTATTTTCCTTATCTGTTATCTTGTTTAAAACACTTGATAACAGGACTATATAAGAACCTGCTGTAACATGTTTTCTCATTTATTCTTTTGTCTGATGATGGTGACAATGTTGTTGCCGAAACGTCACACACTAATAAATTATTTGGATTAGGTCTTGTTTTCTTTTATTATAATCTATAATCCAAATTGTGCTTTATCATGTTTTTCACATGTGTAGACATGTGGTGTACTTATAGTAAAAGCAGTCACTAACTACCCACCATAATTATCATGGCCTGTACCACGTGTACTAAGGATAAGCAAAAAAAAAAAAACCTTTGTAATTGTTTAATTATGTAAGTATCATGTTTTTAATCTTACCTATAATGAACCACAGCAAAGAGTGTTTCATTTTACATTAGAATTAGGCTAAAGTTGCTCTATACCTAAATCTCTTCTTCTTCTTTCTTATCTTCACTCAATCATATCAAAGTATCAAGCTTGTGAAGTTTGTTGATGGTGTCTACCGGGGAAGAGTAGAGCTCATCAATGGATGAGCCAATACAGTCAATAATGTGTTTTGGGGTTGCAGGTTGACACTTAGTACATAGTGGGAAAACCTTGCAACCATTTTGGAAAGTCATTGTCCGTAGATGACCAGACTTTTAAGTCTGGAAATCAAAGATTGTTGTTCTCTTGGGAGGACAGAACCGGTGCTTGTCCCTCCTGCTCTGTACCAGTCATGTGCTAAATCTGAATTTGTACAATATTGTATATTGTACATTACAAGGTAATAAGACCAAATCCATATAAATAAATAGTGTGTGATGTTTCAGTAACAGCGTTGTTACCATTAGACAAAAGACAAAAAAAAATTGTCTGATGATGGTAACAACGCTGTTACCAATACATCACACACTATTTATAAACAATCTTAACATCAAGGTAATAAGATCAAATCCAAATAAATAAATAGGGGGTGACGTTTCGGTAACAACACTGTTACCATCTTCAGACAAAAGTACTGAAAAAGAAATTTTACCACAGCATGTTTTAAATAGTTATCAAGTGTGTAAACAAGATAGCAGATAAGAAGAAGATAGTTTTCTGAGAAACACAGATAATTATTTTTAGAATTTATCAATCTTGTTTACACACTTGATAACAGTAACTATTTAAACCATGCTGTGATGACACACGTGGCAATATTTTGAAGACAACGATGACATTAGTTCCTTCTTGAAATTGATTAATTAATTTTTTTTTTTTTCAAATAGAGAAAAAAAATTTTAAAATCAAGATGGCCTCCTTTGACGACCATGCTTACGCGCGAGGCTCCCCGGATCCTCCCTCGGGCAATATGGACCCTCCTCTGGCTGGATGCAGTGACGCAGCTAAACTTAAAAAAAGCGACGCTCGATCGACGGACCCTCCTGGCACTGGGGCCGAGCTTGTGACCACGGAGCCAATCCCAAATGGTGAGTTTCCCCGGGTTTCTCCTTCTTCTCCTACTCCTGTAAGGCCACTTGACACCAACCAGGCTTTTTGGGAAGGGTGGGAAGAGATACGCTCCTGCTTCTCTGACTGTCTCACCGTGGTCTATGGGCAAATAGGTGCAGTCCTGAAGAAGGAACCAGGTTGTGGTGAATATGGTACCACGTTCGATTGTATTGACGGCATGATGAAGAAACTCCAGAATACTGTGTATGGGATATTATCTGACAAACTCAAGGCATGCAACCTAAAGACGGAGGAACTCCGAGAGGCTTTTGAAAAAAAGCTCAAGGCCGCTACCGCAGCTATTCCCGCTCCCGCGGTCATCTCCGCTCCCGCAGCAAAACCCGCTGCCATTTCTGCTCCCAATCCACCCTCTGTGACTAAAACCACGCCGCCAGTCAATGACAGTGCTAAGCCGACCAAGCCATCTCGGCCCAGCTACGCGCAGACTCTGCGTAACAGTGCCAATCATGTAAAGTTGACCTCCGATGATCTCTCTGTCAAGGAGCTAAGGGCGAAAATCGCTCAGACTCCCGGTTTGAAAAACCTGGATGTCGCCGCAGTGACTGGTGGGGACAAAAAACTGGTCCTCCACTTCACAAATCCCTCTGAAAAAAAGAGGTTTGTTGACAACGTCAAGACCGCCAATATTGGCGGCCTTAAAGTCCAAACGAACCCAACATTCAAGCCCAGGCTTGCGATCTTTGGTATTCCTGGAGAGAAAACCGAGGAGCAGCTTGTGGCTGACATCAGATGCCATCCCGCTGTCGAAAAGCTGCTGAAAAGCGCTGACGACATCAGGATGGTAAAACTGATTAGAAAAGAGGGTTCCTCCTCCACCGCGATAATTGAGGTGAATAAGGTAATTGAGACTGCCCTGCTCGGGCGCGGTAGGCTCACTCTAGATTACCTCTCCCTGAGACTCGCAAGGGCTAAGCGCGTCTTTCCCTGCGGTGTCTGCGGCAACCTGGAACACAGGACCCACAAAAACGGAAAGAAGTGTACCAAGGCGGCCAAATGCGGCTACTGCACTGGGGCACATCTGACCGAGGCCTGTGACAACAAGGCCGCTCTGAAATGCCACAGATGCGGTGGCAAGCACAGCGCTAACTCAATGGCGTGCAAGCACATGCGGGACGCCCAGGAGCAATTTATTAGTTCAATGGTGCGATGAACGTGCTCAAGTGTGTTCAAGCAAATGTAAGACGCTCACCTTATTGTCTGTCCTCCTTGTGGAATGAATGTTTCAACGAAAACACGGATGTGCTATTATTACAAGAGCTCCCAGTTGCAAAGGGCAGTTTACCATCCATTCCAGTTCCCTCTGACAGAATCTGCCATGGTTCTATTGATACAAACAAACTGGGAGCTGCGGTGATAATGGCAAATCCGAGCCTGAAGTTCATCCATTTGTCCCATTTGTCCTGTGTGAACTCTGTGTTTGTCCTGTGTGAAGTCAACAACTTGTCCATCCTCCTATGTTCTGTGTATCTTTCGCCATCATGTTGTGTTAGCGATCTTTTAGATAGGATAGACATCTCTCTCAAATCTATTAATTATCACGAGGTAATTTTCTGCGGCGATTTAAATATTGAATCTTACAGATGGTCAGATAAAGCGCGGTTGCTTAGCTCAACCTGCACTAAAAGAGAAACTGTTGAGAATTTCCTTGATGCCAACCTGCTCCATGTGGTCAACGAGCACGGTACAATCACGTGGGAGGAACGTAACTCGTCCTCTTCCATTGATGTGACCTGCTGTTCTGCTGGCCTCGTCGACAGGATCGCTGATTGGAACGCGATCAACCAGGCTTTATCTGATCATAAACGCCTCGTTTTTAGCATCAATTTCGATCCCCCATCCAATAGCAATAATAATAAATTCATTCTTAATAGCTTTAGCGAAGTAAACTTCAGCTTTGGCCGCGCCGACTGGGAATTTTTTTTTTCACACTTAAAAAAAAAAAATTTTCATCTAGAGTTTTTGTTAGATAGCGTGAGTGACACACTTCAACTGGATAATGTTATTACATTACTTAGTGACGAAGTGTTTCATTCATGCATACAGACCATTCCTTCCAAGCCAAATAAACCTGGCAAAATAAAAAATGCATCTTGGTGGAAACCGGAGTTTAATCCGCTCCAAAGGGCTACTTTGAAGGCCGAGCGTGCGTGGAGACGCGCCCGCGGAGCCGTCAGAGGTGTGTTAAAAGTCTTTCACAAAAAGCTTTATAACAGATTTCGTGCTACGATCAGAAAAGCTAAGCAGGAGGAGTGGAGAAGAGTCTGCTCGCAGTGCGAAGTCAACCCTTGGGGCGGTATTTACCAATTCATCAGAGGAAAGCACAAGAAAAAACCTCTCTCCTCCCTCTCGGTAGGCGCCGGCTTCACTGACAGTCAGCGGGACACCTTAGATCACGTATTACAGCACTATTTCGGCCGAGTCCCGCCCGATTCCATGTTAGGGCATAGTAATTTACATAGAGCCTTGCAGTCAATTTCTGATAACGATCCCCCGTTCTCAGAAGTCGAGTTGCAGCTGGCCGCGGATAAGGTTCGCTTATCTTCTTCCCCAGGCAGTGATGGCATGCCACCTGTTCTTTGTGTTAAGTTAATTAAAAAATTCCGGCCGTTTTTTCTGAAAATTTTTAACAGGTGTCTTGTGACTGGCCACTTTCCAGCTCCCTGGAAATTGGGCGATGTAATTTTGATCCCCAAAAAAGGTGGTGAGGACTTTCTCGCGTCTCACAGGCCTATCACGATGCTGCCTAGTCTAGGTAAAATTCTCGAGCGTCTAATCCTGGCTAGGCTGTCGTGGAGGGCTGAGAGAATGTGTAAAGCCCAGCCAAACCAGTTCGGTTTCAGACCCTGTAAATCAACCATTGCCGCACTCTTAAAATTAAAAAATACCCTCTCCCGGTCGCTAGACTTATTTAAATCTGCTATTCTTCTCTCTTTTGATGTCAAAGGTGCCTTTGATAATGTACTGCACTCCAGTATATTGCGGGCCCTGCGTAAAAGCGACTGTCCCAAGAACGTTCACGATTTAATTCGCTCGTTCTTGGCCCATCGCTCTGTCAGACTGTCTGTAAATGGATGCACTGTCACTAGACGCGTTTCCAAAGGTTGTCCACAAGGTTCAGTTCTCGGGCCCTTCCTCTGGAATATCGTCTTTGATGAATTGCTCACACTTGGGTACAAGAATAGTGTATTTCCACAGGCCTACGCAGACGACCTGGTTGTTGTGATCTCGGGATTGAGGCACGGTCAACTGTCTAAGGCACAACACGCCATCGATTTGATCTCTGACTGGTGTGGATTACATAAACTTGAGCTCAGTGTGAGCAAATGCCAGGCTATGTTTGTGCAAAAACCTCTCGGGCGCATTAGGGTGCTGCGACGCGATCTGGTCAGCAATGGCCAGGTCGTTCAATGGTGCGACTCCATCAGGGTGCTTGGTGTGAGGTTCGACAACCGTTTGACTTTCCACCAGCACGTTGCTGAGGTCTGCTCCAAAGTCCGCGGCATGCTACCGCGCCTGTCAGCAGCCGCTAACTTCAACTTCGGTTTTGGATTCCGAGCCTTGAGAATGCTGTACTTGCAGGTTGTTATTCCCGTGGTGGCTTACGCCTCCCCAGTATGGTTTCCTAATCTTTTTGAACGCTCCAGAAAGCTCTTATTAAGCACGCAACGTTTTTTCCTTATCTTAGCTTGTCGTGCTTTTAGAACAACAAACAACTCCTCTCTTATCACCTTATCTCGTGTTCTCCCTCTTGACCTGGAAATTGATGTCAAAACGCAACTGTATCTTAAAAAATATGGTTACGTGGATGCTGAATTTCCGGTTGAACCTCCCCCATCTCCTCAACCTCTGCCTTATCCACCTTTCTTATTCCTTCCCAGCAATATTCCTGAACTACCACCTGAGGTCACCTACTATACAGACGGCTCCAAGACCAATGATGGAGTTGGCGCAGGTTTATATAGAGTGTGTGTGAATGACAACTTTCATGAATTGCGTGTCTGTTATCCTTTGTCACGTTACTGTTCAGTTTTCCAAGCTGAAGCATTTGGTTTGATCAAAGCACTTGAGAACGCTTCGGAGCTCCCCATTGATACCACTGTTGAGGTTCTCCTGGACAATCTTTCGGTTGTGAACTCAGTCCTTAACTGCAGGACAGGCAACTTCCTGATTAACAGGGCTCTGCTGTTGATTTCACAACTGAACCGCAATGGGAATAGATGTTCCATTCGCTGGATCAAAGGTCACAGCGGGATCGTCGGCAACGACGTTGCAGATGCGCTCGCGAAGTCTGGCGCTGGATCTGACCTCCCGAGCTGCTACCGCCTCGCGCCGCTGTCGAAACTAGAATCCACTGCGCGCAAACTGGCGTGGGCGGCTTGGCAGAGCAGATTCAGCTCCACCACTCGCCCCATCTGCACCCGCTTTGGCCTCACTCCAATGAGTCTCCTAGACAAAAAGTATGCGTTCATTGTTCCCAGCGTGCACGCTGTTGTAGGTTTGCTGTCCGGACACACTTGGACAGACAGCTTTTCCCACAAAATGGGATTTATTGACGATCCCACTTGTCCCTACTGCGACTCTGGGGCGGAGGAAACTCTTGAACATATTTTGCTCGAGTGTGACAGTCTCGATTCCCTTAGAACTCGCCTGCTATTTATCGCTGGAAAGGAACTTGGTCATACGCCAAGATCACTCCGCGACTTCATCCACAGTAAATCAACCTGGCATGCCTGCGTTGATTTTCTCCTGGCTAGTGACAGATTGAAACCACGGATCCGCGAGGAGGATTCAGAGGAGGTCTCTGACTCTGTTTCTTCCTAATCACGAGTTGGTACTGTTACCAGTTTCTGCGTGCATGCACTTGGTGCGTGTGAGGTCAAACTCTTTGGTCTGCCATTCTTGGGCGGACGGATTTCGACAGGGCCGTCTCTAGTTACCCAAGAGCTAGAGAGCTTGGTCGGAATTGGACGCCGCTCTCTGATTGGTCGACTAATCGCGCGACGTCACCGCTGGGTCATGTGGCTCGACGGCCGCTCATTTTCATTGGCTGGCCGCCGTGAATTTTTTAAATTTTAATTTAAATTTACCCATTTTTTGATTTGGTTCTCTTATTTTCAATAGTTTCAATAGTTTAATCATGGGCACTCCCACCAGATATAGGACAATTTTCTTTTTGTTCCCCATAGACCATCATTTGTCTCACATGCACATTTAATTTTTTTTTTTCTCGCCTTTTCTCTATTATTTTTATCATTAATTTTTTTTTTCTCTCTAACTTCCCTTCCTCTCTCTCTTCGATTTATTTAATTACTATTATTATTACTATTGTTACTTTATTTTTCTTTCCCCTTTCAGCTCTTTTGCACCTTCTTCTCTCACTCCCTTACCCGGGGACACTCACCTGCGTTGCAGCACTGGTGGCTCGCCGCTGGCTTGGTTCATCGCCGCGGTGCATCTTGATCGGTCTGCTTGGTGCAGCCAGTTGACGGACTAGAAGACCATTCTCTTATGGCCAATTAGTCTCAACAACAACAACAACAAATTTCTCATTCAGTACTTTTGTCTGAAGATGATAACAATGCTGTTACCGAAACGTCACACACTATTTATTTATTTGGATTTGGTCTTATTACCTTGTGTTTATAATCTATAATCCAAATTGTGCCTTATTACAATCTAACCTCTTTAATTCAACACTCAAAGGGATCTCTGTACTTTAGGTTGAATTAAAGGAAGTGTTGAATTAAAGTCAGTTAGATGATTTCATCACAACATTCATTATATGATAGCCAAATACAGTCTAACCTCTCTTTAATTGGACACCCCAAGGGATCTGAAATTTAGGTCAAATTAAGTGTTGAATTAAACACAAGGTAATGAGACCAAATAAATAAATAGTGTGTGACGTTTTGGTAATTGCGTTATTACCATCTTCAGACAAAAGTACTGAATGAGTACATTCAATACATACTGAAAAGTACATTCAGTACTTTTGTCTGAAGATGATAACAAGGCTGTTACCGAAACGTCACACACTATTTATTTATTTGGTCTCATTACCTTGTGTTTATAATCTATAATCCAAATTGTACATTATCATAAGTGTTGAATTGATAGAGCACACCATTTGGATTATAGATACAAGAAAATAAGACCTAATTGAATATTGCATTGGGTCTTCTTGTATCTAAGTGTTGAATTAACACACATGTGAAAAGCAGTTCAACTTTGCACTTACAAATGTGCCAGATCCCCATTTGGTTATACTTGCACTCGCTGGTGGGGTTGGACTTTTTTAAGAATCAGGAGCGATTAGAGCATTTTTTTTAATTAGAAAAAAGTGCCCAATGCGGGATTCAATCTCGGGTTGTAGCGGTTGAAAACCAACATAGTTTTGAATACCCTTCCACCGACCCCCTTTTAATATATATGAATAAATGCAATGAGAAGAAAACGAATACATTTAGAAAATAAAGCGTTTGTACTCCATGTTAGGTGTGGCTGCATATGGTATCTGTTCCTCATGTCAGAGGTGTGCCATTTCTTTTGAAGCTAAGTCGGCCTGCCACTGAGTAGTGCTCCCAGTCTTAATGACAAAGGCATTCTACTTCACCCAGTCATGATGGTTCAAACAGACACCATCAACAAGCTCTACAAGTTTGATACCCTAATATGATTGAGTGGAGATAAGAAAGAAGAAAAAGAAAATAAAGAAAAGGATAATGAATTTATTTTACTCTTTGAGATACCTCAATTGAGTTAGGTATCTAAATTGTCAAGTAAATAATCACGAACGAACGTATTAGTGCCTTTTGCGATGCATTGTAACACTTAAGCACAGGGTACATACGCTAACTATGGTCACTCTGACCCGGAAGGCTGGTTAAACCGTTTGGTTTTCGACCACTACGACCCGGGTTCGATTCCCGCATTGGACACTTTTTCCTGTTTAAAAAAAAAATGCTCCAATGGCCCCCGATTCTTACAAAAGTCCAACCCCACCAGCAAGTGCAAGTAACCAAACAGGGCTCTGGCACATTTTATAAGTGCAAAGTCGAACTGCTTTTCACATGTGGTGCGCTTACAGCAAAAAGCAGCCACTAACTACCCACCATGATTATCATGGCCTGTACCATTGTACTAGGGATAATTAAAAAAAAAAAAAAAAACTGTGACCCGCATGCCAAAGTATGGTATTTTAACAATGTTGAAATTTGACTTTTAAAAAAATTGATCGAATTATCGATGGTGTTGAATTATCATTAGATCGAATTAATGTTTGTTATTTTATAGAATGAAAATATGGTCGAATTATAGCAAGTGTTGAATTATCATTAGGTCGAATTAATGTTTGCTATTTTATAGATTGGAGTTCGAAGCATGAAAATATTGTGGAATTATAGCAAGTGTTGAATTATCATTAGGTCGAATTAATGTTTGCTATTTTATAGATTGGAGTTCGAAGCATGAAAATATTGTCGAATTATAGCAAGTGTTGAATTATCATTAGGTCGAATTAATGTTTGCTATTTTATAGATTGGAGTTCGAAGCATGAAAATATTGTGGAATTATAGCAAGTGTTGAATTATCATTAGGTCGAATTAATGTTTGCTATTTTATAGATTGGAGTTCGAAGCATGAAAATATTGTCGAATTATAGCAAGTGTTGAATTATCATTAGGTCGAATTAATGTTTGCTATTTTATAGATTGGAGTTCGAAGCATGAAAATATTGTGGAATTATAGCAAGTGTTGAATTATCATTAGGTCGAATTAATGTTTGCTATTTTATAGATTGGAGTTCGAAGCATGAAAATATTGTGGAATTATAGCAAGTGTTGAATTATCATTAGGTCGAATTAATGTTTGCTATTTTATAGATTGGAGTTCGAAGCATGAAAATATTGTCGAATTATAGCAAGTGTTGAATTATCATTAGGTCGAGAATTAATGTTTGCTATTTTATAGATTGGAGTTCGAAGCATGAAAATATTGTCGAATTATAGCAAGTGTTGAATTATAGGGTGTCGAGAAATAACAAGGTTATACTGTATTTGGATTTGGTCTTATTACCAAGAACTGGAGGATCCCACCTAAGCACATTTGGTACAGTGGAGTGAACCCAGGAGGAGCTCTGAACATCAAAAATAGAGAGCATCAAACAACACTAACAAGATTTAGAACAGGCCATCTCAAGCCATTGAAGATAGATTTATAGATTTTGGGCAAGTGGGGTAGATTTTGTTGTTATTTTATAACAAAATCTACCCCACTTGCCCAAAATGTAGCTTGGCACCTGCAGCTCCAGAACACATTTTGGCTTGCATTAGATACACTAAACAGGAACTTTGGGAGAGGCCACTGCTTATCATAAAACAGCTCGAGGAGCATGGACTCGTGGAATTTGTGTAATCTTTACACAAGGGGATAAGAAACAACAACATAATACAATTTTTGCCTTATCATGTATATCAGTGATTCTCAACCAATGTGCCGCGGTAATTTTGTGTGCCGCGAAATTCTAAAAATGTGCCGCCGAATTTTAGTCATATGATTATGTTCACGTTTGTATTGGTTTTTCTTTTTTTCTTTTTCATTTTTTTACTTTTTAAAATAACGAAATTAGCAAATTGAATGTTAGAGATGTATATTACTTATATTTTTCATAGAAATATTGATACATAATTTGAATTTTCTTGCATTCAAGTTAGCAAAAGGACTCTCCCTAAAGGACACTTTGGCTCTGTAATTAGGTGTTGTCCTTTACAGGTAGGTTCTACTGTAAATTCAAATAAATTGTGTGATTTTCGGTAACAGAATTGTTACCATCATCAGACAAAAGTACTGAATGAGTAAGTATTGATGATGGAAACTGTATTGATACCAAAACATCTAAAGATTGCAATAATTTTAGATTTGGTTTTATTACCTTTTTGATTCAGATTCTTCGCTAGGTGGCCAAGTTGACCGGTCACGAAATTCTTCGGCTCCCGATAAGTAAATATTTTAAACTTATTATTTGCTTTTTTTGTGCTTCTACTTGGGTTACGCCTTCTTGTGAGTATCCTGCCGTTGGCCTATTCTATATACAGTTACGAGCGTCATCAATTCTTTTTCATCTCTGTCACCGTTTGCTTTTTTTTTGGAATGGCGCACTCCTATTGGTTGGCTACGATCACGCCACCTTTGCCCCCCTCCCCCCCCCCCACTCGCTTTGTTGTTTTTGTAACTATTGTGTTGGAGCGGGTCGCTCCTTAAATAAATGCATATATTAGTTAATAACTAAATGGAATCCTCTCTTTCTTTTTCCCAGTAAGAGACGCCTACGGAAGCCAACAGTACATAGACAGATAAAGCACATAGGCTATAGTTATTAACTAATATATGCATTTATTTAAGGCGCCAATTTATAATTGTAACAAATAGTATTTGAATAAAAACATTCAATCGGGTAAAACACGGGCGTTGCCCGGGTCATTCCGGCTAGTAATAGGTATAAATGTGAAAAAATTGTACAAATGTGATATTGTACTGGGATAAGGTGCATAAATTATGAAAAAGGCATCTCCTTATCGTGCAACTGAAAGTTGCTGATTGCTTGTGCCATCTATCGGAAGCCATCAGCAACTTTCAGTTGCACGATAAGAAGATGCCTTTTTCATAAGTATAAATGTCGATATTTTTATTTTAATCCATTTGGTAATGTTCGTGGCATGAATGTTCAGTAAAAGATACTAAGAAGCACTTTGCCACTTGTCTTGAATTGTTTTATTTTCTTTGGGTTTTAGAGTTATGAGTAGCTACCACATGATTTTAGGTTACATGAATTTTACTTAGATTTTGATACTAGTGGTAGAGAGAGAGAGAAAACAAAAAAGCTATTAATTAATTAACCAAACTGTAAATTTACATACATGTTGATTGCTTTAAAATTTACATATTAAAGATTTATATTGTACAATTGAATTTAGAAGATTTTGACTTAATTTTCATATATAAAATTGAATTTAAGGAAATTATTAACTATAGGATCCAACATACTCCCCCGGCTGGGAAGAGATGACCAGAAAAAAAAAAAAAATAAAATAAAAATAAAAAAGAGTTCCAATAGTATAGATGCTGGACTAATTGATTCCGACTATGTAGCTAAGATTACAATTCTCATTGTTTGAAAGGTAATGGAATCAGCTTCCATCTTTGAGTATCCGATTGAGGTGAATCTTGGATGAGATTTTCAGATTCGTTGGCCAGTTCTCTTTCAGGAACTGCTGGATTATCAGACTCTGCGGCTGCTAAGCCGGATTCAATAGGATCTTCCCAAGGTTTTGATTCAGCCTTTATGCATGAGCCTTGTTCGGTCGATTCCTCTAAATGTTCTTTGGAGAGTTGTCGACTTTCTGCCGCCTTCTCAAAATCTTCCAGATTGACTGCCTTTTCTAAAGCTTCGGGTCTTAAGACTTCTTTCTTCAAGATTTCTGGCCATTCTATATATGCCGATGAACTGTAATTTTCATCGTCGTCTTCAGATTCCTTGACGTCTTCTAAGCATAGAGAATCGATGGGTTTCCAGCGGGATAATTTAGCCTTTTCACCGCTCTGTAGATAATCCTTTGTTGATGTATCCACAATTTCAACAGGTACAACTTTCTCTTTGCTTGACGATTCATTAGCTTCTGTATAAACATTGATTATGCCACTGGTAGCCTCTTTAGGTCGATTAAGATCAGCTTCAACTACATTGAGGTGAGCTGAGTCATCATGGCACAGTTCTTTCTTATCCAGAACTTCTGCACTGACCACTGGTTCTTTCGAATATTTGCCTTCCGATTTATCAATAACCGAAACTTCGGAGATTTCAATCTTTGGAGTCCCGATATCTTTGTTAGACTCTTCGTCTTCAATGACAAAAGTGGTTTCTAAAATTGAAGAATCTTCTTGATTCTCATCAATAGCCTCAGGAATGTCGGCATTCTCAGTTAAGAGAATTTTGATAAGTGATTCCTGGCGTGGGGGTTTCGGTTGTAAGAGAGGGAAGTTTTGATTTTCATTTAAATAGGAATACTTGAGTCTACCTCCAACTCTTAGAAGTCCTTGAGTGTCTAAAAAGGGATTTAGAGAAGTTAGCTTGTTGGACAGAGGTAGTTGTTTGTTTGACTTCAGTAATTTTATTTCTGTGCAGAATTCAACTTGCTGGATTGATTTGACTAAGACTTGAATTGCCTTTGTTAATTCTCTTGTTGTCAAAGGTCCTTTCTGACGAATTGGATCAAAGAGGAGGCAATTGTAGTAGAATCTCCAACACCAAGCTGTTATTCGGATCAATTTGGTCATTGTGGAATACCTTTCAATGAATTCTAGATTTAACATAGTTTCTGAATTTTGAATTAAGGTTGTTTGATCCAACACTTGACCCTCACCGACTTCTTCTTGAATGATATTGAGATTTACTTGGGTTGGTGAAGAAGGAATATATCGAACATTATTTTCTTGAAGCCAAATAGGACCCCGCCACCAAATTCTATGATTGACCAAGTCTTGAGGCATGATTCCTCTTGATGCGCAATCAGCTGGATTATCTTGACTGGATACATGGAACCAATCAGTGATTTGAGTTAAATTTTGAATTGACGACACTCTGTTCGAAACAAAGGCCTTCCATCTGCTGGCATCTGATCTTATCCAATCTATGCAGATTTGTGAATCAGTCCACAAAAAGGTTTTGTCAGGTTGAAAAGGAAATGATTCAAGAATGACTTGATTCAGTTGAGCCAAAAGCAATGCTGCACTTAGTTCAAGTCTTGGAATTGTAATGGTCTTTAATGGTGCAACCTTAGTTTTTGAGGTTATCAGATTGATTTTGATCTTTTGAATTTTGAATCTAGTTTTCAAGTAAAAAACTGCTGAATAAGCAATAAGGGATGCATCACAAAATCCATGTAGTTGTAATTCTTCTATTTCAGAAGATGAGCTGTTCAGGTATCTTGGTATTTTGATTTCCTTTAGGCACGATAGTTGAGTTTGGAATTTATTCCAATTTGACTTTATATCTGATTCAATTGGTTCATCCCATGAAGTTTTCTCAGCAGGAAGTTGACGTTTTCGCCTATAATAGGGTGGTGGCTTTATCTTAGGAATAATCGAAGTTTCTTTCTTAGATGAGAGTGGTTCACTTGACTGAGAAGCGAGAGGTTGTTCTGGAGTGGATGGTTGACTTGATTCAGAAGGAAGTAATTGGTTTTGTTTAGTAGTAATTTGTGGAGTTAACTTAGAGATACGTGACTTTTTAGATTTACTTGGAATTTCTTCAGATTTACTTGAATTATCTTCGGATCTACTTAGATTTTCTTCAGATTTACTTGAATTATCTTCAGATTCTTCTATAGAGGAGCATGAAAAATTGGAGTTCTGAGACATATGGGGCTCTGTATAATCCCCAGAACATCGGCAACTCTCTGAACCTCTGGTGGGAGATGTAGGGGACTTGGGCCCACTTTGGGTCTTGAAATCTTCAACAGAAGCCGATGAGAGAGTGTAACTCTGCTCTGGGCTCATCGGGTAGGATGGCAGATTATCAACTCGGTTCTGGCTCTCTATAGAGTCTTCTTCTATAGGAATTGGAATCTGCTTGGAGCACCCAGGGCTTGATGGCATTTCGACCAAAGGGGACATGGCCTCTTTCAGGCTGTGAACTGATACTTGTAAGGGGGTTGGAGAGTTGTGTTTGGAGCTCTGTAGGCTCAAAGTTAGAGACGGTGACCCTTGAACAGAGTCTGGTAGACTTGGAGAGGTCTGAATGGACCCCGGCAGACTTGGAAAGTTCTGAGTGAACTCCTTTAGACTTGGAGAGTTCTGAATGGACTCTTGTAGACTTGGAGATGGGGCATTCTTTATACCCAACTGGGCCTTAGAAATTGGGACATCTTCAAGTTCCCAGAATTTTCTTATGCTGGAATCAAGTTCAGTGGTACAGTGATTGATTACCGAAGTATTCGACTTAATAGTTGAATGGATTCTCCCAGAAACAAGCCAACCTAACTTGGTATTAAGTGCTATAGGATGGTGCTTTAAATCTGTTTTATGACCTAGAATTATTTCTACAAAGGTATCTGCACCCAAAATTAGGTCTATGGGCTTGGTGACATAGAATTCTGGGTCTGCCAAGAGCAAATTTTCTAAATGAGGAAAGTCTGCTGACTGAATTTGGAAGTTTGGAAGGTCTGCAGTTACCCTCCCAACCACAAATGCTCTGGCAGAAAATAATTGATCATTATGATGTGGGGTGAACTCTATTTCAACCTGCGATGTTGTCCTGTTGACAACAATGTCACCTACACCTTTTAGTGTATAAGAATTTTTCCTTTTTTCAAGTCCCAACTTGTGGCAACATTGTTCTGAAATTAGGCTTATTTGGGACCCATTGTCCACTAATGCTCTACATAGCACAAATGAGCCATCCTTCGCCTTGACTTTAATAAGGGCTGTTGACAGTAGAATATTTGTTTCCGTTTCCAAAGGCATCACATTACAGATGGTATTTGTTGAAATCAACATCTCTTGAGAGGTTGTTGGTTGTGAAATGGATGGTTCAGAGTTGTATTGATGCAGAAGAGTATGATGGTTCTGCTTGCAGTTTTTACATCTTGATGTGATGAGACATTTGGATATCTCATGATTTGCTCTAAGGCAATTTTGACAAAGTTTATGTTTTTTAACTAATTCCCATTTTTTAGGCAAGGGAAGATTTATGAATCTCTGGCAGTCATTTAGTTTATGAATTTGATGACATAAAATACAATTTTGACCTTTGTTGACATAAAGGCCATGAGCCATCATATTTTTGCTAGAAGTTTTTTGTTCCTGGAACAAAGGAATTCTCATACCTTGCAGGCTTCTAGCATGTTTTTCTAAAAAATTCACAAAGTTTTCAAATGTTGGATATTCTTCATTTTGAAGGGTTAATTCCCATTCTTTCCTGAGGGCTTCACCGATTCTTTTTTCAAAAAAATTGATCAGGATTAGATCTGTTAATGTGTTTTTCTCAAGTCCTAGCACTGAGAGATTTCTAATGCCTTCATTGCAAACATCAAGGATTTCATAGAGAGAACCAGCCGAAATAGATTTTAATGGCCTTATGGAGAATATTTTGTTGATTTGTGAAAAAGCCAATTCTCTTCTGTTATTAAATCTATTGCATAAGGTATCCCATGCTTGCTGGTAGTTTTTGTCAGAAATGGGAAAACCCCGAATCAACTTTTCCGCAGGACCCTTAACAGATGCATTTAGATATTGAAATTTTTGTATTTCCGTTAGTGTTTGATTTGAATTAATGGTGGAGTTAAATATTTCTCTAAAACTAAGCCAATTGGCTGAATCACCATTGAAAATGGGTAAATTTATCTTAGGTAAATTAACATTGGATTCGGGCAGTTGTTTATCACTATGAATATTTTCTTTGGTTTCAATCAAAGATAAAGCTTCCTCAATAGACACCAACATATTAAAAATATCCTCTTTGGCTTTTGAATAATCGTCATATTGTTTATCATCTAACTCTGATTCTAATAATGTGTTGATAACTTGATTTAGGCTAATTTCACTTTCATTAACTTTTTGTTGGAATAGCTTCAATCTATGTATGTTTTTGGATTCTACAATAGCTTTATTCTTTGATTCCAGATCCTTTATTTCCTGAATAATAAAGTTGAATTTGTGCCGAATTTTAACTTCAGATTTGGGCATGACTTTATTTTAAGAATTTTAAGTTTTCAAATGGCTTACCTTAATTTTTTAAAGTATCCGGCTCGAGGGACCATAATGTTCGTGGCATGAATGTTCAGTAAAAGATACTAAGAAGCACTTTGCCACTTGTCTTGAATTGTTTTATTTTCTTTGGGTTTTAGAGTTATGAGTAGCTACCACATGATTTTAGGTTACATGAATTTTACTTAGATTTTGATACTAGTGGTAGAGAGAGAGAGAGAAAACAAAAAAGCTATTAATTAATTAACCAAACTGTAAATTTACATACATGTTGATTGCTTTAAAATTTACATATTAAAGATTTATATTGTACAATTGAATTTAGAAGATTTTGACTTAATTTTCATATATAAAATTGAATTTAAGGAAATTATTAACTATAGGATCCAACAGGTAAAATTATAAATAAAAGACAATTCGCTGAGGGAAGAGTTTCTTTTTTTAGCACAACAATACAAACTTTCGAGCGTATCAACCCTTTGACATGTATAACTATGATACTAAATTTAAGATTGTAATTATATATATACCTGTTGAAGGGTTGTTACCCCCGACAACTCCATTGTTGTGTAGTAACTCCTCCCTCAGCACAAATTGTCTTTATAATAAAAACTGTTAGATAAATTTTACTCAATATGTATAAACTGATTGTCCATCAGAATAATATTTCTTAATTTTAATTTTTTCATTCAAAATTGGTCATTATTAATGTAAACATTGATGAAGTCAATCATGCAGTGGAATTGGAAAAAAATATTTTTAAGCTACTTTTTCTGAAAATATAAAAATCTTTGACTTTGTCTAATGAAATACATTCCTCTTTCTCTTAACAAGCCAACTATAGGACAAGGAGGAGGGGGAGCAGTAACAAGCTCGCTAAAAAACTTGGGCTCAGCTGGCCCTGTACCCTGTAAGGGCTCCTAATCCAGGGATACAGGATGAGCAGCGTTTGTACTCCATGTTAGGAGCAGCTGCACATGGTGTCTGTTCCTCATATCAGAAGCGGCCATTTCTTTTGGAGTTAAGTCGGCCTGTCACTGAGTAATGCTCCCAGTCTTAATGACAAAGGCGGACACATTCTACTTCAACCAGACATCAAACTCTACAAGCTTGATACCTTGATATGATTGAGTGGAGATAAGAAAGAAAAAGAAGAGACTAAAAGACAAACTCTATAAAAATAGATGTCAAAACTTGAGGCCATCTATTGGCCATTACCGCAAACTAGTGACCTTGGGTCGGTAACAAAGCCACAACACCAGCTTTGGCAATCTTAGAAGCGTCCACCTAGAGACCATGGTTTCAGGCTAATGGCCCTCGTCAGTCTAGGGCGGACTTTATATTCCATGAGATCCACACAGGATCTAATGGAATCTTCACAATCTGCCAAAGAGGTGTTTAGATGGCAAAGTGGCTGGGTCATATCTATAGCCAAAAGGTGACCTTATTTTTATAGATCAATATCCTCCCAGCAAAATTTCCAAAAGACAAATTGTTATTCTTTCATTAAATTCTTTTTCTCCAGATGCTTCACCTTCTTTTACAGAAAAGTTTCTTTTTCAGTTGTCCAGGCAGGGCTGTCTTTTAGATGTTATGTTTTGGGAGAATAGCCTTCAAATATTGAATAGAAATCTTCCGATATTTTGTGATTTTTTCAAATTTTCTGATGTGTGTCTTCACTGGAAATGACTTTAAAAAGAGCTATTATTGCTTTTTCACCTTTTTGTTGCCAATTATATCGGCTCTCCATAACCAAAGGGAGAAAATTTTCCAACCAAATTGTGAAAAAAAAATCACCTTTTTAGATTCCTTCCCACTTCAAGGACTTTGTTTTGAAAGATTGGTTTAGTAAATTGGCAATTACAGTAGAACCTCCATGAGAGGACACCCTGCTAGCAGACACCTCTGTACCACAAAGCTTTTCCCCAATAGTTGATCTATCTGAAATGATTGACACATTAGTTTCGAGCCCATATTATGCAAATTAATCCAATAATTGACTAATTTGTATATTTCCTTTCAAATTAAAAAACAAAAGGCAGTGGTGTCATGTAATTGGTGATTGGAAGGCATGGATTGCCTTGTATGACAATAGTAAGTCTGTAGCATGTTTTAATGGTGTTTTATCAAAATTATGTTGTTGTTTCTTATCCCCTTGTGTAAAGATTATACAAATTACATGAGTTCATGCTCCTCGAGCTGTTTTATGATAAGCAGTGGCCTCTCCTAAAGGTCCTGTTTAGTGCATTTAATAACTCCGCCTTTGCCGGTCCCAAGCCCGGATGAAAAAGGAGGAGGGGGAGCAGTAACAAGCTCACTAAAAATCTGGGTTCAGCTGACCCGGCTGATAGTACTCTGTAAGGGCTCCTGATCCAGGGATACAGGATGAGCAGCGTTTGTACTCCATGTTAGGAGCGGCTGCACATGGCGTCTGTTTCTCATGTCAGAGGCCGCCATTTCTTTTGGAGCTAAGTCGGCCTGCTACTGAGTAGTGCTCCCAGTCTTAGTGACAAAGGCAGACGTATTCTACTTTACCCAGTCATGGTGGTTGTCAAACAGAAACCATCAAGGGTCACAACTTGATACCCTAATATGATTGAGTGGAGATAAGAAAGAAGAAGTACATCTAACACAAGCCAAAATGTGTTCTGGAGCTTGGAATGCACGGATCGCTCTGTTTGAAAATAATAAAAAGTCTGTAGTATGTATGGTGTTTTATCTTATCAAAATTATGTTGTTATTGTTTCTTTTCCCCTTGTATAAAGATTACACAAATTCCATGAGTTCATGCCCCTCCAGCTGTTTGATAATAAGCAGTGGACTCTCCCAAAGGTCCTGTTTAGTACATCTAATACAAGCCAAAATATGTTCTGTAGCTGAAGGTGTCAAGCTACATTTTGGGCAAGTGGGAAAGATTTTGTTGTTATTTTCTATCCTCAATTTTGCAATATAGAATCTGACATGAGGCATTGGGAGTGTAATTTTTCTTCTTCTTCTTCTTTCTTATCTCCACTCAATCATATTAGGGTATCAAGCTTGTAGAGCTTGTTGATGGTGTCTGTTTGACAACCATCATGACTGGGTGAAGTAGAATGCCTTTGTCATTAAGACTGGGAGCACTACTCAGTGGCAGACTGACTTAGCTCCAAAAGAAATGGCCGTCTCTGACATGAGGAATAGACACCATGTGCAGCCGCATTTTAATATTGCTCAGTTAACACAGTTGTTATTTACAGTAGTACATGCTCCATGAGAGGCCTCTTAATAGATAAAATCTCTTCACAAAGAGCAGTTTTTACCACCAAAATTGTCATTTTTTAAAAAAGCCTTTACTGGAAACTTTTTTCTAATAAAAAAATTGCTCCAATAGCTTCTGAATCTTGCAAAAGTCCAATCTTACAAGTAATTGTAAGCAACCAAACAGGGGTTTGGCATACTTGTAAGTGCAGAAATCAAACTGATTTGCACATGTATAGACATGTGATGTACTTACAGTTAAAGCGATCAGCAACTATTGCCCACTATGATTATCATGGCCTGTAACAGGTGAATTAGGGTTAAAACATCCTTTTAAAACATAGGTCACCTCTGTCAAAAGAGACATAAAAACTAGAGTCCTCAGGTTGGTGACCAGATTTGGCAAACTGAGAAGCATCTGTCCACCAGAAGACCATGATTTTGGGTTAATGGTTCATTTTATTGATCAATATCATCTCATAAAAATTTCCAGGGTTAAAAAAAAAAATCATCTAAATAAACACAAGGTAAAAAGACCAAATCCAAATACATAAATAGTGTGTGACACAATTTCGGTAACAGCATCAAACAAAAATACTGAATTACTCCATTCAATACTTTTTTCTGATGATAGTAACAACACTATTATGGAAATGTCACACACTATTTATTTGGATTTGGTAGCTATAATCTATACTCCAAATTGTGCTTTATCATACATAACACTATGTACATGGCGTCTCTGCCACCGCTGCAGAGTTTGGTGGAGAATCACCGGCGGGTCTCCAGCGACACCACGTATTTGGTGATCTAAGAAGAATACGTAGATCGCGTGCTTCGCCGCTGAGGAGATGGCGATGGCGTGGTCGTCGAGACCAACTGGAAAGATCCAAGACTGCAGGTCCGGCGGCCAGCCGATGCTTATAAACCTTGGCTTCAAGGTTCTTAGTCCTTAGGTCCTGTAGGGAAAGAATGCCCACCCCTCACTCACCCTTGAGGATAGGGGAGTGGAGAGGCGACTCTGCGTGTTCGTCCTCCGTCGGGGTGCCACTGGCCGATCGCCAGTGAAGCTGTAAGCTGGCCATCGGCCCTTGGTTGGCTGGCGCGAGGCGCCATGTGTCTTGAAACTCTTGGGTCTTCGCTCTGTGTGTGCGCCATTGGGAGCGTCCTTGCCGTGCGCGCCATGAAAAACCAAGGGGTGCACACAGCTGTACCACCCTCCCGCCTTCGCGTTGGTTCCCCGCGTAAACCTCAGAACAAAGGGTTCGAGGGCCAAAGGGGGGGAGTCCTATTGGAGCGTAGGACGGGTTTAACTATGTCCGAACGGGAGGGCTCGGTCAGCAACCTTGCCATGAAATCTCGGAGACGCCTGTGGGTTTGATTGGTCATCCCCATGGAGCCAGACCATAATGCCGGGCGCGAGGGGCCAAACAATGGCCGCTCGGTGCATGGAGAATGCATCATTCCTTTTTGGTTAGGTGGCCTAGATGGCAGCAATGGGTATGCTATCGCATGCCGGTTTATGGACCGAAAGGTCTGGGTGGCCACTGCTCCAAGGAAGTCCTTTGCTGGTCTATGACCGCCTTTGCCGGTCCCAAGCCCGGATGAAAAAGGAGGAGGGGGAGTAGTAAAAAGTTCACTAAAAAACCTGGGCTCAGCTGGCCCGGCTGATAGTACCCTGTAAGGACTCCTAAACCAGGGATACAGGATGAGCAGCGTTTGTACTCCATGTTAGGAGCGGCTGCACATGGCCCTTTGTTCCTCATGTCAGAGACGGCCATTTCTTTTGGAGCTAAGTCGGCCTGCTACTGAGTAGTGCTCCCAGTCTTAATGACAAAGGCAGACCTAATCATGATGGTTATCAACTTTACAAGCTTGATACCCTAATATGATTGAGTGGAGATAAAGAAGAAGAAGAAGAATAGTCCTTAGGTTGCAAGCATTAACTGCATCACATGGTTCAGGAAGCCATAAACATATGTAATTCTACTGTCCTAATATAGCTTATGTCCATAGTTTACTTGAATACCATTTCTAAGATTTCACCCCTCAGTGTTGCATATATAAGCAGAATGGTCCAATACAGTATTAGAACTTTAAGAGAAGCGGTCTGGTGGATTAAACTGGCAAAACCGATGGGAGGGTTCACCACTGATGAGCCAAGCTCTACTATTATTTTTATCATTTCAATAAGGTCAGTAGAAAATCGATTTATTTAAAATGAAACACATAAGCGTTAAAATAGTTTAAATGAGAAATATATACACAGAAAGTCGCCATTTTGTGTATGTATAAATTAAGGAAAAACATATTCATGGACAAAACTTAAGGATGTTGTACCTTTTAGCATATATATCGGTATTCAGACAATAACTCTGAAAGATACACTCATAGACAAAACTTAAGGAAGTTGTACCTTTTAGCATATATATCGGTATTCAGACAATAACTCTGAAAGATACAATTATGGACAAAACTTAAGGATGTTGTACCTTTTAGCATATATATCGGGATTCAGACAATAACTCTGAAAGATACAATTATGGACAAAACTTAAGGATGTTGTACCATTTAGCATATATATCGGGATTCAGACAATAACTCTGAAGATACAATTATGGACAAAATTTAAGGATGTTGTACTTTTTAGCATATATATCGGGATTCAGACAATAACTCTGAAGATACACTCATAGACAGAACTTAAGGAAGTTGTACCTTTTACCATGTATATCGGGATTAAGACAATAACTCTGAAAGATACACTCATGGACAAAACTTAATGAAGTTGTACCTTTTAGCATGTATATCGGGATTCAGACAATAACTCAAATATACACTCATGGACAAAACCTAAGAAAGTTGTACCTTTTAGCATGTACATCGGGATTCAGACAATAACTCTGAAAGATACACTCATGGACAAAACTTAAGAAAGTTGTACCTTTTAGCATATATATCGGTATTTAGACAATAACTCTGAAAGATACACTCATGGACAAAACTTAAGGAAGTTGTACCTTTTAGCATGTACATCGGGATTCAGACAATAACTCTGAAAGATACACTCATGGACAAAACTTAAGGATGTTGTACCTCTCAGCATGTATATCGGGATTCAGACAATAACCCTTAAAGATATTACAGTAACCTTTATTGAAGACACGAGATAACCAAGTGTGAACAACCTCTGTCTCCTTAAAATAAAAAAAAAATAAAAAAGAGGACCAGCGACATTAGACTTTCCACTTCCTTAAGTTTTGTCCATGAGTGTATCTATTTATGATATTCAAATAATATTATGTGGTCTTTAATAGAACTTAGTGACCACACCTTTTACTAAAGAGAATGCGACAAAAATGTCAAAACTTCAAAATAAACATTTGAGAACATATAAACGAGAGAAGAAACTATTAAAATATTTCTCTCCCCTAAACTTATAAATGTTAAAAATGCTTTTTATTATACACATTTTATTTAAATTATATATGAAAAAAATAGTACAAATGGGATATTGTACTGGGATAAGGTGCATAAATTAAGAAAGAAAAAGGGCATCTCCTTATCGTACAGCTGGAATTTGCTGATGGCTTGCGCCAGCTGAAAAAAATGGCGCAAGACATCAGAAAATTTCAGTTGCACGATAAGGAGATGCCTTTTTATTTCTTAAATTATATAGTTTTCCCACAGGGTGGATATGAGATTTGATTTTATCATTTTAATAATAGAATCAATATTCAGTGATAATCAAATATAGTATCAAAATAAAAAACAGAATATTTTAAGAAATTGAAAAAATCGAAGAAATGCTGATCATCTTTTAATCTACAAATGATACCTATTTGCTCAGAAAGCTGCATTATAATACTTAATACCTAAAACAACAAGCTACTTCTGCTGAAAGACCAAGAAACTCAAGGAAGACAACTAAAAAGGAGGATCACAAAGAATAAGAAAGAACAGAAGAAGAGAATTGCAGAAATTTCTAAAGAACTTTATTTTCTTGAGACGCATACAAATGGCGAAAATTGCAGAAATTCAACAAGTAGTTACCAGTATAGAATCTCACCTTCAAGAGATCTGGCAGCTAACCGACAAATGCAGCAAGGACCAATCAAAGAAAGAAGTTATCCGAGATTTTGTAAAAGGCATGAAAGAACTCTGTGAAGGTTTTGAAAAGGAAAATGAAAGTATAATGCGAAGAGCAAAAAACATAATAGAATCTGAATCAAAACCCAAAAAGAAATCTATTAAAGAAAAGAATGATGTTTTGAACAAACTAAAAATTCGTTTGGAATATATTGAGTTAAGGTATATCTACATGGCCAAAACTATCATTCCCCATCTAGCTGGTCTCACTATACCACTTCAATTAGCACCAGACACCAAACCAAAGCAATAATTGAACGTTTTCACTTAAATTTATTCATTTTTTAGAGCTATAATTGATTATAAAGTTATAAAAAAAAAGACAATTCGCTGATTAAAGTTTCCTTTTATAACGATAATATAAATTTTCGGATATAACAACCCTTCTACAGGTATTAATTATGCCACTAGGTAGTTAGTAAACGCTTGTTCGGCGGTACATATACTAAAATTGGAACGATACAGAGAAGATTAGCATGGCCCTTGCGCAAGGATGACATGCAAAATCGTGAAGCGTTCCATACTAGGTAGTAAGTGTTATCTTAGTAGCTTTGTTATACCTATCAAAGGGTTGTTATGACCGAAAAATCTTGTAATACCTTTATATATAAAGAAACATTTCCCTCAACGATTTGTCTTTCATTTATAACTTTACCGAAGTGATTATATTTTTAATAAAGTTTTATTATTAATTTAATGGATTGTTTGTATATCTCTCTCTTTTTCTTTTAAAATTATTTTAATATTTTAAGAATAAATAGAAAACCCTTTCTCATTACCTATAAAAACCTAACTAAAAGTTTGATTATTTATTTATTATTTATTTATTACCAGTTGCAAACAAGACACGCTATATCCGATCTGGATAATTGCGCGTGAAACTATTTACAATAATTGTAGTAGAGTAGGTACCAGAATTATCAAAAAGAAAAGAATATTTTTAAAAAAGAGCATTAAATAAACATATATATTAAACAAATAAGCAACAACATAAGCAGATAGAAGAAATCGCAAGGTAGTTATTTACAGTATGTTAAGCAATGATAGAAGTTGATTTAATGAAGTTATCTGTAATAATTAGTATATATTTATTATATAGATTGTATACATGGAGATTTGAAATTGAGCAAATTCTTTTGAAAGTGAAAACTTCATACAGAACATTTTGTTTTAGGTAAGTGCTCTTTTTCAAAAGATTAAAATTTTATTTTATGCAAGAATGTCATTCTCATAAGAAATATACCAACATACAACCTCTATTTTTCTAAATAAGGTTTCCTTAGAAGATTAGAACAAAACGTCAAAAAATAACAAGGAGATAGAAATGTTTGTTTTATATACACTCATGAACAAAACTTAAGAAAGTTGTATCTTTTAGCATGTATATCGGGATTCAGATAATAATTCTGAAAGATACACTCATGGACAAAACTTAAAGAAGTTGTACCTTTTAGCATGTATATCGGGATTCAGATAATAATTCTGAAAGATACACTCATGGACAAAACTTAAGGAAGTTGTACCTTTTAGCATGTATATCGGGATTCAGATAATAACTCTGAAAGATACACTTATGGACAAAACTTAAGGAAGTTGTACCTTTTAGCATGTATATCGGGATTCAGATAATAACTCTGAAAGATACACTCATGGACAAAACTTAAGGAAGTTGTACCTTTTAGCATGTATATCGGGATTCAGATAATAATTCTGAAAGATACACTCATGGACAAAACTTAAGGAAGTTGTACCTTTTAGCATGTATATCGGGATTCAGATAATAATTCTGAAAGATACACTCATGGACAAAACTTAAGGAAGTTGTACCTTTTAGCATGTATATCGGGATTCAGATAATAACTCTGAAAGATACACTCATGGACAAAACTTAAGGAAGTTGTACCTTTTAGCATGCATATCGGGATTCAGATAATAATTCTGAAAGATACACTCATGGACAAAACTTAAGGAAGTTGTACCTTTTAGCATGTATATCGGGATTCAGATAATAATTGTGAAAGATACACTCATGGACAAAACTGAAGGAAGTTGTACCTTTTAGCATGTATTGCTGGGTATCAGACAATAACTCTGAAAGATACACTCATGGACAAAACTGAAGGAAGTTGTACCTTTTAGCATGTATATCGGGATTCAGACAATAACTCTGAAAGATACAATCATAGACAAAACTTAAGGAAGTTGTACTTTTTAGCATATATATCGGGATTCAGACAATAACTCTGAAAGATACACTCATGGATAAAACTTAAGGATGTTATACCTTTTATCATGTATATCAGGATTCAGACAATAACTCTGAAAGATACACTCATGGACAAAACTTAAGGAAGTTGTACCTTTCAGCATGTATATCGGGATTCAGACAATAACTCTGAAAGATACACTCATAGACAGAACTTAAGGAAGTTGTACTTTTTAGCATGTATTGCTGGGTATCAGACAATAACTCTGAAAGATACACTCATAGACAAAACTTAAGGAAGTTGTACTTTTTAGCATATATATCGGGATTCAGACAATAACTCTGAAAGATACACTCATGGATAAAACTTAAGGATGTTATACCTTTCATCATGTATATCAGGATTCAGACAATAACTCTGAAAGATACACTCATGGACAAAACTTAAGGAAGTTGTACCTTTTAGCATGTATATCGGGATTCAGACAATAACTCTGAAAGATACACTCATGGACAAAACTTAAGGAAGTTGTACCTTTTAGCATGTATATCGGGATTCAGACAATAACTCTGAAAGATACACTCATGGACAAAACTGAAGGAAATTGTACCTTTTAGCATGTATATCGGGATTCAGACAATAACACTGAAAGATACACTCATGGACAAAACTTAAGGAAGTTGTACCTCTTAGCATATATATCGGGATTCAGACAATAACTCTGAAAGATACACTCATGGACAAAACTTAAGGAAGTTGTACCTCTTAGCATATATATCGGGATTCAGACAATAACTCTGAAAGATATCACAGTGACCTTTATTGAAGATACAGGAGATAACCAAGTGTGAACAGCTTCTGTCTTCTTAAAAAAAAAAAAAAAAAAGCCCGACATGCGACATTCTTTACATTTCATTAAGTGTTTTGTCTATGAGTGTATAATAAAAGAAACATATTTATTCGTTGTTCTTTGACATTATGTTATATCAAACCTCTATTTTTAAGAACAAATAATAATAATACACCTATCCCCCGATTTACACGGTACTTGTTTTACACGTTTTCGCTTTTACACGGTTTTCCAAATAAGTTTTTTTTTTAGTTTTTATCGCACTATACTAAATGCTACTGTGATTGAACACATGCGCTGTGTACACATCTCACGAGGAATCCCGAGCTTATGTGCTGACTTGCTGCACACGCACACTGTGTCTGTATTTCTTCGCATAAAAATTTCGCGAAAATATTTAATTTTCGATTTACACGTTTTTCTCAGGAATGGGTGTATTGAAAAAGTGTTTAGCTATCTCTAGTTTTATTCATTTTTAAATGACAAAATTGCAACGTACAATTAATCAGGATGATATCAAATATATTAGGGCTTTGTCACGTAAATAGCCATTTTTGCTGTTTTAATGTTTTTTTGATATTACTAAGAAAAAATTACTATTTTTTACGATCATACGATAGAGGTTATAAAATCGGTCGAATTTAGCAAACAGGTGTTTAAGCATACTTACTTGGCATCGGTGGACGAGTGGGTAACACCCTCGATTCCCGACAGTCATGAACTAGGATTGAATCCCGCGTTAACATTTTGTTTAATATGTGAATAACCTCCACATATTATTCATTGTTTCAATTATCATTCTCTTCTTCTTCTTTCTTATCTCCACTCAATCACACTAAGGTATCAAGCTTGTAAAGCTTGAGATTTTTGATGGTGTCTGCCGGGGAAGAGTAGAGCTCATCAATGGATGAGTCAATACAGTCAATAATATATTTTGGGGTTGCAGGCTGAGAATTGCACTTAGTACATAGTGGGAAAACCCTGCAACCATTCTGGAAGGTCATTGTCCGTAGATGACCAGACTGGTTCAATTATCATGAACTAGTTTGCTCTTGCTGAGCGGTACCTATTAATGTGATTTTGAACTGAACCGAGGTATTTAAGCTGATGAGGTAGCAAGGGTCGAGTATCAGGCTAAAATACAAGATATAGTTGCTGGAGAGGAGGATATTCATTTACCAAAAAAGGCACATCTTCTTTTTTTGGTAAATTCGACCGATTTTGAGTAGAAGAGTAGTAAAACCCAATGAACATGATTGGAAAGCGCTTAAGAGAATTTTGGGGTACTTGAAAAGCACTTTGGATTTAGTATTGGTGTTTGAAACTTCATCTTCGGTTGAACTAACTGGATACACTGACGCAGATTGGGGTAATGAAAAGGACAGAAAGTCTACTACAGGATATATTTATAAATTGGGAACTAATCTGATCACGTGGGTTAGCCAAAAACAAAACTCAGTTTCCCTTTCTTCGACAGAAGCAGAATATGTGGCAGCAGCAACAGCCGCTCAAGAAGCGATTTGGCTAGATTTGCTGATGTCAGATTTTGGATTTGAAATTAAAAAACCTATTATCTTAAATGAAGATATAATCAGAGTTGTATAAAATTATTAAATTCTATGTAGGATATTATAAGTTTACCCGTAATGCAGGGGTCGTCCAACTTTTAAATCGGATGAGTCTAAAATTGCAAAATTTACAAAATTTCAAAGTTTTTAAAGAGCCACAACATTTTTCTCTTGCCAACAATAAATAATATATTACACATAGTATATATAGGGTGGAATCCTAGAAATGTTATATAAGTAAAATATAGACATAAGCTTTTATAACAGCAGAATTATATTTAAATATTTGCATCGACGATTCCGCATTGATCGATGCAAATACTTAAACGTAATTCTACTGCCCCAAAAGTTTATGTCTATAGTTTACTTAAATACCATTTTTAAGATTCTACCTTTTAGTGTAACATATAAAAGTAGAATGATCCAATACAGTATTAGAGCTCTAAAGAAGCGGTCTGGTAGATTAAATTAGCCAAACCGCTGGGAGGGTTCACCACTGATGAACCCTCCCAATATATTTTCATCGCAGTAAGGACAGTAGAAGTTTGATTTATTTGTGTAAAGTGATTCGCTAACCATGACGTATGCACAAAGGAATGTGTGGCCATTGGACATGTGTCGGACCAGAAGGCTGTTGTTGGGTGTTGCGCTGCCTGGAGTATAGGAGCTCCATCTTTGCTTCCTTCCTGTAGTGAATCTGTATAAGACCGGTGGTCTTAATAAAGCTGTATGTGTGTGTATATATTTGTGTAAAGAAACATTCGCGTCTTAATGTCTTCATTTAGTTATAAACAATATATATTTAGGTTGTTCAAATTTAAAATATTCAATGATCATTTATTTTCAGAGTAAAAATAATGCACAACAAGGTTAAGAATTTGTTTCAATATTGAAAGGGGTAAAGGTATTATTTTAATACTAGAGAAAAAGAGGGAATAAATTTTCACTTGAAGAAAAGGAAGAAACATATGTCGGGGCTTTCTTTCGTAAAAAAAGGTAATATATAATATATTTATAATAAACATATATCAAATTATGAAACTATTTTAGACGCGTAATTACGCGTCTAAAATAGTTTCGCAATTTGATAACAGATGGCGCGCTAGTGCATCGTAATAAACATATATAAAGAGAAAATGAAAAGATAAGTTTTAAGGGACCTTTGGTGGAGACCTATTTACATATAGCCATCCAGTCATCTGATGAATATTCCCCCCTTTTTGTTACGCAGACGAGCGATATAAACCTT